>JAIGNY010003100.1:5000-340000 GCA_020152595.1 Chiridota heheva
GGGCGAGGCCACACCATCAAACGAAGCGCCCGGGACTGAGATGCAGTCCGCCGGAGCCCGGGAAAGAGACAAAAATCGTCCCTGACCCGAGGCTCGTGACGTGAGGCCTGCAAGGTCTTGAGCAGCCAAAGTTCGTCTTTGGAGTGAGAGGAACGAATCCAGAACTCGTGGAGTCCGTACCTCTCTGTCCGAAAAGGAGACCACAACCGTGGCGCAAAACTGAAAAGCCTCACTCAGCACTAGCGGTAAAAGGTGAACAAAACCCCGGCATTCTGCCTGTCAAAAAGGTCAAGTACCCGCCCAAGTTTCCGACAGAAGGGGTCACAGAGAAAAGTGCCCGACCTTGATCACAAAGCCTCCGTCGGCACCGACAGTGATATCTGACGGGTGAAAACTTCGCTCACACCAGGTGGGAGCACCCGCACCACCACCAAAGGGGGTGACCACCGACTGAACGTGTAAAGCGGGGACTGACCGACACCATCCCAGTCCAGAAAAACTGCCGACCCTGAGCAAGGGTTGTTGAAACCTACTGACCAAAAATCAAAGGCTAGCGAAACAAAATATATAAAACGTATACAAGAAGGGCTGCCAACCGTGTAAGGCTATGTAGCTGTGAGGCGGCATGGGTCGTAAGACGCCGGAGCCGCATACAACATAGTCGACGGCACCCAAGCCGGGTCCGAAAACTGTAGCAGTTGCGGAACGCGGCCCAGGCCACTCCTATCAACAGCGAAACTTGTCTAAGAAGTTGACTGGAGAAAGTGTTAACGCACTCACGTATAGTAACAACCTTGAAACCGCCGGAGCCTACGGCCACGGCGCGGAGAAAACGAATACCGTATGTCTGTCACGGGCAGTTAAGTAACAGGCCGTAGAAACCGCAAGGAAGCAGCTGTAAGGTGTTAAAGTATGGAATGAACCATACGTGCCGTTGTTAGTAATAGCTACCCCAAACGTAAGGTTGTCTATCAAAGGCCACCTATGGTCAAGAAAAATATCCTTCATGGAGTTAATATTGACAAGTAGGGGGTAACGCACCACGTCAACCAAATGAGTCATAAACCCCAGCACTGGGGTAGAAATCACGAAAGAGGTGACGTCCTGTGTATACTACACGGACCGTTAATTCCGTTAAACACCCTGCACCACAGAGCTGAAAAGCGCGTGGCTACTGGGGGGACTCACGCCGTACAAAGTATGCAACCCCGTTAAGTATTATAGATCCGTTATGGGTCTACAAAGGCGTCAGCATGACAAGTAAAAACCACGAGTCCTCCGCTAACTATGTCTCTGTGCACCACGGAGCAAAAAGCCCGTGGCTACGCTTGAGGGGGACAACTGGTACTGGTGCGTGTCCCTAACATAGTAGCTATCAGTACAAAAGGACCATCCAGGTCCACGATAGCGTGAACGCACTACACCTGTAACGTGAGTTGTTATCTCATTATACCTCTATTCACCACGGGCCACCAAGTAAGTGGCTACGCGTAGGGAAGATGTCACGCAGTACGCATTCCCGTTGAGAATAGTTAAAATATATATACTGAGGCCGTAAGGAATAACGGAGAGTTCACGTGCCACGCAAGCTATAATGAGTCGTAAACTGAGTTTGTTTCATCACGGAGCTATGAAACCGGTAGCTGCGTGGGGAAGAGGGGACTACCGTCGTACTCAGTCCACGTGTCCCGGTAAGAGAAACGCCGCGAACTCTGTAGTTCATGGCTACTGGTCCTCTACCACACAGCCGCTGCTGGTATAGGCCGTTAACTCCGTTTGTATAAAATCACGAGCCGCGTGAGCCGCCCGGCTACGGCGTGGGGGGACTGCCGTCGAACACCAAAAACGCCCCAGCAAGAAAAACGACCGCTGAACACTGCAACATGCGCTAACGGTCGCAATACCCCGGTTCCGTTACCCGGGTTTTTATCGCACGCTGTATGAAACCGCGTTAATATCTGTAGAATGTAAGCCGAAGGTCGTTCGACGCAAGAATCACATTCAGAGTAGTTTGAACAGTCGTGGAACACGTAACACGGAGGGAATAGCTCGTGATGGTATGCCTCCCGTAAAGAAGGAAATCTTATAACCCAGCGCCAGGCCTCAAACCGAGCAAGCGCTAACAAGCGACGCATCCTGGGAGCGTGGCGCACCGACAAACGGGACTCGTCCTGCGTGTCCATGAAACTGGTGAAAACTATGCGGAACGCGGACGTTCACACGAAAAATCTCACCAAGTCAGCTCACACGGACGTGGAGATCTCGAAACTATCGGGTGTGACGCGACGTTATCGTTACCTTGCTGTAGAACTAAGCAGCACTACGGACCCAAACGTCATCCCATTCCCGAACGGAGCTGCCAAGTTGTATTACGGACCCTTACGGGCCGTGAAAACAAGCCGGGGCCGTATGAAACCGACATCGGAGCCGCACGGACCCTAATGGACCCGCAAGTAATCCAATGGCTCTACAACTAGCCGTAAAAGGGTACTAACTCACGAAGTCCCGTGGGCGCCGCCTCAGGGCCTACCGTCCCATCGCGGAACCGAGCACCACAGCGGTGTATACGGGTTTGAACATGTCAATAACACCAAAGCGCAACCTAAGAAGCGTTTACATGCGACGCATCGCAGGACAGTCAAGGCGCGTAGCGCACCGACACTAGGGACCTGCCCTTCGTGTCGATGATATAGGCGCAAAACATCGCGGAACTGTAACGTTCAGAACGGAAAATCCTACAGAGGCAGTTCACACGGCCGTGGAACAGCGTAGCTATGACCAAGCAGCTTCCTAGCTAGCGGACTCAACTTCGGGGTTCATCGTATAGTGTACGTTATCCCATTGCAAAAACTCTGAAGTCGTAGAGGCCCGTACGGTCTAGAGAAGCGTTTGCACGCTATGCATAGCAGGACCTCTGAGGTGGGTAACGTACCGACGCTCGGAGGCCTGTCCTCCGTGCCTATGATACTGGTGAAAGTAATTGCGGAAATGTAACGTTCAACGCGGATAATCGTATTAATGGTGTTCACATGATCGTGGAACAGCGTAGCTAATGGCTACGGAACCATGAATAGAATAGCTCTCACGGCGCTATACTTCTTGTGAAGATTATCACTTGTCACCTGGCCACATAGCTCGTGAGCTAGCGGGTGCATATCCGGGTAAATCGTCACGGTGTACGATATCCCGTTAAAAACTACGGAGCCCGACGCATCCGAACACCGGAGCCGACGCTCTCGGTCGCACCTTGAAAATACCGGTCGTGGTGGAGTTTGTGCTCCGACCACGCCGCTTGAATCCAATCGCTGCAAAGAGTACCAAGAATGGACTCGCAGCATAATCTGCACGCGTAATGCGTGAGATGGATGTGACCGGAGCGTAAATCAAAGAAGCGTTAGCACGCTACACCGGGACATCATGGGTGTGTAAAGCATCGACACCCGAAAACCTGTCCTCCATGTCCATGATACTGGTGAAAATAATTACGGAACGGTAATCTTCAACGCTGACAATCTTAATTGCGTTCGCACGAGTCGTGGAACTGCGTAGCTAATGGCTACGGGACCAAGAAGAAAATAGCTGTCGTGATGCTATACTTCTTGTAAAAAAAGTCATCTGTCACCTGACCGTGAGCGTAGTAGCTAGTGGGCATATAACTGGTGAACCGTGCAGTGTCACGTTATCCCATTAAAGATAAGTTCCGCCACTGGAGCCATCCAATGGAAGCGAAAGGACCCAAACGCGGACCGTGGAATCGTATGGAACCGCATTTAACCCGCGTGAACACGGGCCGCGGAACCGCCCAATGGAACCGTGACGGACCCGTGAAACACGGACGTGGAACCGCACGGACCCGTAAACATGGGCCGTGGAACCGTATAACTGTCGTAGCCGTTGGCTACGGGACCAAGAAGAAAAATAGCTGTCTTAATGCTATACTTCCAGATTAACCGCACGGTGTACGTCTTTCAAGAGGCGCCCACTGAGTGGGCGCCCCGCCTCCTGGCTTTGGACCTGGGTGGCGGTGGCGGGGGAAACGAAGAGGGCCTATCAGACCGCCGCTTCTCCACTTTCTCCGCCGCTCTTTGAAAGTACCGTTGCGGTGGAGTCTGTGCTCCGACCACGCCGCTTGAACCCATCGCTGCAAAGAGTACAGGGATTTGACTCGCAGCATAATCTGCACGCGTAACACGTGAGATGGATGTCACCGAGTGAATTTAAAGAAGCGTTTGCACGCTACGCATCACGGCTACCTCACCCTTATCTCGAAGACTTGAAAAGGCGAGCCAGATGAGAACGGGCAGCGTAAAACCTCCAGGTAGAAGCTGTCAAGAGAAAAGAGTTAGAAAGGTTAATTATTAATAAAATAAAAATGACCAGTTTTCAGCGATGTTAGTGACAACAACGCGCTGAAAAAGAGTGAGGTGGTACAGAGGTATTATGGAGGTCAGGGCTTGGCTGGTTACTGCATTTTTAGGGTCGGTTAGAAGTCAAGTTAGAATCAGGTCGTGGCCAGATTGCATAATTATAGCATGGAAGGTAAGGTATAACTTGTAGTAAATATATACATATATATACATATATATTTATGATAGAGGACTATGAAAAAAACAAATTAGTGAAAAACAATGTTGATATCTTATTCCGTTTAGGAGTTATTGCTTTCAAAGATTTTACCTATGTGTTGACAAGCAGGATCCAGCATGATGTTATAATTGCAGACCCAAGATATTTCTTTATGTATTTCAATATATTTTCATTCATTTCAATTGTAACTTGGAACATGAGCTGATGGGTAAAGCATGTTGTTTTAAAGTGCATGGTATATCCATCTCAATAATTAAACAAAAATGTTTCAAATAATCTATAGAAATTGGTAATTTATTTTCAAAGATATACATAAAGATTATCTTGGATCTGCAATGATGACATCACACTGTACACTGCAAGGTCACTTTTCAACACACTGATGAAATCTTTGAAATGCATTAATTCCTGAATGAAAAAAGATATCAACATAATTTTTATACCAATTTCTTTCTTTCATAATTCTCTACCATATGAAAATGAAAATTCATGTGATGTCATAACTGGATGCCGATTAAACCTCAACAACTAACCAATGATCACTTTTAGCCCCAATTACTTCCCCCCTTTTCAGAGTAAGCTTTAGTTAACACCAATCCTGACCACAGCACAACACCCTTCCTTGCCAGGCCGATCCTGTCGAACTATCAGACACTTGCTACAGGAATTGATATCAATGTATTATAAATGACATCAGCAAATATGTTTATTTTTATTATTATTATTTGTTTGGCATTAGTAATTGTATGTTCACTTATTTAGTACAGAATTGTAACGGCTGTTGTAAAGAATAGGACTGTCAGCATTGATGTTGCTGTTGGTCTTCCCAATTCAAATGAGCATCTTCTCCATTCTATTGTTAATTGCACTCTCTCGCCCTCCAGATCTAATTACAAGAATCCCGTTGAGAAAATTTCTACTGCACCAATTTGAATATTAAAATGGAACAGCCTTTTTACAATTACAGACTCACAATGGCATCTAATTTTCTAAATTCCTTTCTGTTCGCTGCGGGACAGTAAAACTAGGTACTTCCAATATCGCTTTATGCACAGAAGAATAGGAACAAATTACCTCCTTTTCAAGATGCAGCTTTATTATATTATCGATAATTCCGATGCTCTTTTTGTAATGTTAACGAGGACACCTTGGAACATTTGTTTTGGGAGTGCGGCATAATTTTAAGGTTTATTTTGGATGTGGAATTTGTATTCTTAGGTACCCACTTCATTTTTTTAAATGAAAATTTCTTTTTTGGTTGTAAGTTCTAAAGAAATCAACCTTATAATTTTCTCATTTTCCACATGAAATATTATATTTACCAAAAGAAGCGAGCTGGTACTATCACTATTGTAAAAGATTTTATCCAGGTCGATTCCTTCATAAGTAACAAAGAAGTCAATTCAAGATCTGATGCAGACTGGTTACAGAATGCTTCAAACATTTGCTTATCTTTTTAGCTAGCATGCAAGTGGTGTTTCAATTTTGTTTAGTTTGCTTCTTGTAATTGAACCTTGTATCAGTTGGAATACGTTGTAGTTTTCTTTAAGCGCTTATGTTAGTACAAGCATACAGTTTGGCTACATAAAATGGTAGGTCAATCATTCACAGTTAATGCACATATCACCTCCGCATATAGGCCTAATACACAACTATTTTTATCACTAGTTTGCAAACAAATTTCTCCCACTAAGACATCTAACAAGGATAAGTGATTTGAATCACAAAAGTGCACTGATTAATCAACACAGGCTTCTGTTATCTTATACTCACAAACATTGGGCTACTTGGCTGTGGTGTGCATGGAAATAGCAGATAAACATTCATTGTTTGGAGTGGAAACACAATACACTGAACAGGATAGTTGGGTTGGTAATTGCCATACCTGAGTTTTCAGGATTAACTCAGGTGTCAGGTGCGAGTAGGCTTAAAGAGAAACTTTTCAGCACGATATATATTGCACAGGTGTCTGACTCTTCTCAGACAAGTTCCAGTTTTTGGTGGATTGAACAATTAGTAATGTTAAGCTTTTGTCTTTTGCATTGTTATGGAAACAAGAACTGTCAGAAGGACAGTATGCTCAACTATTCAAAGCTAGTGTAGAATGGGCTTACTGAGGGAAGTATATACAGAAATAGGGTAGCAGGGGCAAATGATTTCAAATTACCTGAGCTTTGAAAGATGCACTTACATTTTAATTTGCTTTGTTGATTTTCACAACATTTTACTACAAGCTTCAAAATATCTTTGCGTTTTCATAGAGATATCTTAAGACAAAAAAAAAAGCTCAAGGTTACTTCACCCATGCAGTAACTCAGAAAGCATGCAAAAGCTAACAGTCTTTATAACCATAACACTTCTTTTAGTTCTATCAATTGAACAACAAGGAGAGGCCCTAACTTGCCAATGTCAATGAAAGAATGTCATTAAGCCTCTCCAACCTGTACCCTACCCCAGCCACTACACATTCCCAGAACTACATTCTGATTGTAATACAACTTCCAATTTAATAAAATATTTGTGTCAAGCAAAGTCAAGCAACATGAAAATGTACAATAACATTAAAGCAAAATTATGCAAAACAACATTGCTTAACGTATGACAAACTAGACATTGGAAATGATACAAATCCTCTCACCCCTCAATAATGCATATTCCAGACTGTCTCACATTCCATCCCAACCTGTCCCAAATTTCATCCCACTTCTATACTTCATGCAATCACACCTGAAAACCAGATACTGTATGTCATTCCACCATTTGCATGACCCACATGCCATCACAACTGAAATCCAGATGACACCCTACCACATGCCATTCCACGCTATCCCACATGTCGACCCAACCTGTTCTACATGTCGACACACCCTGTTCCAAATGGCAACCCACCCTGTTCCACATGCCAACCCACCCTGCTCCACATGCCAACCAACCCTGTTTTACATGCCAACCCACCCTGTCCAACATGCCAATGCATCCTAACCAACACCCCATCCCACCCTGCCCTACATACAATTCCACCCTGTCCCACATGAAATCCCACCCTCATCCTAATTCCTTCAGCTGCTTTATCATCATGTCATCTTCTACCCCACATTTCACTTATTGTTTATATTTCCCAATTGCTTAATTTAAAATTCTTTAGAAGCAAGGAAACTTTTATTTGCTTAGAATTTCTTTTATGGCAAAACAATAATTTTGATTCCTATTCATGTCAGGAATGTCAATATCACAACAAAACTAAAAATGTGAAAGTTTCACCTACCATATATTTTGATCTCAGGTAAAACATTTTGCATCAAAGTCTATTTTTATGCAAATGATGTAATTAATGTGGCACACTATACCTCACCATTAAGTGTGAACAATGCTCTTCACATATACTGTATGATCAATTGTTTAAGCAAAATCACCACACCCACTTTAATTCAAGAGATACCACAGATACAAATATTTTCATTGCTAGGCAAATAAGCCTATTAGTATGCACGCTTAATTCCCCCCCCTTCCCCCTCCCTAATCATGCTTAACTGAACAGTACCAATGTCCTCTACCACTAAACCAAGTTATTATCTCAGGTTAATTATTTGTATAAGTCTATTGTTATGTAAATAACCTAATTAATATGCACATTACACCTCACCATTAGGTGTAGACAATGCTCTTCATATATGATCATTTGTCAAACAAAATCCCCTCCCACTTTAATTTAAGACATATCATAGATACAAATATTTTCATTGTTATGCAAATGTGCTAATTAGAGATACACACACAACCCCCTAATCATGCTTATTTAAACAGTTCCCATGTCCTCAACCCCTGTGCCGAGTTACATGAATGTACACCATTCATAACTTAAGTTATGCGCTTATGTTGAATATTTTGTATGAAAGTCTATTGTTATGAAAATAACCTAATTAACATGCACACTTCACCTCACCATTAAGTGTAGACAATGCTCTTCAAATATATGATCACTTGTGCAAACAAAATCCACACATCCACTTTAATTTAAGAGATATCATAGATTAATTATATTCATTGTTATGCAAATAAGCTGATTAGTATGCCCACACAACCCTTAATCATGCTCACTTGAACAGTACCCCTCTGCCAACTTACATGAATGTACACCATTTATAAAACTTAAGTTATAAAAACTTTAACCAAATTTTTAACCTGACAAATATTTTCATTGTTATGCAAATAAGCCAATTAGTATGCACACACAACCCTCCAATCATGCTCATTTGATCAGTACCCATGTCCCCTACCACCCCTATGCCCTCCCTCCACCAAAACATGTGCCTTTAACTACTGTACCTGTTTCTTTAAATCCAAACGGTAATGAAAATTTCATGGTGTCTGGTCGGGTTGAGAAAGTTTTTGTCCACAAAAACAGGCAAGTCTCGAAGAAATCTATCAAAAAAGAAAGGAAGGAAAATTCTTTATGAATGTAATTATTCTGCTGTCATAGATAGCAAAATAAAAGTACATGAAAAGGCATTAAACTTAACTATTTTGGATGGAATATAATTAATTTGTTAAGTATCCTTTGAACTATATCTTATCATTTGATTTACAGCTAAATAAAACTGCCTATCATTATGATTATTACCTAAGCCCATATAAGAAATGGACAGGCATATCCAACATAAACTTATTTAAATCAAAACTATCACACAACATGACACAAGGAGAAAAAATTGTTTTACATTTGATTACAAAATGACCGCTTCACAGGTTTTTTAACATTCTGGTCATACATAGTATCTAGTCTTAGTCTGGTCTTAACGTTTTATGCAAATTTGTGATGTAGTAATGGGCAGACATTCTACATCAATCCCCTGCTTTTTCATCTTTTGTCACTTTACTCAGGAAGTATAGTTGTCAAGTGGTGTAGGTGCCAAGCAGTGTAGTTGCCCAGTGGTATAGGTGCCAAGCAGTGTAGTTGCCAAGCAGTGTAGTTGCCAAGTGGTGTAGTTGCCAAGCAGTGTAGTTGCCAAGTGGTGTACTTGCCAGTGGTATAGTTGGTAGCAGTGTTGCCAAGTAGTGTAGTTGCCAAGTGGTGTAGTTGCCCAGTGGTGTAGTTGCCAAGTAGTGTACTTGCCAAGTAGTGTACTTGCCAAGTAGTGTAGTTGCCAAGTAGTGTAGTTGCCCAGTGGTATAGTTGCCCAGTGGTGTAGTTGCCAAGTAGTATAGTTGCCAATAGTGTAGTTGCCAAGTAGTGTAGTTGCCAAGTAGTGTAGTTGTCAAGTGGTGTAGTTGCCAAGTGGTGTAGTTGCCAAGTGGTGTAGTTGCCAAGTAGTGTAGTTGCCAAGTGGTGTAGTTGCCAAGTGGTGTAGTTGCCAAGTGGTGTAGTTGCCAAGTGGTATAGTTGCCAAGTAGTGTAGTTGCCAAGTAGTGTAGTTGCCAAGTAGTGTAGTTGCCTAGTGGTGTAGTTGCCAAGTAGTGTAGTTACCAAGTAGTGTAGTTGCCAAGTGCTTAGGACATCGGTATCATACTCAAGAGGTACTGGGATTGAATCTCAGCCAGTGCTGTGTCCTCGAAAAAGATATATCCCATTAGCTCCAGTTCACTCAGCTGTGAAATGTGTATTACATTCGGTTGGGGAATTAACCTGGGATGGAATGGTGTCCCATCCAGGGAGAGGTAAGTGCTCTCCTTCACTTAGCACCATAAAAACCCTGGCTCTAAAAGCTCTTGAGGCTTCATGGGATTTCACTTTAAAATTTACTTCAAAAGCTTATTCTGGCAAAGAGTTCTATGGATCTTAGCTATTACTCCAATGAACATTTAACCCTTACTCTACCAGCACATTTTTTAAAACGTGCTTGTGAGGCGGGGTCAAAGATGGGCACCCAAAATGGCTATAATATCGCCATGTCATAGAGTAAGGGTTAAGCACAGGCTGATTATTGAAGGGTCCTCTGTCTTCCGAGCAGCAGTCAGGCTCGTTCCACCTTAGTAACCCAGTGGGCCGCTCACCATGCTGCATATACTTTTGAGTTGGCACACTTGTCGTGGGTTGATGAACTGTTACTCTACTTTTTTGAAATGTGCTTTGGAGACGGAGTCAAAGATGGGGCACCCAAAATGGTGATAATATCGCCACATGGTAAAGTTAGGATTAATGATCTATGGACACGATAACAACATTCTGAGCCTCTTGGAAGAAAATATGGTATGAACCATGAAAATGGCAAAAAGTTTCATCAAAATCAGTTTGGAATTGGCCATTTCACATCATTTGGAATTTGAAGGCCTTATTGTAAGACATGAATATTTTATTCAAATTTGTCCATCATACCTACAATCACATTAGCTATTAACCCTTACTCTACCAGCACTTCTTTGAAAATGCACTTGGGAGGCGGAGTCAAAGATGAGGTAACCAAAACGGCGATAATATCAACGCGTGGAGGAGTAAGTGTTAAGCACAGGCTGATTATTGAAGGGTCTTTAAAGCAGCAGAGTCGAGCTCGTTCCGCTTCAGTGACCCGCTGGACCGCCCACCGAGACCATGCTGCATATATTGTTGAGTTGGCGCACTTGTCGCGGGTTGATTAACCTTTATTCTAACGGCACTTATTTTTAAACGTGCTTGGGAGGCTGAGTAAACGACCGGGCACCCAAAACGGTGATAAGATTGCCGCGTGGTAGAGTAAGGGTTAACCGAATGAACATTTAACAATCTATGGACCAGTAGCTACAATGTGAGCTTATTCGGAAGAAAATACGCTACAAAACATTAAACTAGCAGAAAGATTCATTAAAATCCATTCACTGCCCATTTTACTGTATATTATTTTCAATTTCAAGGCCATATTACAATAGATTATGCACATTTGTGACATCAGAAAGAGAACACATACAAATCTTATGTTAGCTTATTGCATTCAATCCTTTACTAAGATTCTTGGGAGCTGTTGAATATGATCAACAGGTTTTTCATCTACATGTACGTCATACTGCACCTTCAATCTTCAAACTTTAGCACAAACTAAGTCTTATGATTTCTGTGACTGAAACTTAAGGGCAAAAATTTTAATATTACACACAAATATTACAAATACACCACAAATGTTTTATACATTAAACTTTCTTAAAACTTTGAAAAACCATAACTCTAATATTGTTGCCTTTTACCATAGCTTGCCTTGCAGGCTATTCTACTTATAATTTGAATCTCTGTCTTAGGAATATAAAATCACTGCCTGCACATGTACCTTTAATAGGGAGGCAGGTAGCTCAGGCGGCTGAGATGCTGGAGGTTCCAGGTTCGAGACCAACAGCGATTTAACCACTGATTTTTCTACAGATATGCAGAACAATATACGCTGACATGAATCGCACAGGTTTGTCTTCAGCATCACACTTTCTCCCCCACCCGACCTTTGTGAAAAGTGGCCAATGGTTGGGTGGTGCTCACAGTCCTTCGGAGGGGACGTAAAGCCGTCGGTCCCTATGGTAGGAGTTTCACCTCCTACCTGGTTCTCTGAACACTTCTCGAAAAGAGCAGGGTGTTACCCCGGTGTTCATCCACTTTCCATTCTGGCAAATTCATCAGGTACACACTGAAAACAAGTCATTGTGACTTACGTGTGCTTTCCCTGGCATATGCTTAAAAGTGAAATACAATGGTATATATCAGGTATACATCAGTGACTCTTAATAGGCGGCCCACGGGCCAAATCTGGCCCGACAGACAATCCAATCTGGCCCGCAAACAATAGTCATACTGGAAAAAATATATAGTACATCCCAATTGATCCGAATGAGATCAGTGAAAATCGCAAAATCCTTGTTTATTTTGGATTTTTTCTAGGCAGATCAGCGCGCTAAAACATCGTGGCTTATCAAATAAAATGTTATCTTTAGTTCCGCTATGAAATGGGCAGACTCGCAGCATGTCAAAGGAAGGCGGAAAAAAGAACCACCGACATCTGGCGTACATCCTTATCACGCATGGTCTCAGCTTGTTTGTATTCAGGGATTGTTCTGACAGGTTTTGTTTGTAATGTGATGCTGGTTTTGCCACGCGATTGGCCTGCGGCCTGAGGCTGTTGTCAAATGGTGGCCCCTTGGAAAAAATTCATCAAGAATCCGTGGTATATATGGACACATAGTAAAAATAACTAAACTGTATTAAAATATATTAAAAAGCATTTTTAAATCTTGCGCATCAATTTGCATATCTTATGCAACTTTTGTGATGTATTGCAGTGTGGCCTTGGTATTTTCTTCTATAAATCCTCTGTTTTTTTAAAAGTCTGTTAAAGTGGTGCAGCAAATTCTGACCACATTTTCTTATAGTCTTTGCTATGTTTTCAATAAAATTCTAGCAGTAATACACTTCCCATTACCTAACTAAAAACTAAAATTAATTAAAAATAATTAATGCATGTACCACAAATTCTAAATAAGTTAAAAACTGATTAATCTTTGATCAGTCATTACTCAAAAACTAAAAGTGTTATTTCCAGGAAATTAAAAAATACTTATATGCTCAGAATTTAATACTCTTTCGACCGATGCAAATCATTATACCTTTAAAATGTGACATACATCACGACGCAATTTGTTCAGGTTCACATCGCAATTTGCGATACAAAAATGTACAGAAGTTCTTCATTGCGATGCAGTAAAATAATTGATTATCACAATTGCGACGCAAAGAAGAATGCTTGAAAGTATAATTAATTTACTAACATCAAAATAACAAGTTAAAAACTCTGTATACAAAAATCAGGTCACTTACTTATCTTCCAAAGCTTTCAAGTTGCAAAATTATTATGAAAATGGGACAAGAAAATATGTGTACAGGATGTCTAACGTTATTTAAAGTTTTCAACTACAATTACATGTACAATAGCGAAGCCCTATTGTCGTAAGCCTAACCAGTCAGCCAGCTGTGTATGAGAAAATCCACAGACTGTGTGTCATACGGTTAGTATATTACCTACACTCAAAATGACACTGTTAGCTTCTGTAGGAAAGTCGCGAAAATCAGTCTAATTTCCTTCCCACGAAAACACTTCGCCAAGGCTACGAGTGCTTAAAAATACCAGAAAACATTCCTTCCCTTCCCCCCATTCTCCGAGTGGGGCATAATTGTTTTTTGTCACGCGGTCTTCAAGATCAAATTCAATAAAAATGTTGAATATAATTGTTGAATTTACAATGAAATATACCACTAACAAATACTTTGTCCGTGTTTTATGAAATTCTTTCCCTTTTGGTCTGATAAATTGAACAGATTTAGGCCTATCGTTTACTTGTCATTTAGACATGACCAAGCTTGGGTTACAATCATTGCGTTTATGCGTATATGCATTGCTAGAACTTTTCCGGGATTCGGGAATTCCTTCACATCGTCTGTTGTTTTATTGATCAACGAGTCTGATTCCATGCTATGTAGGATTATTACAATACTGCCTGGACAGTCTTTTACGACTTAAAATCCATTTGGATTATAGACGTTTTGATAGATTTTCTTTTATTGGTCGTTTCCTTTTCTGTGTGGTTTGGAAATATTTAAATATATTTTCATGAAAGTGGATCATATTGTAACAATAAGGCCATTGCGTTTAGGGCTACTGTTGTTAGTAAATAGTATTGTGCATCTTTCCTGTTGAAAGTAACTTTTTTGATTATTTTGACAGTGGTGAGTCTTAACTATAAATATGGCAAAGTGTTTTAAGCTTTCAACAGCGAATAACTGGAAAAGGGAGTTAGATCCAGATTCTAAATGGATGGATATAGACTCTTCTCCAGATGGAAAGGGTGTAGTAAAGATAACATGTTCCCTTTGCACAAAATTTGAACACAAAATTAACCATATCAGAAATTTTTCTCGCACTGCAATATTGGGATTCTTAGGATCAGCTCTTAAGAAAGATAACTTACAAAAACACATGCTTTCGGAGCTTCTATTTGATTTTTGAAGATTTAGATTAAGATAATTTTATCGCTTAAAATTGCTAATCAATTTGTCTGGATTGCTAATCAAATTTCCGGAAGAGTAGCAAAATTGCTAAACAAAATTCCAAAAACAAATTGCTCTCTGCATACATGGGCATGATTCACAACATTCTTAGATGTCTTCTCATTGATACATCAAAAATGTACTCACTTTTTCAGCTAAACCATGACATATAGCACGCTATTTTAAAATTTCTTTTAGCCTGTTTTGCTCAAACTTTAATGTGTTATTGAAATAAAAAACTTTTATAACTCTCTGCAAGACATTTTAAGCAGTCTAAATTTGATTTCTTTAGATTTTGTCAAAAACAGATTTGAAAGTCAATTGACTTTGAAAAAAAAACCTGATATCTATCTGGGTTGAGTATTTTCAGATATTCTAAACACATTCACCTACTTAAATATAATCTCTCAGTTGTCTCCTTTTATGCCCAAGTGAGTTTCACTTGATGATAAACATGTTCTGATAAACATGTCTTGATGAGCGAGAACCTGGTGCAGGTTTTTTCTCCATATTCATAGGTTATATTACATTGCATGATTTTGCCAAAGTAAGGTTTGTTGTAAAGGTGAAATGCACTTTGGAGATAACAACGAAAATATACACTTACTTTCCTGTGTTGTGTTAATTAAGTACAATTTGAAGGATAACCAGACATTGCAAATGATACAAATCCCCTCACCACTAATAACATGCTTTCCAGCCTCTTGTCACACCAGCCATCCCACTCTTATGTCCCACATGCCATACAATACTAATTTCCTCCCTACAGAAAATCATACATAAAAATCCAGATGCCAGTCCATCACATGACCCATACGTCATCACACCTGCAATCACGATGACATCCTACCATATGACTTGCCACCCTGTCCCATGCCACCCTGTCCCACATGCCATCCCTCCCTGTACCACGTGTTGTACCACGTGCCATCCTACCATGTCCCACAAGCTATCCCTCCTTGTACCAAGTGCCATCCCACCTTGTCCCATAGGCCAATCCATGCTATCCCACCCTGTTCTACATGCCATCCCATCTGAAATCCAAATGACTTCCGTTACATGCCATCGGCTTTCCCACATGCCATGCCACTCTGTTCCACATTTAATCCCACCCTGCCCCCATGTCATGACATCCTGTCCCACATTCCTTGGCACCCTGTTCCACATGCCAACCTATCCACATGCCACCCTGTTCCACATGCCATCTCACCCTGTCCCATATTTCATCCCATTTTGTCCCCCTTGCCATCCCACCTTAATCCCAATTCCTACATCTACCTATCATTCTACCATCTTCCACCCAACATTCTTTCCTCCAACTCCCATTCCCTCACTTCTATCATCTCAACATGCCCCATTCACCTACCATCCCCCTTCCATTTGTTTTTTTGCTATTCATTCACAAGACACTTCATTATAAATTACATTCAGTCATCAAATCTATTATTCAACTTTGTTTTTTTACCATTCATTTACAAGACACTTCATTATCAATTTCATTTAGTCGTCAAATTATTTATTCAACTTTTTTGCATCCCAGAATAAATCCTTCTATTGCTGCTATTGAAGTCTGGAATGCTTTTGTTCTCCTTTATATAAAATCTTTTCATACAAATAGTTTAAAATCCTTTCCTAGGGCAGCAATCTTTTGTTCCATATTACTTGAACAATGCATGAGACCGGATGAACAATAGATGTGGATAGACGGACGGATGGAGAGACTGATGGACAAACGTTAATAATCTATTGTTTTGCAAATGTAACCGTGAACCTTGCTTTTGTTGTACTGATTAAAGATTACCAATAATGCAGTTATACAAACAAGTATGTTTATACTACTGTAAAATTTTGCAGTGCTATGGGAGGGGGAGGGGGGGAGATTTTTTCCCCTACTTCCCCTCCAGAAAATTGTGTATGGGTGATACATTTTATCCAATCTATAGGCTTCTGTCCTCCATGAGACACAGCTGACCATCCCTTGCACTAACCACCACCATCCCATCCCTCCTCCACCCCACCCCCGCAAAAAAAAAAAAAATCTGCTCGTCCAATATACAAATATTGCAACATTTGTAAACATGAACCAGTTTTGGTGGGTTTTTTTACTGCTGTTCAGGTAGTACTTATACACCATTTCATTTCTTACCAATTGTAGTGAAAGACGTTTTGGGAATTATTATTACAGTTTTTACCAATTTCATTTTGATATCGCAATATGTAGGCTAACCCATTCAAGGAATATTCCTGTGAATTTTCCTCTTCACATTCATGATGGAGGACTATTACAGAAACAAATTGGTGCACAAATCATGTTGACATCTTATTCCGTTTAGGAGTTATTGCATTTTCAGTGTGATGTCATGAAAGCAGATCCAAGACAATGTGCATGCATTTCTTTGCAAAATTAATTGCCTCTTTTTAAATCATTGAGAGCATTTCTGTTTCCTTACTGAGATTGGCTTATAACATGCACTTATTTTGCCTATCTGCCCATGTACAGTACCTTACACTCTTTAGTAAAAGAAAAACTTTTTTGTTGTTTTACAGAAATACCCCCCAAATTGTCTTGGATCTGCCTTGATGACATCATGTTGTACACTGTGAGGTCACTTTTCAACACACTGGTAAAATCTTTGAAATACAATAACTCCTAAACGGAATACAATATCAATATAATTTTTGCATCAGATTGTTTCTTTAACAATTCTCTATCATATATATGAAAATGAAAATTCATGGGAATATTCCTTTAAAGTCCAAAACTAATGCAACAATTTCACAGGTACTTTTTCCCTGACAATTATGTTCTAAAATACTTTTCTTGAAAGATAAATACAAAATTTTACTCAAACTCTTTAGGAATATACAGGGAATCTCAAATATCTCTGTCATTACCACTACCAAGTATCAATGATGTGTATGTTACGTCAATGAAATGAAACTTTCAGCCAATCCTAATGTGACACATGGTAACAGTTTGAAGTTGACCAAAGGTTCTCACGGATAGATGTTTGGCATTTTAGCTTTTCACAAAGAGTTGTTAATGAGTGAAATGGTTTGCCTGAGTGGGTAGTTAGCTCCAATTCTGTTCACAATTTCAAAGTCAACATTGATAAGTTCTTTGCTAACTCTGGGCGTCTTTGTTTATTATTTTTTTGTTTGTTATGGTGGTGTTAGTTTGGGCTGCTTTTTATGGGGTGATTCACCCTTTCTAGCCTGTCATCTTGTTATGTTATGTTATGTTAAGTAAAGCAAAAAAAATCCCCAGGGCAAAAAATACAAATGGAATTTCAAAATATGCATCACTTTATTCACATGATAATGTAAGAACTATTTATATCAGTTAATTTTAGTTTATGTGTATTCGTCATTTCATTGGTTGAAAGTCAATGACCCAGATTAGCGGGAAGATGTTACCTTTAACACCTAATTTACATTAAACCACTAATTAAAATTCTCCACTTTTTGTTTTCGTTGAATAAGAATGTTAATCTTAGTTTATTTTCTTTTGTTAACTTTAATCCTTTACATTAAGAGAGTTCACATTATGTTGTACATTTGATGCTGTCAGTCACATGCCTTCAGACTTTCACCAAGATTATACTTTCATTTCCAAGTAATATCACAGCTTGTGTTAGTAATACTATGCATCTTCTTTCCCGCCGGCCTTGCCATCTTAACATAAATCACTTAACTTAGATGATACATTACTTAAACAAATATTCCTAATTATTTAAAAGATCATACTTCTAGAGCCAATTCGGTACAAAAATCCGGTTGATATCTTATTCCTTTCAGGAGATATAGATTTTCAAAGATTTCCTAATTGCATTTTAAAGTTTTTGTACAGTATGATGAATTCGTATTTGATAATGTCATAGAGACAATTCCATTGCAAATGTTTATGTATTTCTTTGAATGATAATTGGTTGTTTCTGTATTAGAAACAATTTTCCAGAAGTTATTGAAGTAAGGTATATTTGGCAATGTATACCTAACTTTCATCAATTTATTTTTCTAGCAGGTTTTACTAATAAAAAAGGATGATAAATTTGAATGAAATCTATAAACTTTGTGAGAGAATGTGTTGCTGTGATGTCATACTGAGTCTTTTCCTATTCATTTATTGTCATTTTTGTGAACCTTAAAATGTGAATATCTCCTGGTAGGAATAACATATCAATATGATTTTTGTACTAAATTATTTCTAAAATATTTCTCTTCCTTATGAAAGGTTACAAAAAATACATGGGAATATTCCTTTAATCTAGATATTAAATCATTTAATTTAGATGATACTTACTTAATTTACATGATAAATCATTAAATTTAGATCATACTTACTTAATTAACATGATAAATCATTTAATTTAGATTATAATTACTTAATTTACATGATAAGTCATTTAATTTTAAATGATACTTCCTTAATTTACATGATAAATCATTTAATTTAGATGATACTTACTGAATTTACATGATAAATCATTTAATTTAGATGACACTTTTTTTAAACTTACTTGATACATCACATAATTCTAAGGATACGTGCATGGTTATATATAAAATTAAACAAGATGGTAAAACTATTTGAGTGAGATATGCTGATATAAACAAGCATGATATTAACTGGAAAAGTCATGCACAGAACATATCAATCAAATTGAATTATATTTGAGGAAAAACTTCTTACTTCGGTCCGATGAGGTTTTGCAATCTTCTTCTGGCTAAGTCTGGGGTGCACTTTGGGTGTTCCGACAATGAAAGAGTGCTAAAAGAAGAAATAAAATTAATGATATATTTAGAGTAGTGTACTGTTTAGTGGAAGTTTTGTGCAGGCGAGGGCTTAACACAGTTAGAACAAGAATTTTAGCACTCTGTATAGTACATGCCTCTGCCTGCTTGATAATTCCAACATGCCTAAAATCTTGTAAAATTCACCCCCATCCCATTACAATCTATCTCAGAAATCCTAGACCCACTAAGTTTTATCCCAAATCTCTTCCTCACTTTTAATCAGTATTCACCATTTGCATTATAGACACTTCAGGGTTATCTACCTTCATTGTTTTCAGTTTTATTCAGGCTAAGCATTCATTGTTTGATTTCTTTTCAGGTAAGATTCACATTCCATATTTTTCCATTCATGCCAAAAGGACTTTAAGCAGCAAACATAACACACACAATTCAATCCAAATCCAATCATCAGTTCTTGAGATATCTTGATGGTAAACAAACAAACAGACAGACAAACAAACAGAGGCAAAAACATAACCTCCGTCCAATTTCATTGGCGAAGGTAAATAAAGCTTTCTTTTAGTATCATTTTCGAAAAGTTAGGGCAAAGTCAGATTTTTGGATACACCTGAAGATCAAGTTGAGGATATGATGGCAGCACACTAATGAAATTTTGTGGCGTGTTTAGTGGAAAGGAATTTGAGCCTTGGCAGTGTGGTATATATCGGTTTTTTAAGAAACAAAAAAAAAAAAAAAATTCAAAGAAGAAAAAAATGTTTGAGACTTGTTTGGCCACAAAAAATATCATTGGCTTTTTTGATATTTAATTTGATAATTTGGTTTTTTTGATATTTAATTTGATAATTTGGCTGTTTTGATATTCAATTTGATAATTTGGCTTTTTTGATATTTAATTTGATAATTTGGCTGTTTTGATATTCAATTTGATAATTTGGCTGTTTTGATATTCAATTTGATAATTTGGCTTTTTGATACTTAATTTGATAATTTGGCTTTTATGATATTTAATTTGATAATTTGGCTGTTTTTGATACTTAATTTGATAATTTGGCTTTTTTGATACTTAATTTGATAATTTGGCTTTTTGATACTTAATTTGATAATTTGGCTTTTTGATACTTAATTTGATAATTTGGCTTTTTTGATACTTAATTTGATAATTTGGCTTTTTGATACTTAATTTGATAATTTGGCTTTTTGATACTTAATTTGATAATTTGGCTTGATACTTAATTTGATAATTTGGCTTTTTTGATACTTAATTTGATAATTTGGCTTTTTTGATACTTAATTTGATAATTTGGCTTTTTGATACTTAATTTGATAATTTGGCTTTTATGATATTTAATTTGATAATTTGGCTTTTTGATATTCAATTTGATAATTTGGCTTTTTTGATACTTAATTTGATAATTTGGCTTTTTTGTTATTTAATTTGATAATTTGGCTTTTTGATACTTAATTTGATAATTTGGCTTTTTGATACTTAATTTGATAATTTGGCTTTTTGATACTTAATTTGATAATTTGGCTTTTTTGATACTTAATTTGATAATTTGGCTTTTTGATACTTAATTTGATAATTTGGCTTTTTTTATATCTAATTTGATAATTTGGCTTTTTGATATCTAATTTGATAATTTGGCTTTTGATATTTAATTTGATAATTTGGCTTTTTTATATCTAATTTGATAATTTGGTTTTTTGATATTTAATTCAAAAATTTGGTTTTATTATCTAATTTGATAATTTGGCTTTTGATATTTAATTTGATAATTTGGCTTTTTATATCTCATTTGATAATTTGGTTTTTTTGATATTTAATTCAAAATTTGATTTTATTATCTAATTTGATAATTTGGCTTTTTTGATATTTAATTTGATAATTTACCTTTTTTGATATTTAATTTGATGTGGCTTTATTGTTTGTGTTTTGGCTTCTGGAGACTTGTTTGGCTGTAAAATATCTTTTTTTAGTAATTCTGGCCTTTTTTAAACCCGAAAGGCTTTGATGGAGAATAAAAAGAAAGTGAAAAATTATTTTTTTGATGATGTTCAGACCACATCATATTTTGCATGTTCCAGTTGCAGAGTGTCATTTTTTGCTTTCAGTACAACTACATTTGACCCCTCCCAGAAAAAAAAAACATGAAACTCTGAACTACAGAAAATTAAATATTGTAGGTTAAACTGTTATCCTGATTAAACATTAAAATGTTTATATCATGTTAGCAATTCTTGCTCATTTTAACCTAGAATAGTTACATACAATAAATATTGAAGGGAAACAAGCATTTTGTCAAATGAAAAAAAAAAATCATGAGGAAAGACTAATATTCCCAACATTATATATTCAGGTCCCTAGTTTCTCTTTTTCTGAGGCGCTCCATCCTGCCACTCATTTCCTGTACCCCAGGACCATAATCCCCCCCCCAACCTTTCCCCACTCCCCTCCCCAACACACAAACACAATTTTCAGTAGAATTAACAAAAAAAGTTTATTTTGGAGAAACTTTGTCTCTTGCCCCTTACTTTTTGGATATCAAACCATGTCCCCCCATACTTTCTGGATGAGTATTACCTCCACCCTGACCCTTTTCACTAAGCACTTTACATTTTTTTACAATGAAAAGTATTTTTCCTTCTTTGATGGTGATTACAGTTCCCTAATATAAGAAGATGCAGAGACAACTACTTGTATTGATTACTCCTTACATTCTAATGCCATTAAATCTGCACTTCAAAGTGCTCTTGATGTCTTAAAGTCTTAAGGCCATTACACACCAAACGCGACGCGACGAGCAATTTTTTAGATAATCAAACAGGAAACAAGTATAAGATGCTTTGACTTTTTACTTACACACGATAAAGTTTACAATTAAGGCTTTCTGATGATACTGGAAAGTTTGTTGGAAATGTTTTTTTGTTTAAACTGTGGAAAAATTTGCTTTAGTGGGGGGGCGATTTTCTGTCGCAATGCAAATTTTTCTTTAATGGGCATAGAAATGCCCTTTCAATCAATTTTCATTATCATCTAAATAGCCATGAGATGACAATCCATCTCTAAAAAAAAACACAAGGGGTCAAAATGTTTCTTTTCCTTTAATTTATTTAATTTTGTTTACAAGATTGCTCTCCGCATCGCGTTCGGTGTGTAACGGCCTTTATACTGTAAATGCCCTTTTGGCCACCCTGTGACACGTACCCTGCACCTCCCTTGACCAGGCTAGGGGTTTATATATTTTTATGACAAAAGTTACAATACTGTGGTAGTATCTTTATTATTACAGAATACATCAGTTTTTTTTTTAGTATAAAGATTCAAAAGTCCTTCTTTTTCTTTTCAATTATGTTTGCCAAATTTGTTGCATATCTGTTATCGTCTAACAACTTGAAGCTACAAGACTGTTGCTTTTGATCACAACAAACTTCCTAGTTTTAATTTACACTTTAATAAACATGAGTGAAAATTTATAACAGAAACTTACATATTGCACCGAAAAGCTTAGAGATTTTAGACCGTGGTAATGAAAAACAATGGATTCAATATACTTCTGAAAATTACTTTCCACAGGTGGTAATCTTGAGAGATAATATATTTATATCACATTATACTGGCAGAGAATTTCAGCATGCAATTTCCTGTCATGACTGTACTTCCAAACTAAAGATTATTATTCATGTACACACACACACTTGAAATCTTCATCGGAGCAAAACAGGTGATTTATGATGTTATATAGTGCTGTTACAACATGGCTCTATTACGTATTGATTATCGTGGAGAAAAATACCGCGATATATCGTAGTATCGTGATACTTTTTAAGAAAACGGACTCACGACACAAATTGTTAATATCGCTAACATTATATGATCACGGAGTTACAATTTACTCCATGATATGATGAACACAAAAACAAATGATTTGCAGATCTAGCAGATGACATGATCGCGTGACTATCGCGCATCACGCACGTGTTTGGTAATTCAGCCAATGTGACCATGAATCATCGAAGTGAGAGCTTGAGTGGCACATTCTGGACCAACTTTTCATTCTTTTTGCCAACTTATATCAGCATGTGGCAGTGTGTGGTGACGGAGCATGATTTTTAATTAGTTGTTTTTATGTTTCACGATTATCTTGCACGTTTTTAATGGCCTAAACTTGACTTTTAGATTAAGTACCGTAACGTTAGAATTGCAACGTAGGAAGTAGCCTGGCCTACAGTAGTTGTACAAAAATTTCTTAACTCAGTATTAGTTTTTGGTATCGCGATATGTTGCGAGAGGGCATATTTCATGTCATGAGCAAATAGATATCGCGATAATCGATATGTCATGACAGCACTAATGTTACATGGTACAATGTAAAACAAATGTAAAATGTGTAAAGAGCATAAAGTGTGATGTGTTTACAGAGTTTACATAATTTAGTGTGATGTGTTTCAATTTATGTTTTGATGTTAATATTCAATTTATGTTTTGATGTGTTTACATTCAATTTATGTTTTGATGTGTTTATATTCAATTTATGTTTTGATGTGTTTATATTCAATTTATGATTCGATGTGTTAACAATTAATTTGTTTTGATGTGTTTACATTCAATCTGTGTTTTGATGTGTTTATATTGGATTTATGATTCGCTGTGTTAACAATTTGTTTTGATGTGTTTACATTCAATCTAAGTTTTGATGGGTTGAATTTTTATATTCAATGTGGTGCAGAAGAGTGTAAAATCTGGTGAAAATCCCATCTCAATAACAAAACAATAAATTACGCTTTCAATAATTTAGAAAGAGGCAACAATTTTTAGCGAAATACATGCAAAATGTCTTGGATTTGCCTTTACGACATCACACTTTGCAGTGCGGTATAGCTTCAGCTTTTCAATCTACAGTAGCATCCTGGGTTCGATTCCCTATGGGTCTCCAACCAGTGCTCCAGGACTGGTTAATAAAACAGCCATGGGCGTCTTGAGGTAAATACTCCGATGGGGTTGGTTTGTTTGTTTGTTTGATGAGAGTTTAACGGCACCACAACAGCAAGGGTCAAATAGTGCCTGAGAGGTTAGATTATTCCAGAGGTAGGAAGGAGAGTAAACAGGGGGAGATTGAGAGAAACGCGAGAACTAAAAGCCAGAAAGCTGGGATCGAGGGAGGAGGTGTATGGGTGGAAAAATAATGTAGAGAGAGAGTGGGTGGAGAAGGAGGACTAAATATGGTTGTAGAGGGAATTATGATGAAGAAAGGAGATTATTTCATCCAAAGGATTTTTTTGGAAGAGCTCGGCTACTGAGTTGTGGGCTACTGAGATCTGTTGGGATGTTATAAACCATGGCAAACCAACCAACCATCACACTGTACACTGATTCTTGCTCAAATCTTTGACAAAACAGGATAAGATATCAACATGGTGTTTGTACTACTTTGATTGCTTAGTAGTCCTCTGTCATTTACATGAAAATGAAGTCATGGGAATATTCCTTTACTACCAGCAACACCTACGTATTAAATGAAATATTCCTTTACTACCAATGGCAACACCTACATATTAAATGAAATATTCCTTTACTACCAATGGCAACACCTACATATTAAATGAAATATTCCTTTACTACCAATGGCAACACCTACGTATTAAATGAAATATTCCTTCACTACCAATGGCAACACCTACGTATTAAATGAAATATTCCTTTACTTCCAATGGCAACACCTACGTATTAAATGAAATATTCCTTTACTACCAATGGCAACACCTACTATTAAATAAAATATTCCTTTACTACCGGCAACACCTACGTATTAAATGAAATATTCCTAAACTACCAATAGCAACACCTACGTATTAAATGAAATATTCCTTTACTACCAATGGCAACACCTACGTATTAAATGAAATATTCCTTTACTACCAATGGCAACACCTACGTATTAAATGAAATATTCCTTTACTACCAATGGCAACACCTACGTATTAAATGGAATATTCCTTTACTACCAATGGCAACACCTACGTATTAAATGGAATATTCCTTTACTACCAATGGCAACACCTACGTATTAAATGAAACCATCCTTTACTACCAATGGCAACACTTACGTATTAAATGAAATATTCCTTTACTACCAATGGCAACACCTACATATTAAATGGAATATTCCTTTACTACGAATGGCAACACCTACGTATTAAATGAAATATTCCTTTACTACCAATGGCAACACCTACCTATTAAATGGAAGGGCCAGCTCTTCTTCTTCTTCTTCTTCTGAGTTACTCTCAATCCCTTGAACATGATGACCATGTCTCCTTCTTGAGCCAGAATGGACTATGGGTTCAACGAAAAATATCATTATTTAAAGGCACAAAATGTTTAAAACACAGCAAGTTTACAAAATTGAAAGAAAACCCTATTTTCTTGAATTGTTTAAAGAGGGAGGCTCGTCTTAGTTCATACATCGTTGCATTCTGTAAAATTGGGGGATGCAGAGCTTTTACGTCACTTCTGGTTCTGGAACACACAAGATCCCTGCCTGTTGTACATGTAAATACATAGCGTTGTGTGTGTAAAGATTCAATTGTATCATAGTGCATTACATTGTAATGATCTACTGGAAACTTATTTTTTCAACGTATTTGTTCGAAAGAAAAAATGGAAAGTGAAAGATATGTAATACTACAATAACAGTCACCAAAACGAGAATTACAATGAACAAAAAAAAAAAGAATTTTTTTAAAAAGAAAAATGGTTCTGGTGGGAAGTTTGAACCTGCAAGTGTTGGTTTAAAAAAATCCAAAGTCTGTCGCCTTAACCGCTGGGTTATATCAAGAGTTTTTCAAGCTTGGGGTTTTGTTTAATATATACCGTGAAAAAGGGTGAACGAATCACGCAGCAATTTATTGAACTTCCAACCAATCAAACAATTTGAACTGATCAATTCTAAATATTGTGTCCATATGATGATTTCGCCTCTTTAAACTCTGACATGAAAGTATGAATTATGACAGCCCCTGGGACCCCTGGATCTGCTCTGTAAGTAAATCAAACAAACAATAACATAAGAAAGCATTTTAAGAAACAAAAAACTGTTTATCTTGCTCACCTTTTGATCCTTCCCTCTTACTAACTGTTGGTCGAAACAAGTGATGAGATCTTGTGAAAGAAAGAAGTATAAAATCAATGACAAGAAGCACTGAGCAAATTCCCACAAGGCAAAGAAGGCGCGTTTTCATAGTGTTCATCCTCCTCTCCTTATTATCCTCTCGGCTAAGGTTTGTTAGACGGTAAGATCACATCGTTAAGTCTTAATGCCTCATTGTCAAAAAAATGAATTATGTTCTTTCATAACAGACCCTTGTGATGAGATCATGCTGTGTGTTTAAGGCCAATTCTTGTGTCAAGGTGGAGAAAACTATACAATACATTGCACCAACTGCCAGATCATATCTACACAATAAGTGGCAAGACAATAAAAAACAGCAGCGGAAGTGATGCGCTAGTACGTAACAGATTTACGGATGCTGTGTCAAGCAATTTTCTTGTGACAAGATTCCCTCTTTAAACAAGTAAATTCTGCAACTGAAGTTGTATCACGTCATTCCTATGTATATAATACAAAGAGGAAAATATTCTGCCAGATTTGATCATGATGAAATCACAACAGGTATCCTCCTCCAAGCTCAGTATGCATCTGTATTGTTTATCACTTTCTGTCAAGTCGTTATCAAGATCGATGTACAGAAAGTCAATAGTCACGAGTTCCAAACCTGCAAAATAAGACATCCGACAGTAAAAAGGTTGAACCAAATATTGATTTTCTCCTCTTAAAGGAATATTCCCATGTTTTTTTGTAAGAAAGAGAACAATTTTAGAAACAATTTAGTATAAAATTCATTTTGATATGTTATTCCTACCATGAGACACTCAAATTTTAGGGTTCACAAAAAATGCCAGTAAACTAATAGAAAAGTTCAGTATGACATCACAGCAACACATTCTCTCACAAAGTTGATGTATTTCTTTAAAATCTATCACTTTTTTTTTATTAGTCAAACCTGCTAGAAAAATAAATTAATGAAAGTTAGGTATTTATATGCATTGCCAAATATATCCTACTTCAAAACTTTTGGAAAAATGTTTCTAATCATACAGAAACAACCAATTAACGTTCAAAGGAATACATAAACATTTGCAATGGAATTGTCTCTATGACATCATCAAACACGAATTCATCATACTGTACAAAAACTTTAAAATGCAGTTAGGAAATCTTTAAAAATCTTTAACTCCTGAACGGAATATGATATCAACCTGATTTTTGTAACAAGTTGGCCCTAAAGGTATGCTCTTTCAAATAAAATTTTACTAATAAAAATCATGGGAATACTCCTTTAAAGTTTTGTCGTAATTGACACTTTACGAAAGATACAAATAACACTTTCCGCTTGAAAGACCCGTAAGAGGCTATCAAACTATTAAACTTCAATTGACGGAAAACTGTAAAGTACACTCAGTGCTGATTAGTCAACAGTATCGCTTGCACTGCATAATAAAGATACTGTATGTCTAATCGCACATAAGGAAAAAATGATTAGTCTACAGTATCACTTGCACTGCATGATAAAGGTACTGTATGTCTAGTTCGCATAGGGAAAAAAAGTAATTAACAGTTGCACAAGGAGGAAAAAAGTTGCAGAAACAATTAAGTCCTTGATGGCAAAATGAGAGCGTGAACTAAGGATAACTTCAGGCAGACATCTTGGGTGATAGAGAGGGCTATTAATGACAAATTAAATGTGCCATTCAGGAAAAATTTGTTTTTTTAAGTTGTAAAATATTTGCAAGAAAATAACTGGTGTAGAAAGTCTAATGCAGAATAGTGATGTAACACCCTCACTTTCATAAAACTGTTAATGTATTTTTAATTTGTTACATTTTTTTTACTGATTGAAAATATATTTTTCTTCAAATGGTAAATCATAGCAACTATACTTAATTCAGGAAATTCTAGCAAGGGTAGACTTTTCCATCATCTTCAGTAATTGAGATTTAACAAAGAAATTAACAGAATTACATAAAGATTTTGAGATGTCAGCTCAGTAATATATCACAAATCTAGCATAAATCAAGTCTGTCAGTTTGATTAGTCATACCTGCCAAACAAAAAGTGCTATTAAAAACTTTAATACCTTTTTTTACAATTATATAGAAATATTGTCCGCTTTAATATTGTTGCCTATATCTTAATTTTCTTTAGTTGTCCTATTTCATATACATGAAAATTCACGAGGATATTTTTTTAAAGGTGCGATCTTGGCATAGGACATTCAGTTCTAATTTTTTGATTGGTTGAAATTTTAAGTAATTGCTATACACACAGTGCTGATTAGTCTATGGTGTTGCTTAATAAAGATACTGTATGTCTAGCCACGCATATGAAAAAAATGTAATAAACAGTTCCACAGGGAGGAAAAAAGTTGCAGGAATAATCGTGTCCTTGATGGCAAGATAAGATCATGAACTAAGGATAACTTCAGCAGGCAGACATCTTGTATGATAGAGAGGGCTATCATATAAAACTTGATCAAATATTGATTATCCATACTGTAACTCCCAAACTAAAAGTGCTATTAAAAACTTGTCTGCTTAGATCTAAAACTACTTTTACAAAAATACAGAAATAATGTCCTCTTTTATTTCATTGCCTTTTTTTAATTTTCTTTAATATTCTTTTAATCCTTAAGTCTACCAGCACTTTTGTCTGGAAACGCGCTTGGGAGGCGGAGTCAAAGATGGGGCACCTAAAACGGCGATAATATCGCTGCGTGGTAGAGTAAGGGTTAAGCACAGGCATATTATTGAAAGATCCCCTGTCTTCGAGCAGTAGAGTCGGGCTTGTTCCACTTCAGTGACTTACTGGGCCGCCCACCAAAACCCTGCTGCATATATTTTTTAATTGGCCCACTTGTCGCAAGTTGATTAACCCTTACTCTACCAGTACTTTTTCTAAAAATGCGCTTGGGAGGCTGGGTCAAAGATGGGGCACCCAAAACAGCGATAATAACGTAAGAGTATAGAGTAAGGCTTAAAGGTGCAATCTCGACATAAGGACATTCAGTTCTAATTTATTTTTTATTGGTTGATATTTCAACCAATTGCTACTGCGTGCCTCTTTCGATCATATTACATACTATATAAATCTACATTATAAATAGTGTTATTTTTGTACATAGTAATAAATGAATAATAAGACTTATAATGTGCACAAACCACCTAAACTAGGTGCTCAAGGTGCCATACAATAAATACAAAAATACAAAATAATTATAAAACAAAACAACAATTATTGAACATTGACAAAAGCCTTAGACATTAAGTAAGTCTTTAAATTCTTTTTAAAGGAACCGATAGTAATGGAAGATCTGATGTAAAATGGCAATTCATTCCATAACCATAGGGTTGCGACAGCGAAAAAGACCTGTACCCCCTCCCCATGAATGCTTAGATTTTGATTCAAACAGAAGTAATTTATCTTAAGAACGTAAATTACGGACAGGAATATAAAGTTTCAACAAATTAGATATGTAAAGTGGAGCACGACCTTGAAGAGATTTGTATGTGATAAGCAATGTCTTATAGATGATACGATATGATACAGGAAGCCAGTGTAAATCTCTCAAAATTGGGCCGATGTGACAGGACTTTTTGGAGAGAGTAAGAATTAATTTTGGCCACAGCGTTTTGTAGCCTTTGGAGACGGCTAATTTGTTCACACGGCAAACCGTAAAGTATTGAATTGGCTGTATCTAAACGTGATGCTATAAAGGAATGAATAATCTGCTCAGCAGCAGCACGATTAAGATATTTATGCAATTTACCAATATTACGAAGATGAAATGAAGCCATGCGGATGACGTTAGAGATATGGGGTTTTAAAGTCATTTTGGCATCACAAATGACATTAAGATTTCATACTTGGGTTGAAGATGGAACAAATGATTCACCAACCGCAATGTGTGGAACAGTAACCTTATTCAGTTGTTGACGGGAACCGAAAAGAACAAATTTTGTTTTATTGTCATTTAGCTTTGAAAAATTAACTTTCATCCAAGCACGGATATCTTGAACACAATTTTGTAAACCATTTATGCTGTAATCACAATCCTGTTGATTAGGTTTGAAAGCAAGATAAATTTGAGTGTCATCAGCATATATGTGATATGACACATTGTGCTTTAAAACAATGTTGCGAATTGCATTGGTATATAATGAGAACCACTGTGGGCCAAGTACTGAACCCTGTGGAACAGAGTAATTAAGGCACATGGGTTTTGATACAGCATCCCCAACACAGGTACCTGTAAATTGAGGTCTATGTGATAAATATGAACAGACACCAATCAAGTGCAATGCCATTTATCCCAATGCAATTTTCTAAACGAGCAAGTAAAATATTGTGGTCCATTGTATCAAAGCGGCACTCAAATCTAACATAAGTAAAGCAGTATAAAGAGTACATCAACACATATGGAGTGATCAATTTATGTTTTACACAATGAATTAACATGACATCAATTGTTTCACAAAAAATGTCATAATCAAATCAGATTTTAAAGTGTGTAGGATCCAAAGTAATTTCATGATAAAAACTAAACTTGAATAGTATTGAATACAAACTGAGAATTCCAGGATAAAGAAAAACACAACTTTAAACATGCATAATTACTTCCCATAAAAAATCCTCTACACTATGTATAAGATCAGACATACATTGTTGAGAAATTCAATTCTCTTTTTACTTCTGTTTCAGCCTTTTCATTCTTAACTGATACATTCAAATAATTAAAGAGCTTTGGTGGCATCTGAAGTGTGTATAGGCTCAAAAGTAATTTTGTGATGTACAATCCGTGGATTTCAGGCTAAACCAAAACTCTTTAAATATGCTTTAGTTCCAATAAAAAAAATCCTCCACAGTATGTAAGAATGAGACATACTGTACATGTCCAGAAAGTCAATTATCGTATTACTTCCGTTTCTCGCCTTTTTTATTCTTAACAGATACAATCAAACAAAATGCACGGCTAAAGATCTTTAAAGGCACTCGGGAGTACTCCTCCAAACCGATACAGTAAATGTTTCATCAGGTTTCATGGCGAAAAACACTCAAGTGGATTAAATCTTGAAACTACCCGTCAAGCATATTCTGCTGTAAATCAAGTGCATTTGATACGTTTCTATGACATCCGTGACTTTTGCACGGAGGAGAAAATTAAGAAAAGACAGACATTGGTTGAGAAAAAATTATTCCTGTTTAATTGACACAGTTATACAACTCTTCCCTCTTTTCGCGAAGTGACGAATGTATTTGTGTAGTGACGAATGTCAAAATTAGAATGATCAATTACGCATACTGATGAATGTTCCGAAAATTTTGAAGCTTGATGAAATAAAAGATGATAAACATATATTATATTATATAGCTGCATATATTATTGGAAAGAGAAAATGTTAATCGTTTGATAATTGTATTTACAATAAAGATATTTTAAGCAAAAACTTATTTCATGATTTGGTTTGTTGATGTTCAATGAACCAAACCATAAAATTAAATCTTATTTCATGAAGCTTAAAAACATTCGTCAATATGCGGAAATAATAATTCAGTATTTCACACCAATTTTCAATTTACTTAAATTGGACATTTAGCAGTATGCAGAAAGAGGGACAAAGTGATGATGGCAATATATATTGCAAAATTAATTGCATGTCTGCTGTGTGATAAATCTATTTTTTGTTGGATTTTTTTTATTTGGTACATAAACATCTTGTGTACAGCTCCAATTTATTCCCCAACCGCCATTTTTGGCTATTTTCGGCGGTTCAGTAAAAAGCATTTGACCATCATGCATTGAATTCCTGTAGCACACCCTGTAGAGCATGACCTTGAGTATTTGGTTTAGTCCATTTTTACAACAGGTGAATTTCTTAATAAAGCAAAAAATTGTATTGTAAACTTTTCTCGTTTTTTCATTCTTTTTTGTTGTTATTTATGCATTTTAAACAATCTAACGAGGAATTTTATTAAAAGATTAATGTTTCGGCATCATGTTTATATATGTGTATTTAATGCATGGTTCAAAGGACTTTATGACCCAGGCAAAACTCCTTTGCCCTGTGTATTAAATACGCATATAAACTTTCTATGGCAACATTAATTAAGTAGCTGTGAGATTCATCATATTACACAACCCAAACAACCAATAAACCCAATCCAAATAAAAATACAAAGAAAATTAATATTCCTTTGTGAATTTTTATTGCTATGTCAAGGCAATGATAATAGAAAGAAGTTCAATATGCTTTATCCACACAATTTATTCCAGCTGAATTTATTTCTAAAGCTTCTAGCTGGCTTTCATTTTACCATTAAGCATATAATAGATGAAATGGCTCCTTTTACATGTATGTTAATAACAGCTTTCTGTTGACTTTTACCACCTGCTAAAATAAATGTCATAACGACATTTAATTCTTAGAATACTAGTGATGTACTGATATGAAATAATTTTCTTTAAAAGCGGGTATCATAATTTTTTCAAGTTTCCCCCAATTGTGATTTTTTTTCTTTCGTTTAAACGCCGAACAAATGTTTTTGGGTTCAAAATTAATTATTTCAAAACGAGAACTCCTCTTTGGTTAGAGTTCACTAGTCATAGCCACTGCAATACACATCCATACAACTTTTTCATTTTACACCTGAAGTATTTCACTTATGCTTGTAAACAACAAAAGATGATCAACCCCCTGGTTGATATGGGTCTTCTTAAATTTAAAATTACAAATGGAAGAACAATAACAAAAATGTCCTTTAATGACCTTTTAGAAACTACTTCAAAGGGTATCCAACTCTTTTTTAAAGTTGATTGTAATAAAAGTATGTACATAAATGTGATGTCACACACACACAACTGGGTACTTCTTGGCAGTGGCGTAACTAAGGGGGGTAGTTACCCCCTATAAAGGGCCTGGCCAGGGGTCCCCCATAAAAAAAAAATCATTATACCTATATACCATAGAGGCCCACAGGACCCCACTCGCCCCCGGCCAGTAGGGCCCTAGCTACATCACTGCTTCTTGGGTACCGGAAGTAAGTTTTAATGCAATGCCCATTGTACTTAAATAACTCTTATTGACAATGTGCACAGCAAACAAGACTCTTTTAGTACTCAAAAACAAAATAGAAAAGGTAACAAAAAAATTAAACACAAAATAACCAGAAATGAATGTTTTTCATTTTAGCAACATTCAGTTTTGATATGAAAGATGCCAACAAGTAGAGGCAAACTAAAAGCGTATTTTTGTGCGCTCATTGTTTGTTTACAATTCTTTGATCACTGATTGGATGATTTCTTGCATCGTGCGCAGATAACGTCGGTGCACGTACTCTCTTGTATTGTAATGTATAAAGTCTCCGAGCTTACATGTAGCTCCTTTGTACTCGTATGTATTCCGTAGTATGTTTATCTGTAAGAGTGTGTGCGAGCTCGTGATCAGAACCACTGGAAACGATCAGATCTGCTGGTTGTTTACCGTAAGAATACTCAACGGATATGATATGATCTTGATGATCCTGGGCAAGGGTAGGATCATGATCTGGAGCAGGTGATCAGTTCCACCGATGAGATTCTCAGAACGTGTATGAATGCAAATCAGTAACCTTGAAATGATTTAGTACATATTTTCCAGCTTGCTTGTACCTCGCAATCAGATCCCCTGCAGTGTGTCTGATCAAGAGTTCAAATGAGAACGCATGACAATCATTGATCAAGGTTATCTTCTGGGGATTGTGATCCGGACACGAGAGAGATCATGCCCTGAGTGTTTCCAGAAGCATAATCTTATCTATGTTTGTGTCTGCATTATGGGCGAAGATTTCCTGGCTGGATTTTGATGCTCTAAAATAGCTTAAAATCAACACAAAGTTCCAAAATGAAAATGAAAATCGTTGTGTCCTGGGGTGAAGCAATGGTAGGGATCCAGGAGAAGAAGTCCTGCTTCATTCAGGAAGATTCCTGTATGATGTAAAATGTCTCTTTCATAGTAATGAAAGAAATGAAATGTTGTACATATTGACAAGATACATGTATGAGAATACAATAAAATGATGATAAAGTTTCCCTTCAAACTTTTGTGTTTAATGGAAATCTGTCAGCATTTGCATTTTTGCAATTACTGTATAAATCCACTGCAGCAACTATTACAGTATATTGCTTCATGGGCTACTGTAATACATTACAAAAGCCCTAGTAGGGTTGCCATGATATGGGTAAATCACGTATCGAATATCGTGAACAATAAATATTGCAAGATATCACCATATCGCAATATCTATACTAATTTCGGAAAACAGCTTAGGATTTCAGCATGCAGAGGTCACTTTTTCCATCAAATTTAATATCTAAGGAAAGGAAGCACAATAGAATCAGATTTGCTGCAAATATTCTGTTAAAATCTCACTCCTTTGAAGAAATGGAAGTATTGATTAAAATTTGCATCAGTTTTTGCTTTAACATGCAGTTTACATGTAAAATTGGTGTACACGATATGTGATGGTCAGGGTATTTTTGATATTATGGAAAAAACAACATCACAATATTGCGATGATAATTAATATATCGTGACAGCCCTAATTGCAAGTTGTGGTTATACAAAGCATCAGGCTTAAGCAATTATTACAAAATACAAGTAAAGTATACTATGCAATTGCCTGAGGCAAGCTTTGCTAGATTCTGAAGCCCCAGTTTAATTTACGAGTCATGCAAAATCAATCAATCAAATACATCAGCAAAATTTGCCCTAAAGTTTTGAGTCAAGTTTTTGAGTGTTCAGCCTGCAGTGGTGATTTGTTGTCAATGAAAGAGAAAGATGGCATGATAAAGTTTATTGATGTCAAGTCTCAAGTCCTTTGAAATAATGTGCCATGTTTTTATTGAGAAGACATTGATTGTTTGTAGTTGCTTTTAAATGCAATTATTTTATTTTCAGTAACTGAAAATCATCAAACTGACCAAATTTCTTTTGCTATACTTTGATTGCACTACGACATCTGATGGGATAAAGTTCAAAACTTCTTTGTTATATTCAACTGCTGCCATTCAAATTACATTGGTGGAGATTTAAAAAACATTAAGTTAACAATTTCACATAAAGAGATAAATATGTTTTATAGTTGTAACAAAATTTGTATACAATTTCCATTGTTTATTAGAACAAGGTCTAAAAATGATATAAATTGGTCACGTTTTTACTAATTTTGATACAATTCTTTACATTTTCATGCTTTGTAGCATATTTTCTTCCAGTAAAGCTCAAGTTAAATCAAACTCAAGCTACTCATCCATAAATATTTAATTTTCCCTAAAGTTGTACTTGCAATCGGATGAAGAATGAGTATATCATTACTGAAACAATATCTATTGAGATGAGGAATTTAAGAAATTCCTAAATATTAGGCAATGGATCATAACGTCTGCTGACCTATTTATGCACTTTGGGCAGTTTGATCATGAAGGATGGTTGATTACCTGATATCTATTCATGCACAATGGGCAGTTTGATCAGGAAAGCTGGTTGATTACCTGATGTCTATCCATGCACAATGGGCAGTTTGATCAGGAAAGCTGGTTGATTACCTGATATCTATTCATGCACAATGGGCAGTTTGATCATAAAAGCTGGTTGATTACCTGATGTCTATCCATGCACAATGGGCAGTTTGATCAGGAAAGCTGGTTGATTACCTGATATCTATTTATCCACGATGGGCAGTTTGATCATGAAAGCTGGTTGATTACTTAATATCTATTCATGCACAATGGGCAGTTTGATCAGGAAAGCTGGTTGATTACCTGATGTCTATCCATGCACGATGGGCAGTTTGATCAGGAAAGCTGGTTGATTACCTGATGTCTATTTATCCACGATGGGCAGTTTGATCAGGAAAGCTGGTTGATTACTTAATATCTATCCATGCACGATGGGCAGTTTGATCAGGAAAGCTGGTTGATTACCTGATGTCTATCCATGCACGATGGGCAGTTTGATCAGGAAAGCTGGTTGATTACCTGATGTCTATTTATCCACGATGGGCAGTTTGATCAGGAAAGCTGGTTGATTACCTGATGTCTATTTATCCACGATGGGCAGTTTGATCATGAAAGCTGGTTGATTACTTAATATCTATTCATGCACAATGGGCAGTTTGATCATAAAAGCTGGTTGATTACCTGATGTCTATCCATGCACGATGGGCAGTTTGATCAGGAAAGCTGGTTGATTACCTGATATCTATTTATCCACGATGGGCAGTTTGATCAGGAAAGCTGGTTGATTACCTGATGTCTATTTATCCACGATGGGCAGTTTGATCATGAAAGCTGGTTGATTACTTAATATCTATTCATGCACAATGGGCAGTTTGATCATAAAAGCTGGTTGATTACCTGATATCTATTTGTGCACAATGGGCAGTTTGATCAGGAAAGCTGGTTGATTACCTGATGTCTATTTATCCACGATGGGCAGTTTGATCATGAAAGCTGGTTGATTACTTAATATCTATTCATGCACAATGGGCAGTTTGATCATAAAAGCTGGTTGATTACCTGATATCTATTTATCCACGATGGGCAGTTTGATCAGGAAAGCTGGTTGATTACCTGATGTCTATTTATCCACGATGGGCAGTTTGATCATGAAAGCTGGTTGATTACTTAATATCTATTCATGCACAATGGGCAGTTTGATCATAAAAGCTGGTTGATTACCTGATATCTATTTGTGCACAATGGGCAGTTTGATCAGGAAAGCTGGTTGATTACCTGATGTCTATCCATGCACGATGGGCAGTTTGATCAGGAAAGCTGGTTGATTACCTGATATCTATTCATGCACAATGGGCAGTTTGATCATAAAAGCTGGTTGATTACTTAATATCTATTTGTGCACAATGGGCAGTTTGATCAGGAAAGCTGGTTGATTACCTGATGTCTATCCATGCACGATGGGCAGTTTGATCATAAAAGCTGGTTGATTACCTGATATCTATTTATCCACGATGGGCAGTTTGATCATGAAAGCTGGTTGATTACTTAATATCTATTCATGCACAATGGGCAGTTTGATCATAAAAGCTGGTTGATTACCTGATGTCTATTTATCCACGATGGGCAGTTTGATCATGAAAGCTGGTTGATTACTTAATATCTATTCATGCACAATGGGCAGTTTGATCATAAAAGCTGGTTGATTACCTGATATCTATTTGTGCACGATGGGCAGTTTGATCAGGAAAGCTGGTTGATTACCTGATGTCTATCCATGCACGATGGGCAGTTTGATCATAAAAGCTGCTTAAATACCTGATATCTATTCGTGCAGGATGGGCAGTTTGATCAGGAAAGCTGGTTGATTACCTGATGTCTATTTATCCACGATGGGCAGTTTGATCATGAAAGCTGGTTGATTACTTAATATCTATTCATGCACAATGGGCAGTTTGATCATGAAAGCTGGTTGATTACCTGATGTCTATTCATGCACAATGGGCAGTTTGATCATGAAAGCTGGTTGATTACCTGATGTCTATCCATGCACGATGGGCAGTTTGATCATGAAAGCTGGTTGATTACCTGATATCTATTTATCCACGATGGGCAGTTTGATCATAAAAGCTGGTTGATTACTTAATATCTATTCATGCACAATGGGCAGTTTGATCATAAAAGCTGGTTGATTACCTGATATCTATTTGTGCACGATGGGCAGTTTGATCAGGAAAGCTGGTTGATTACCTGATGTCTATCCATGCACAATGGGCAGTTTGATCATAAAAGCTGGTTGATTACCTGATGTCTATTCATGCACAATGGGCAGTTTGATCAGGAAAGCTGGTTGATTACCTGATGTCTATCCATGCACAATGGGCAGTTTGATCAGGAAAGCTGGTTGATTACCTGATATCTATTCATGCACAATGGGCAGTTTGATCATAAAAGCTGGTTGATTACCTGATGTCTATTCATGCACAATGGGCAGTTTGATCATGAAAGCTGGTTGATTACCTGATGTCTATCCATGCACGATGGGCAGTTTGATCATGAAAGCTGGTTGATTACCTGATATCTATTTATCCACGATGGGCAGTTTGATCATGAAAGCTGGTTGATTACTTAATATCTATTCATGCACAATGGGCAGTTTGATCATGAAAGCTGGTTGATTACCTGATGTCTATTCATGCACAATGGGCAGTTTGATCAGGAAAGCTGGTTGATTACCTGATGTCTATCCATGCACGATGGGCAGTTTGATCATGAAAGCTGGTTGATTACTTAATATCTATCCATGCACAATGGGCAGTTTGATCATGAAAGCTGGTTGATTACCTGATGTCTATCCATGCACAATGGGCAGTTTGATCAGGAAAGCTGGTTGATTACCTGATATCTATTCGTGCAGGATGGGCAGTTTGATTATGAAAAATCATGCCTGAGGAAAGCTTTCTAAAATCATGAAAAAATTGCATCTTTTTTTAGGGATGTACCAGAACTTTGTTCCGGCCAGATGTTAAGATTTTTCTAACTTCTGGTTCCGGCCGGAACTCAGTGTAAATGTTGCACCGGAACCAGGTCTTTTTGTTATGATATATTGTCTGCAACAGTACATATTTAATGCTCAAAATTTTAATTGCCATGTCTAAAACTGCAGTGCATCAGCTACATAAAAGACATACACAAAACCCAAAACCTAAAAGGTTTTTGAATTGGAATTTGACAATAGCACTTACAGTTTGAGTTATGACAGCTCAACAAGGTTTCCTCTAGCGAGCCATGCAGCCATATTTTGCACAGCAAATTTCACAAAATCATGGCTGAAATTATAATGCGGCTTCATTCGTTCATAACTGATACGAGAGCCATGCATGACTGAAAGCAGATTATGGCATATTGGAAATTTTGCCAAAATGATTATCAAGAAACTGCAAAGCTGTTCCGTCATTCACTTGTTGTAATGACATTCATTCTTCTGCTCGCGATTTCTTTTTTCTGTGAGAAAAACATGTAGGTATACAAATATACCAATCAGGTATACGAATAGAAATATGATGATTCTTATAGGTAGGGTGAAAATACCGTGCAATAAAAAAACATTTAAAAAACACGAATACTTAATAAGCTAATACTAGTGAAATCTTTTTGGATACAATTCTACAAAACAATGCAACAAAAATAAGTCAATGAATCAATAACTGTAAAATTTTTAATTTACTGTGAGTGACATGCACAGAAGTTCAATAGTTTTTTTTTACATGCCAAAATCTTAATAAGGCAAAATATGATAAGCTTCTTATAACAACATAGATACACGTAAAAAACGTAAAAATAACAAATGTCATTCAACCCTACAGAACCAAGTTCAAGTTCTTTACTCTTGTAAAACTTACCTAAAATGTCAACTCACAGAGTATTAGCTTTATTAATCAAGAGGTTTTTTCTTGTACGTTTTTCATGTACATTTTACAGGATTTCATGTATGTTGTCGTACATATTAACATGTTCTTAGAAGCCAATCCTGACCCCTTAAATTGATCAAGCTCCCAGAGTTGGGGCATCAACAAAATGGTGCACACCTAGAAATTTTCAATGCACACCCATTTCTCCAATTTAATGTTAGATTACTTTTTGATTTATGCAAAATTTGTGATGTATGAGAAACAGATCAAAAGCTCTATGTAATTTTTTCAATTTCATTCCAGAATCTCAGTCATTGCAATGATGGGAAAGTCTGTTCCCGATAGAATTTGATTGGGGGTATGGCAAAGGCTCAAAACCTTTTGGTAAGAATTTGCTGCACCACTTAATAGAATGATGAATTGACATTTACAAATCAAAGGAATTTACAAAAGAAAATGCCAAGGTGCCCTGTAATACCCCACAAAATTTGCATAAAAATGCAAATTGAGATTTGAAATTGTGGTAAAATGGTCAATGTTTAACTGATTTTGATGAAATTTTTTTGTCACTATGTTTTTTAATTGATTTTAAAAACAATTTAGCTATCAATGTTTCATTACTGTACATATCTATGAACCTTTACAGCTGAAACTATGTTTCCAAATATGCATCTATATGTATAAATATATATATATATATACATACATACATACATACATACATACATACATACATACATACATACATACATACCTACATACATACCTACCTACATACATACATACATACATATATATACATATATATATATATATATATATATATATATATATATATATATATATATATATATATATATATATATATATATATATATATATATATATATATGTATATATATATATATATATATATATATCCAAGTATCTACCTACTGTGGTGTAGCGGTTATTATACCTGTCTACAGACCACAGGCCCGGGTTCAATCCTGGGGTGGGTAGACACGCCAGTGCACCACAACTGGTTATCAAAGGCCGTGGACATTGACTTGGTTGTCGATGTTATGTCTGTATACGTATACCTGTGTTCTCGTCCGGTATATTAAGCGTTTCGTGATAGCATTTGTACTATCATAACCGAATACGCAGGCGACGACCCCGTCATTGTAATTGTGTGTTCAACTCTCTCTCCAAGCTCTTGTATTGTAAAATTATGTAAATAGTGTGTTAAATATTCAATGTACATGTATGTAACTACCACCCACACAGTCATGACTAATACTGCAAACACTGCATCAATAAAACACTAGAGACTTTTTCCCAGCAAACATGAAAGTAATATTTAACTTAAAGGAGAACTAGACCAATAAGTCTTTTCCATGAATTTTTCAAATATTCCTTGACCTGTTTCACCTTCTAAAGTGATCATGTCATTGCTTGTGAATCTCAACTAACTACATGGTACAAGAAATGTTTTGTAGCTCTCCACCTAGGTCAAAAAGCTTTTCTGAATATTTAAGGGTCTCTCGAAAATTGTACCGTTCACATTTCAGTTTAGTACCCCTTTAAATAGACCACAGGTTTTACATTGCTACATGTCTATTGCCTCTTCTTCAAATTTGTATGTGTTTACTATCAACCACATTACAGTGTAAAATGTGCTACATGTAATGTATACATTTCCCACTACAATAGATGTTGGTAAGTTAGTTAGAAATTAAATGGCATGTAAGAAGCAATGGTTATGGTTCGTAGAAGGGCGTCAACTTTGAGAGGATAAGAATTATGGTCACCTTCCAAGGTGGTGTTACAAGCCGGGGGAGGGGTGGCCCTTCCATATGTGAGGTATATATGCTGCCCAAGCAGGTGCCTTTTTTGCATCATTTTAATAATGCAGGTGTTTTTTTTATTATTCTTTTTATAGTTCAGATCCCAGAAATATTTTTGTTGAATAATCGATACTGCAGGTATCAAAATTGACTTCTTTCATACTGCGGGTATCAAAATTGTACAAATTCATACTGCAGGTACCAAAAAATATGTCATACTGCTGGTTTGGTTTTTGGTTAATGGGCTGCACACCCCTACCACTTATAGTGGGAAGTGCCCCCCCCCCCGACCCTGGAGTTTACAGAGTGAGTTGACTGTGTTGTAACACTTCAGCTAATTAAAATGAGTTGGAGGCTAAATAGTCAGGGTGCATTTTTCTTGAGTCTCAACAATATTCGAACACACTTTTCGTGCACATGATGGTACTGAAAACCTTTGGTACGAATGTTCAAATTAATCATAATTATATCTTATGAATAATTAAGTAGTTTTTCAAGGACACAAGTATCAAAAGTTAGACCTGTGCTATTTCAAAATTCCCATATCTAAGCAGGTTTTTATCCATTAGCTCCACAAGGAATAATGAATTGTCAGAAATTATTCATGGAAGGAACTTAGGCTTTCAAAATCATTTCGGTCAATAAATCTTGTCTTCAAATATCCCCATTTGTTCATCACTTGATTTTTTTATATCTAAATTATTTCATTTTTCATGCGTGTGTACTGCACTTATTATTTTCATTTATCTTTTTTGCAAAAATACTTGAAAAACTTTGTAATGGTTTGCTATAGATTTCACATTTAGAAAACATCTTTCTTGCTCATAGATCTGTTTGTTAACCATTAAGGCAGTACACACTAAACGCAACGCGGAGACAATTTTTTAAACAAAATTGAATAAAACAAAGGAAAAGAAACATTTTGACCTCTTGTTTTCAGAGAAGCATTATCATCGCATGGCTGTTCAGATGATAACTGAAAACTGATTGAAAGGACCTTTTTACACCCATTAAAACAAAATTAGCATCACGACAGAAAATCGCGCCCACTTAAGCCAATTTCTTTAGTTTGAACAAAAATGCATTTCTAACAAATTTTTCAGTATCATCAGAAAGCCTCAATTGTAAACTTCATCGTGTGTAAGCAAAAAGTTAAAGTATCTTATAATATTTGTTGCCTGTATAATTATCTAAAAAAAACCTCGCCGCGTCGCGTTCAGTGTATTACAGCCTTTAATGTCATCCATTTGAAAAAGAAAAAATCCATCAATATGTTCAAGAGCAATAAAAATCTGTGCAATTATGAAGTTTAAAAATACTGTACCTAATTATTAAACAGAACCAGCTGTTTTAATTGTGAAAGCTGAATCAATAATCAAGTAAATAAAAATCAATACTCAGGCTGTTACAAGCTCAATGAAAATTCAAAACTACTGTATCTTTCATTTATTGCTGTTCAAACAGTTAGCACGCCCAAAAAAGGTCCTATATTACAGTAAATGTCATGTAGCCTGTTTGTTGAAAGATTTTTGAGATGCGATTTTGTGGCTTAAAAGCCATGAATATATCAGGAACAATAGCTAAACCATAAGAATCTACAAAGTGTAATCATTTTTTTACCAACTTGAAGAAAGTTAGAGGGAAAATAATTCAAATAATACAAAAACTTCAATAAAATTAAAATACATCAATAATAGGTAAAAATTGTGAGGAACTTTTCATAGTAGGCTTACTATAGTACAGTCGGTAATAACCGTACGCGCTAAGTGTGCAGCATTAGTGCACTTACGTCAAGGCCGAATAGAGCTACCCAAGCGCAAAATTGCACTAAACGTGGGTTAGCGCGCTAAAAATCAATCAATGAACCTGCATGCATGCATACTTCATCCTCAATCATAACTTACTGCGCTCAATTCAATGGCTCATTGTTAATGATGTCAATCACGTCCAAACACGTGACAACTCGTAATCCGTTAATCGGATTAGGCAAGTTGCAGTGCTGGTGCTTTCAGTGCGGTAAAAATGTTTTGATGTTACGCTAGGCTAGCTACATCAGTCTTTTGTGTGCATGTGTGAGATAAAACTAGACTACTAACGAATATATGTACACAATCAATGGTTGTACAGTACATGCAATAACACTAACATTAGGCCCATGTATGTAACACATGCACCTCTTTCTGTTTTTAAGATAAAATCAAATGTAAAATAACATTGCTGTGCTGGTCCACACACACGTAATGGCCGCACCAGCGTTGTAACTTATAACGAATTTATGAACAAATAACGCAATAGACCCAGACCCATATAGTCTAGTGAGATAAATACGGGAGTATATTATACATGCAGCACTGTGTACATCAGCCATGGCTATATTACACGTACAAGGCATTATATTATCATGTGCATGGATTTATTGAAAACAATTAACTTAATTTTTTGTTTTTGTAATTCAAACAAGTGTTTTTGATTCATATAGTATGATTACCCTATCAGTTTGTTATATTTAAAGAATGTGTTTTACTACCATATGACATGTTTATATTTACTGTCGGCCCTGCCTAACTCATATACATGTAACTGACGGAAACATGTTGGTGCCGCTCATTAAAACACACACTTAAGCAATGTACAAAAATAATCTCATCTTCTGATAGAAGTATCTTTTTTGCAGGAAAGAAATAAACAAGCAAGCACAAAAACATGATATTATGAGCGTTAAATAATCAATATAATTTTTTGCTTTCGTAATTAAAACATTTATTTTTTACTTAAAATTGTTTAAATATCTCATTAATTTGTCTTATTTAAATGTTTTACCACCAAGTGACATGGTAAATTTTTACCATTGGCCCTGCCAGGCCCAACTCATATTACAGACCCAAATATGTTGGTGCCGCTTATTGAAATGTACACTCCTCTTAATCATCATTTATTTACGAGTGTTTTTGATTCCAGTAAAGAAAGTAAAACGGAAAGAAAAAAAAGATTAAATGCGTCCATGTCTATTTCTTTCAAAATTTGCAATATGTTTTTGTATTAATTCAAATTTTGTACCATCCAATAGGTCTACACCCAGTTAATTTGGCAATTCTTAGTTTACTGTTCTTGGTGGATCATCAGACCTGCCAACCTTTAGGATCACCAAACTGTATTCTGGAACTACAAAAGTGGTATTTTTGATTAAAAAAACTGTACTCTTCAAAAAAAATGTACAAAACAAATGTTTACTGTGGCTAAAAAAAAAAATTACCGCTGTACTTTCAGTTTCTCTTATTGTACGCGGCAGTTGCCTTTTTGCATTTTTGGAGTGCTTCATTTTTTAATGTATGTTGATGGAATGGAATCCCTGCTGCTTGCCAATAGATCTTGCTAATTAAACAGTCTGATAGAACTGGAGTACTTAAACTTGATCGGAACTCTGTTGCAGGTAGGTTGCCTTATGCATAATTAACTTGTAGTCTACACTTTTCGGCGGCAGCCGCAAATGGTTATAAATCGTATTCTGAATCTGAATCTGAATCAATTAAGTCGGCAAAAATCCTTTAAAAGGACATGAACGCCAACTGAGCGTAAAACAGTGAAGACAGTGAAGTTATGACAGCAGTATCGTCAAACTTGTTGAACAATTATTAAAAGGAAAAGACGAACTAACTGCATCTGACTTGAAAATTGAGATTTTCAGTTTTAGTGGAATCAATTTATCCATAACTACTATTAAGTTTATCAGGGCGGAGGCAGAATGGACATGCACGGGAACGCGTTATTGTCAAGTTGTGAGAAAAGCTAATAGGAAACTGAGACTGATTTTGCTATGAACTGCTTTGCAAGTGATGAGAAGTTTGACAATGTGATATTTACTGATGAATGTTCCATTGAGTTAACTGCCCATGCTTTAAATTCTTTTCGAAAAGTGAACGATCCGGAGTTTGAGAGAAAACTCAAACCAAAAGCAAAACATCCCACAAAGCTTCAAGTTTGGTAGTGGGAGAGGGGGCGGGGAGGGGGGGGGGGAATTATCAGCGGGTGCTACACAAAATTAATATATTCAAGGGTATAATGGCATCGGATTTTTATGTCAACGACATTCTCACAAAAGCCTTGTTACAGTACCTTTTATTAAAGAGAAATTTCCAGATGGAAATTATAGATTCATCTGTGACAATAACCCAAAACATAAAAGTATGAATTTTCTAAAGAACAATATTAACTATTGGGAAACTCCGGCCGAATCCCCAGATATGAACCCTATCGAATGCCTGTGGCACGAACTGAAACATTTTCTAAGGAAAACGTGGAAACCAAAAAACCAAGACCATCTTGTTGAAGGAATTCAGTTTTTTTTTTGAGTAATCATGTGTCTGTAGACAAGTGTAAAACATATATTGGACATCTTCAAAAAGTAATTTCAACTGTTAATGTGAAGGAAGGTCAGGCATCGGGATTTTAACTTGCATAAATTTGTTTGATGTATAGTAATTTTCTTTCATTGAATTGAACACAAACATGAACTTAATCAGCTTCATGGCATCTACAATTGATGTGGGCCTGCATACTAAAAATCCTTTGTATCTGAATGAATGATCAATCATTTGGATTGAAATTATCCAGTTTAGGCCTATCCTGATCACAAACTTTTTTTGTGTTTCTCAAAGTGTGGGACGTTTGTAAATTTAATACAATTTAGAGCAAGTACGTAAATTCAAGTATAGTGATGCATGTACACAGATTCTTCGTACATGTACAGTTACATATGCGCTAACAAGCTTAGCGCAATGAGACGTTTACTACTGTAATACTATTACCATGCTAACCTCCAAGAGGGAGGAGCAGATTAAAATGGGATTATTGGACATGCTTAGTGCAGAGTAGGGCAAAGTGCCGCCGGTACATAAAAGACACGAATACAATGGCGGCGGTAAGGGCATTAATTATGGTAAATAATCTATGCTTAACTGCGATAAAGACGCAGCGCTGGTTAATTATCAGGTCGGGTCTGACTGTTTGAAACTTTAAGGAGAAGAACAACTAATGGTAATAACATCACAAATTTGTACCACCTCAAGTCCCCACTTTTTAATCCTCCCACAAAATAATACAATGAAAGAGGAGTGGCCTGCCAGACCCATAGCTTTGCTGTGTCACAAGGGCGGCCTACCCTGCCACTCTGAGGACCCGCCTTTTTCCCCTGGGGTCCATCCTGCCCCTCATGAGAAAAAAATGTATTTAAAAAAAAAAAAAATTAGATTTTTTTTTAGGTTTCATTTTTTTTTACTTAATAATCTAAATAAGCCTCATAAATGAAATATTTTACATGGATACAGAACCCAGAATGATAGACTGTTCCTTATCAGTCAGAATAGCTTTAATCTCAGATGTATGACTATAGCTAAAATCCCAAAGCTTCTTCACTAGGGGATTGAGCTTTAAGGGTGCCCCTGGACTCTACGCCGAAAAGACAGTGTTTCGCACGCGCTAATATTAATGTGCCCCTCAGACTAGCACCCTACCCCTTTTTAAATCAAGCTAGTGACCTGTATATTGACCCTTTTGTATCATTTTGACTTTTCAGGCATCACAACAAGAAAGATTATGAATTTACTTATCTACAACTTATTGTTTTCAATCCTTAACCAATGTTTTAATTGGAAGCAGTTGATGATGACCATGATTTTTTAATGTTTTCTTCATATTCTTGTTTCTTTTAAAGTCTTCCTTCATACAAGATGAAAGTGCTGGACCCCAAATTCTCTAACAATAAGCATCAAAAAAAGAGGACAGGATGAAAAGGGTAAAAGGCTAAGATCACCACTACAAAAGAAAACAAAATAAAGTACAGAACATATCAAACGTTGACTTTGAAATTTCGAACAGAATTGGAGCTAAACATCCACTCAGCCAAACCATTCCACCCATTAACAATCCAAAAGTTAAAATATCAATCTGTGATAACTTTTTGGTCAACTACAAACTGCTTAATCACATTAAATCAATTCCTGAATCAAAACAACTTTCTAATAGATTTACAGTTGTATTTGTGATTTTAATCTTAACAAAACCGAAAACATAAATTATGATATAACAAACATTGTCTCGGTGTTTTTGAGTTTCACAGAATCTATTCTGCTTTTTAAAACTTTTCCCAAACTAAAAATCTGCAACACTAAAATTCTGCAAGTGCTGGTGTTGCTGTGTTAATATTTTCAATAGCTCTTTTCAGAAACCTGTCTCCAGTCATGAAGATGCATAGTGAACAATACTTAAGAGAATCAGGTAGTCTAGTTAATAAACAAAAAAATAATGAAAATTTAAAAAGTAAGCCTAGGCCTGAGGCTACGTGCATTCAGTCAAATATTAATAGCTTCGGTTTCTTTGATGGGAAAATTTTTTCAAGGAATTTTCTCATGCAATATTTATAATTTTCCAGGGTGGAGAATAAAATAAATTTGGGTTTCTTCCTGTGCAGCCTAACCCATATTTTCAAGTGTGGACGTTAATAATTGTACCAATTATTAATGTTCTGGCCTATCCCAGTTCCACGAAAACTCTTCACTTCGGTCCAACCGTTAATCGAATGTTTTGTATCGTACGATACTTAAAAGCAAAAATATGATAGCACAAAAATAGCAGCTGCACCATAAACCTTTCAATAGTACATGAGGAAACAAAGAAACATCACTAACCTTGCAATAATTAGTTCTTTGAATGTCCACCTGCAATACATGTGAATTGATTGAGTACGATGCCTAGCTTGCGCTGAACGAGCCGCAATACGTTTTTTTCTGTTTTCAAAAACACTGCACTGTTTAATTCAGGGTTACCTGAACCAATTACACGGCGCTACACCAAAATGGATTTTCGTGGAGGTAGACTCCGTTGTCAGCACATAGGATCTCTTGAGACCAGTCAGAATTCACTCTGCCAAATGGCAGCAAGTCGTAAAAGGAATGGGACATAGCCTGCAGTGGCGTAACTAGCATTAAAAAAGTGACAGGCTCCGAGACCCCCTCCCAAGACAAAGGGTTCAAATTTAGCTCACTTCTGTGGGTAATTTTGTTTTTCAAAAGCAAAAAAGATATAAAAACCAGATTATCAGAGTTCCCCCTTTCCCTCCCAACATCTACACCACTGGATAGAGGTAAGAAGTCACTAGCTCTTTTTGTCTTCAACTTAGTTCTCCCACGCAATGGTTTATCAAAGGTCACTCAAAAGTGCTTAACTCTTTTTTTCAATATTCAGATATTGATGAAGCAGTTTTGAATGAAACATGCATGCAAAATTTCATACACTGTGAACTAAATTATTTGCAGTTGTTTTTTTCTTCTTGGTTTGAAATTTTGAAACTGAACAACCATTTCAAGTGTTTGAGAAAAACTGTTTTAGACGTTCTCCAGGTGCACTGCATTACAAACACTTCCAAGTGTGCGGGTTAGGGAAATGTGTCACTAAACAGGTAACAGGTAACAGGGTCTCTGGCAAACAGGATTTTACGTTTAGTTGGTTTGTGGATGTTTAACGAGTCAAGAGTCAAATGTGCCAAGAGGGTGTTAAAAACCTAAGGTCCAAGAGTTGGGACACTATTTTACAAGCGCAGATGACTGGGCAACTTCAAAACTGGGACTTGCATGGGCTTTAGTCAAATGAAGGATTTAGTCAAGGATGAGACTATTGTTTTTAAAGCCGGGTTGCCCCAACAGCCAGACTAGGCTAGGGGACATAATGATGATAAAGGACTTTATCTTTTGTTCATTACATGTAACTTTTTCACTCATTATATTCCCAGACTAGGTGTTCTGACCATGACTGTATACACTTGGGACAATTCATACTCCTGCCCATTGGAAAAGTTGTGATCGTTGGAAACTTCACAATGAGATGTAGAACACATCTTTACTCTAAAGTTAGAGATTTAGGCCAAGAACAATTCAATCTTTTGGGTTCATTAAGAATTTTTCGGCACTTTTCCACGGAACGGTACTTTTTCAAATAATACCGTTCCAGATCAAAGTTTTAACATTTTTGCTTATAAAAGGACAAATTCCCTTCATCAAAATGGGCAAATTTACAACTACTTTAGTGGTTAATAATATGTGCAAATATGTACTGCATGTCGGTAATTAATATTTACATCATGTAGTATCCAGTTGCATACACGTGTTAGCTATCTCGCACAATAAAGTTATGTCTATACATGGAGAAAATTACACACAATTTGCATCAAGACACGTACAATCACAATTCTTTTTCTGTTTCGTTTAACTGTAATATCTTCACAAGAATGGCAGTAACTGCAATAACCTAAACGAAAATCTACATTCTGGGTAAACAAATTTAAATGTAATATAGTCTTGTACACTGGGCAATTTAACAAAAACATAAAATGTCCATCTTACTTAAATGTTTTGGTTCTGTACCGTTAAAGTAAATATCTACATAATACGGTTTGTTTTGTTGTTTAACGGTACCGCGACAGTCAGAGTCAAATGTGGTAAATATCTACATAATATGGTTTGGTTCTTTGTTTAACAATACGCGACAGGCAGAGTCAAATGTGCTAAGGGAATGATAAGAAAAAATAATCATGTTTTTTAATCAAAATGAATTGCCGTTTAAAATAAAAATGCTGTATGTACCACTCTTTAATTATATCACCTTTGAAGTTAAACTACCAGTCTACCCGGAAAGTCAGTAGTAAGACAATGAAATTCTATTTAACATTTTAATCTAGCCAGAATAGCTTGCACATTGTAAAATTACATATTCTCTATTTCCTAATCAAATGGACTAATATACACTTTCTATTTAAGTCCAATCTTGAAAATGCAGTCCTTATGACAAATTATTCATTGATCTGACAATCATACAAACTTCCTTTTCCACATTAAAAGCTGGGCAAAAGGCTCAGCAACAAAAAAGGCCTCATTTTGCATTTTTCTTCAAGAATTCATTCTTCAAATTTTTATCAAAAACAGTGTGAACAATACATATACAATTAAAATAGAATTTGAAAACTATTTACACACACTCATAAGTGCTGAATGTTAAGTTTTACTGATACCTCAAAATTAAATATATAATCAGATTAAAAACAATAAGCACAATTTCATGTTTCACTCAACTGAAGGTATGTACTTTTGTTTCCTTCCAAAGTACTTAAGACAGAATAGAAGCAACTTTCATGCCCCAATCTCTTATCCCAAACCACTTTCTATTTTAGAGTTGGAACAGATCAGTCCACAGAAATTTAAGGGAAGGAACGTTTTACAAATGACATGCATTTACTTAACCATCACAGAGAATGAAGTTGTCAGGACATTCTTGGAACACTTAATTCTTATTTATTTTGCTATTTTACAAATCAGTCAAAGTAAAACAGATCCATTACAATTCCTTGCGTAAACTAGATGACAAGACAGATTTTCAATTCTGGAGGTTGGACATCTGGGAATGTTGTGGTACACGGCGATGTAACAATGCTTTTATGACGATCTCAAACTTTAGTAAACAAACAGTCAGTTCATTGCAGTCAATGAAAGAAAAACCTATTTTTGTCAATTTTCAATAAATACTGAAACAAAATTTATTTTTCTTCACAAATGTTGTGTATTAGATAATAGTTTCTAACATATACGAGTACAATTAATTTTCGCTGACTGGCTGAGGTCACACAAGCATTTATAAAAAATATCCCATTAACTAATGATAAGAGTTTCTCCTCTCAACTTGGCAAACCCTACTGAGCCTGTACACGGTTACATCGACTCCAACCTCAAGAATACCAACATTCACACAAGTTATGCTAGGAACCCAACATAATCACTTTTCCTCCAAGAGGAACTGAACTGTGATTTCCAAATAGGGTATCACTCATTCACAATTCATGCACACCCTCCCTGAAGTTAGAAATTAATAGCAGAAGCAAAATTTCTTCTTACTTTTAAGGAAATTTACAGCCAGTTTGCACTTGTTTACAAAAATGATGGGAGCTGCCACTGCCATCTCAAACCAATCAAATTTGTCACAAGTTTGAGACAGAGAAGTTTCTCTAAAGTAACCAACATCACACCATCATCCCAAACTACAAACCACTTCACTCGGCTGGTTGGTTCAAGACTGAGTAGTCCTATGAGCAAATTCAAAGTATCCATCAAGACGCTGGCCACAATTAGAGACTTGACTTTGTCAGTCATCTACAGCAGTAATACACGTTACAAGGTGTGCTCAACAATATACAGTGTCAATCCAAGTAATAGATTCCCACATAGATGAAATTGATCTTAACAACATTTTCAATTAGAGGCATAATGAAGATCTAACAAAGTTCTAAAACTTTGCTTGAAAAATCACTATACCAGCATGTCCAAAGCATGCATTCTTCACACAATGAAGTATATCTTTTAATTGATGGATTCATCACATCAAATGGCACCTAATATCTGGAATCATGTCATATTCTTCTTGTTTCAAAATGACTTTAAACATCCCATGTCTCATTAAGGTTCATTTTGGCTTGAAATGGAAAATCTATCCTCAAAGTTGCTCGCACCCTTAACTTGAAGGAATAAAATAAACCAGTCAAAAATCCCAGAACTTATTATTGCCGCACTAACAGTAGTCCTCATTGATGCTTCTTCGCACAATTACCGCTATCATAATCTGCCAACTTGAAGAGGTTGTGTAGCATTGACAGACTGAGGGAAAATCGCGTGGTAGTTTGAAAGTGGAACAAAGGCAGCTGTGATCATTTTTCCTGTAATCAAAGAAAGAAATATAAGGAAAATTAACATTAAAACAAATTCCAAGAACAATTTCAGTCATGAAATTTGAAGAACAAATCTCAATTTATAAACTAATGGCAGCATCATGTAATTTTAACTTACCATAGATTTACTAAAAGTAATATGTAGTTTTATGAATTACTTCTAGGCTCCATCAATTAATCAGTTCTACCACTCTTCCAAAGTAAATAGTACAGGTCTGCTTTTATCAATCGCTAACCCATAAAAATGCTCAAATAGTTCAACAGTTTACTGAGGTACCTACCCTCGCTGTCAAAATAAAACACATTCAATTTCTAAGGCAAGTTTTTTAAAGGATTAATTCAGTGGTCGAGCATGTTTATCTTATATGAAAGAGGACTTCTAACAAAACAAAATGATGTTTAAAGCATTCAATAATCTTATTCAGTTAAGAAGATATTCAAGTTGGTATCATTTCTGTAGAAACGACTGAAATCGGACTAGTGATGTCACAGCCTTAGATTCCTCAGTCTGTATGTATTTTAAAGAAAGTTAATTTAATTTTTCACTATTCAAATTATTTTTCTTCAAACTTTCTTCAGGTGCTATATTATAAATACCCTTCTTATATTCAGTTTTACTACTTTCTTGACATATCCCAAGCCACAAAATCACAGGACAAAATATAATAGAATACATAAAACTTTGAGGAATCTGAGGCTATGACATCCCAACTAGTCTGATTTCAATACAAATGATACCAAACTTTAAAATTAAATATCTCCTTAACGGAATAAGATTTTTGAATGCTTTCTTCACTATTTTGTTTCTTTTGAAGTCCTCTTTTATATAAGATAGACTTGCATAACCCTTGAAATAATCCTTTTAACCTACAAAATAGCTTAATGGTGTTATTTCCAAAACAAAATATAAATGTTGCCTTTTAAACATTGCATTCCTGTGTTCTATCCTCTAAAATGCTCAGCAGAAATTGTTAAGTTCAATTTTTTTAAATTATGGTATAATGGTATGATTGTCGTGTGAGTGAACCTGCCTCAAAAAAGTATGACCACAGTGATATTTATGGAATCAATCTAAATCTTAAGACCTAACTGTATAAATACTGCAATGCTGCATTAAGGTTATGAATTTTAAAGACCCATTACCTGCAAACCACCTTCCATGCAATGAATTGACCGCAGCAAGTGCAACTGGAATTGTTGGACACTTGACATAGACGTTTCCCTCTGGTGACGATTTGTCAACATGAATATGCAGAACTCCTCCATGTTTAGTGCATTCTGTTATGACATCATCACGAATATCTAGGTCCCAATCAGCAGCAGTTTCACTACAAATGAGAAGAATTAAGCTTCATTATTCTTTGCAAAGAATAGCAATTTTTAAAAATGTTGAAATAAACATATGAGGGCCATGTATTAACCATACTGATTCTATTTCAATTCCTATCACAGAGCAACATCAAAGTTTGTATATGATCTTATCAAAACATTCCTAAGACAAATTCATGAAATCCATTTTACATAACCCCCCCCCCCTGACAAACATATTAGGAACAAAGCATACTCTTGCAATTCATATCTAATCAATTTGTTCTAAACTTGAAAAAAGGCTTCTCTGCTAGTAAGACTACTAGAAGCATTACTACAGTTGGCAAAAATTGTTCTTAGGACTTGATATTCAAATTTGCTTTCTTTATAAAGAGTACATTGTCCGTTTAACCAACATTAATATTTCTACTCAAGGAGCTGGGGTTCTGTTTAAGCCCTACCAGAAACTGCATAAAAATATAGTAATATAAACAGTATATGAAATTTAATATGTCACAAGATGTCAATACAGTTGTGGACAAGATTGATGGAAGAAAATGAAAAACAAATGAATTATTATTAAGCTCAATTAAAAAATGTTAAATCAACTACAAATAAGAAATCATAACTTACGAAGTAGGATCAAACATGTTAGCGAGTAAGAAACAAGGTGTGGTTGTGGTGGTAGCAGCTGGCACTTGCTGGGCTATAGTGGCTGCTTGTTGTGCTTGCTGTTGGGCTGCAGCTAGTGATGCCTGAAGATTGACTTCCTGGGAAGGAAGGGGCTGAGCCACTCCAGGCACTTGAGCCAAGGGATGAAGAGCCTCAGCTGCTGCAGATGGGATTTGGAAATTTGTACCTGTCAGAGAAAACAAAATGTTGGGTTAAGTACAGAGGAGGAGAATGTTGCACAAGTTGTAAAAAATACATATCAGGAATGGACAAATAAACCAAAATAACTTCCATGCAGGAGTGTTTGAATTTAAGTTTGTCCTGAAAGTAAATAAGGCCGCCAGTGAAAATTTGTGTTGTATACATACAATGCAAATTTTGCTGAAAACTAAATTGTCCATCCAGGCTGGTCAAGTAAATGTCATCAGGGGTCAAAATTTAAAATATTTGCCACTATTCCAACAGAAGTATATTTTTAAATCTACTATTCTGTCTTATATTTTCTATTTCTTTTATTTTTATTCTAAAAACCAACAGTAAAATACAGATATTGAGTTGAATCATGTACAACGGAAGAAACATTGACATAATGTGCTTAACTCTATTTATAGCACAACCATTACAAAATGGCCATTATAGTGCCTTCTGCTTCGCTACTTTTTTGAAGGCCACACCTGGAACCAACCAAAGATTACTTAAAGAAATGGACTCAAACTTAAAGGGAATACTAAATTAACTGGCTTTAAAAGCAAAATTTTGAGGAGAAAAAATGATACGAAAAGTATCGGTCCTGATTTATTTATCCATATAACACTACGTGTAGTATAATACACTTTTTTGTATTACTTTTTTTTTTTACATGCGGTGTCTTACCTATTTTAACACGCAATGTACCACTATCATTATTTATGTAACATTAGTGGGCTAATAAACATTATGCAGATCGAGAAAATTTGGCTGTGAAACCCAAAAAATTGCCATATACCTGTATGTCACAATAATTGTGCAGATTTTATAAAATTTGGCTGTGAAACACCCAAAAATTGGCAGTATACTGTCACAACGATCTGGCAGCCTCAATAAAAGACATTTGCATCAAATTTTTGTGCACATCTCAAGTGAATACTGAAACAGAATGAAATTGTAGATAATTTTGTAAAAGAAATTCTTCCTTAAACATTTTTAGAAGATGGCAATCTGCTGGCGTGTAATCATACACTAAACTTAATGGAACAAGTATCACTTTTTTGCATACGAAAGGCATCAATGAAACAACCACATCATTTTTAGTTTTCAATGGCACATGTTACAAAAATAATTTTGAAGTCTATATTAGAAAAACTGGAGATTAAATCAGTTTTATAACAAATTAGAAAGGAGAAGAAAAAGATGTCATGCCTGCTTTTCAGGTTACCTATAGAGTTGATAGATAATTTTTCATTTTGTTAAAGGATACAGTCTGACATAATCTTATTTCATATAAAAGATTTTAAAATAACAAATTTTTCTGATTAAGTTTCATACCCCTTACGTAATCTAACCAAATTTGTATAATTATCAAAAACTTTATTTCTACTACTAAATAGTACTATGGGAGCGGCCATTCTAATTTCAAAACATGCAGATTATGTCATCAGCGGCAGCCAAGCAGGATGTTGGAAGGCTTTGTATTTCTTTATAATCTACCTCAAGATTTCTAGGTGATGAGAAATTGTTATTCTTATGTAAAGGTCAAGGAATTTTGTTGTACACATGAAATTAAGAATTAACATGCTGTTAAAACTTTTGTGTCAAATTATTTTGGAATAAAAACTTTAATCACATTTATAAAGAAATACATTATAATCCTTATGTCCCTATTGAAGAAATTAGGTCATCATTCACAATATTTCAATACAGAATTAAAAATGGCAGCCTCCATGTGTCAACTTCAAACATGAATAACTTGAGATAGAAATAAGATTTGGACTTGCTGTTTGTGGTTGTTGGTTAAGATTTGTATCCTCTATCATATGAAAAATGATTAAGCTTTACAGCCAAAAATCTCTATTATAAGTATTAACACTCAATCCACCCTAATGCAAAAATAAATGTCCAGAATCTCAACCTCATTTCTGTATGAAGGTAACATAAACAGTGCCTCACATTTCTGTATAAAGGTAACATGTACAGTGTACAAAGGTCAATCAACTCCACAAACTCCTCTAATAATCTTATTTTTACTACAGAACCTCTAACCAAAAAACACTTTTACCTTCAGCTAATTTGGCCATAAGTTGCAATCTGCCAGTCTGAGTCATTCCTATACCAGTTCTTTCAAGCTCGTCACTGTCCAGCACAGCTACGTCCTGAGGATTATCCGTTCTCTCTGTGACATGACCAACCTTCATGGGTCGCCCTGCAAGCTCAAAACCATTCAGTTGGTCAAGGCCTCTCTTTGCGTCCTCAGCATCTTGGAACTATTAGCACACAAAAAAAAAAGGAGGAACTTGCATTAATTATCTCTAGAGGAAATTAACCTGCATACAATACAGCAGTGATAATTTCTGCTGCAAATTTATTACTCCTAACGACAGATTTATACAGATATAAAACAAATGCATATTCCTAGTTTCAACAGCAGCATTTTTAATGTTAAGAACCAGTGAACTAATTTAATGCAGGCTTAAGAACAGTTTTGCTCAGATTATCAAGAGATCTGAGGAAACTTTTTAGCAAGATGGAGACTTCAATAGGAAATAGGCACATGTAATAAGTACATTCCTTCATTATTCATGGAGACAACTTGAAACCATCAAATATACACCATGTGAACAAAAAAGATATTTCCATCAATACATGATACATAATTTCAGAAACATATATATATACATGGTATAAAGAAAGTTCTAATTATATTTGAGGAACTGTCAGATTGTTAAGTCTTGCATTTTTATAAAGAAAAACTTCACTTACTGTGATAAAACCATATCCTTTAGATCTTCCAGTTTCTGTGTCTCTTATCAGCTGAATATTTTCAATCTATGAAAAAATGAGTATGCACTTTGAATCATCATTTGCAAATTTCCAACCAAATAAACAATTACTAGCAATTTCAAATCCATTCCATATTGCTAGCAGTACATGTATTCTCTTTAAGGTCTATGGAGATGCGAAGCAATTTATGAACTGGTAAAAATAGTATTAAATTCCAAGACAATCTGAGGATATATTTTAGCACAAACAATACTTTCAAAAAACAACAGCTTGAAAGTCAATGTGTTTAACTTCTTGCAATAAACCAAAAGTTTCCAGACTTGAGAAAGTTCCAATCTTTAAATTGATTCAACTGTATGTATATGTTCCATAATATAATTAAATTACCCCAAACCCTAACAATGTAGTTACCATAATCATGTTATCAATCACATATTACCCTTTCATCATCTTTATAACTCCTTATATCTATACGTGTTGTTATAATGTAAACAAGAAACATATCTGAAAATGGCTATGCATTTCAAAATGTCCTTTTCAATAGTTTTGTTTTCTTCTCCACTTTCACACAATATTCAGAAAGCCTTACCTTTCCAAATGGTTCAAATATTCCTCTCAGCATTTCTTCGTTTATGTTGAAATGCAGTGAACCAACATAAATCCTCATTGGGCCCTGGTTGCCCTTCTGAAGGGTCTGGGCTTGAGCTGCTAGCCTGTTTTTCTCGGAGTGCGAGGGCTGAACAATGATTGGTGCACCCATTAATCTCTGGTTATTCAAACCCAATGCCTAAAAAGAATGAAATGGCAAACAGTAATTATGAGTTAAATGCTTAATGTAAAATTAATCACAAGTTACTCAAATATATACTACCATGACAATCAAATGGGACAAAGGGTATCCCAGAAATAAAAAAAATATTCCCATGTTTTTCCATAACCTTTCATGAGATAATTTTTTTAGAAACAATTAACCCTTACTCTACCACACGGCGATATTATCGCCATTTTGGGTGCCCCGTCTTTGGCCCCGCCTCCCGAGCGCATTTTCAAAATAGTGCTGGTAGAGTAAGGGTTAATCAACCCGCGACATATGCGCCCACCCGAAAATATAGGCAGCATGATCCCGGTGGGCGGCCCAGCGGGTCCCGACACAAGAGGGGCCCGACTTTTCTGCCTGGAAGACAGAGGACCCTTCAATAATCACGTTTTGATTAACCCTTACTCTACCACGCGGCGATATTATCGCCGTTTTGGGTGCCCCGTCTTTGGCCCCGCCTCCCGAGCGCATTTTCAAAATAGTGCTGGTAGAGTAAGGGTTAATCAACCCGCGACATATGCGCCCACCCGAAAATATAGGCAGCATGATCCCGGTGGGCAGCCCAGCGGGTCCCGACAGCGAAAGGGGCCCGACTTTTCTGCCTGGAAGACAGAGGACCCTTCAATAATCACGTCTTGATTAACCCTTACTCTACCACGCGGCGATATTATCGCCGTTTTGGGTGCCCGTCTTTGGCCCCGCCTCCCGAGCGCATTTTCAAAATAGTGCTGGTAGAGTAAGGGTTAAGTACAAAAATCATGTTGATATTTTATGCCTACCAAGGTTCACAAAATGCCAATAAACGAGTAGGAAAAGGCTGTATGTCATCACAGCAACACACTCCCACAAAGTTGATGTATTTTATTAAAATCTATCCATTCTTTATTAGAAAAGCCTGCTAGAAAAATAAATTGATGACAAGTTAGGTATTTATATACATTGCCAATTATACTCTACTTCAATAACTTTTGGAAATTGTTTCATATAAACATTTGCAAAGGAATTGTTTTATGACATGATCAAACAGGAATTCATCATACTGTACACAATTTTTTAAATGCAATTGGAAAATCTTTAAAAATCCAATATTTCCTAAACGGAATATGATATCAACCTCATATTTATACTAAATTGGCTCTAAAAGTAAGCTCTTCCAAAAAAAAAAAAAAAAAAAATATATACAAAAATCCATGGGAATATTCCTTTAAAACAAAATCTTTCTTTGATTTAAGACCAGAAAAGAAAGAGGCCCTGTTTCACTTACTAATTGAACACTTGCTTCTTTGTCAAATTCCACATATCCGACACCTTTGGACCTCCTTGAGTTTCTGTCTGTGATAATTTTACTATCCCTCACCTGGAAAAAAACAACAAGAAAGACATATGTAAATAGGCAGCATAGCAATGTCATTTACTGAAAGCATGCCATTATCATGTATAAAAGAATGCCACTCCTCAAATATCATAAAATGTTCTTGCACGAATCGTAATGATATAAAATCATCAAGTTTTAAACAGTGCTGTCATGATATGTCGATTATCATTATTTCTCTTTTCCCACGACATAAAATATACCTCTTAACACATATCGCGATAGCAAAAAGTAACCCAAGTAAGAAATTTGTGTGCAACTATAGGCTCGGCTACTTTATACGTTACGGTACTGACATTACGGTAGTAAATCTAAAAGTCAAGTTTAGGCCATGATCGTTTCTGAATCAACTTTAAAAATGTGTAAAAATATCGTGAAACATAAAAAACTTATTAAAAATCGGGTCCTTCACCCCACACTACAATGAAAATTGGCAAAAACAACAGAAAAATTGTCTAGAACATGCCATTCAGTTTGATAATTCATGGCTGAATTATTGAACATGAGTGATGCACGATACGTAATAGTCACGCAATCATGCCGTCACGATCTGGAAATCATTTTTTCTTGCGTTCATCAAAGTAAAGTATACATAAAAGAAGTAGTGATATTAACAATTTGTCGTGATTCAGTTTTCTTAAAAAAAAAAAGCGATATACCAATATATCGTGATATTTTCTTTATGATAATCAATACGTAATACAGACAGATCGCGACAGCACTAGTAAAACTGTAGTTTTTTTGCTGCTATATTTTAATTTTATACACACGACCCGACATAAAATCTTTTATTCTTTAACAAATACAGCAAATAAATTTCTCATGCATGCCCACCTAAAAAGAATGGATACCCCCTTTTTACAAATCTATCTTTTTTAAATGGGTTTTTATATCCACCATGCTATATTACACTCACCCCTTATAACCCAAGGAGTGCGTATTTACACGACACATCTTTTAAAGGTCACGGGGTTAGTCACATGATCACTGCGCTAAAGCATCTGACCAATCGTATAGGAAAATCTAATTAAATATGACCATTATGCAAAAGCCACATTTCAATTTTCAAGGCCTTACTTTTCCAACAGATGAAAAGAACTCGGCCAAATCTCGCTCCCTAACCCGTTGTGACAACTGCATCACAAACACTGTCCTAGCATCTCTGGTATCACTGTCTGGTAGTGTTGTGGTATCCCTCCTGCAAATGACAAGAAAGACATTAATAACCACAACATCAATGATTCTAAAGCTCAACTTTGTCACAAAAATGTTCAAAAAATGATATCAAAGGAAGATGAAATGGGGAGCTCCCATTCTGTAAAGTTTTGCATCTAAAAATATATTGATGGTTTACAGTTGTTTAATAGTATTTTATAAGATACAATTTATTCTTTGCAATATTACCGTTGATCATACTCTAACATTGTACTGTACATCCTTCCCTTTAATTAGTTTGTCTGAAAATGCCCCAATCATATGATGTAAAACCAAGGATGTATGAAAACATCCCTGGTGAACCTAAAACAATAAGCAAGGCCCACATGTCTATTTTATGAGGCCATGCCCCTAATCCAAAAAAACAAGTAATTTTCAATTAAAATGTGTAAATTTAGCTGGAGGCAGCTGATATTAAAACCAAAGCTGTTTGGATATTCAGTTGACTCTGTCTACACATGTGTTAGCTAAAAATTCTCTCCAGAAAAGGAGAAACCTGTGGAATTAGGGGATTGTCCCGCTGGATTCGCAGGAAGGATGCTTCATCCCCCTTGCAACACTTTTTCAGAGAAAACAATATTTAAATCTTTAATATTGACAATACAATACTTGTCTTACTATTTATTTAACTGGCAATTTCCTTATTTTTGTTGGCTAAAAGCAGTTTACTTTCCTTTAGGGAGGAAATAAATCCATAGAACTCCCAAGGGACTTTCCCAATTGAATCAAAGACATAAATGCATCCAATTCCGGTTGAATTTTAACTGCCTCAATTATTAATATCTTTTTGTTGGCAAAACTTGTGCAAAATTTCACGATTTTTAGCTTTTTTGAGACTCAATTACTGACAAAATTCGTATTTCCTAATCGCAATACAAAATTTATAAGCAAAATATATTGTTGGAATCGGAATTCCACAAATTTGTAATTGAAATAAAAAAGAGCAACTACCCCCTCTTTATCCACACCGAAATTAGACTTTTAAAACAAAATCGTAGGCAGCGTGGTGTAGCGGTCGGTATGCGTGCGGGACTTCACGTGAATAGACCCAGGTTCGAAAACCGAAGCAGATAGGTGGCTTTGTTTTTCGCAGTAATTACAGGAGGTGATTATTTTGTTTATTTTCAATGTTACCTCTGCCAATGAAGTTGAACGGAAGTTATGTTTTTGCCTGTGTTTGTTTGCCTGTCTGTCTGTTTGTGTCATCAAGATATCTAAAGAACTAATGATTGGATTTGGAGTAAATTCGGTGTGGTTTTGTTACTACTTAAGAAGTGGTTAAAATTTAAGACATATTGGAACACGGGAAGGGTGAAAATGGGGGGTAGGGACATGTTTTTGCCTATTTATGTTTGTTTGTCTGTCATCAAGAATCTCTAGAACAGATAAGTAGATTTGGAATAAATTTGGTGTGTGGTTTTGTTACTGCTTAAGAAGTGATTAAAATTTGAAACATATTCAAACATTAAGAAGTGATTAAAATTTGAGACTTATGGAATAGGGGAAGGGTGCAAATGGAGGGGTGGGGACAATTTAAGGTGAGCTACATCTGTCATCAAGATATCTCCAGAACTTATGATTGGATTTTGATTGAATTTTGTGTAATTTTTTTTCACTGTTGCATAAAGAAGTGATTAAAATTTGGGACTAATTAGAACAGGAGAAGGGCAGAAATTGAAGGGTGGGGATGTTTTAGGATGAGATCTGTCAAGACTTAAGATGTCAAGACCTAAAGTTGAAACTTTCCAATCGAATTTGTTGAACAACGACTTTGTGCTCTGAATAAAGATCCAAACAAATCAAATTTCTAAACTCAAAGAGACTTACATCAAGTTTTCTCTGAAATAAATGAAACAATTGGTTTCTGACATGAATGGAAAATGACAGAATGTGAATCCTGGCTGATTAGAACTCAAAAAATGATGCTTCACTTGAATAAACTGAAAACAGTGGTATGGCCTTGGAAGAAATCCAGTCAGAAGATAATCAAAGTATTCCGATTGCAAATGATCATTACAGATCAAAACTTGGGATGAATCTTGGTGGGCCTAGGATTTCTGAGGTAGATTATTTTGGGTATTGGGGTTCAAATAAACTCTAAAATTATTCTAGTCATGTTAGAATTGCAACGGGGCAGAGATATGCGCTCTAGAGAGTGCTAATATTCTAGTTTTTGCATGTTTTGCTTTAAGAAAGACAAAAAAATGACTGCTATCAATGGAAAGGAAATTTTACAAACATATCTAAATATCCAATTAAATCCCCCATTTTCATTATTCACAAGAAATAGTACAAATATAAACTTGCATATTTATATCGTTATTATTATTATTATCTTTTTTTAAATCCTTTATTCAAAAGTTTATAAAATTATAAAAAAAAACTTAAAGTGATAGAAATGAAAGGAAAGTTGTGAAAATTAATTTAAAAAAAAAAAAAAAGGTTCAGAAAAATTGCAGACGTATTTTAAACACGTTGGGGATTTAAGGGTTAAATCTTGTATATTCTATGAACAAAAGCTTCACAAAAATGCTCACTTAGGACTTGGACTCTTCGGGACTTCTTCCTCCAATGCTCTTTTATCATGGAAAGCACCTTCCTTTGGACTCTTTCTGCCATTCCTTTCTCTGTCCTTGCTCCTACTCTTTCGTCTCTTCCCATCTCGGTCTCTACCCCTGTCACTCCTATACTTATCATGATGCCTGAATTATAGAGAAGGCAACAGATGGTCATTAAATTTACCCCACTAAGTGTAGCGGAGATATTTACGAGAGTTATACTTACCTTTCATGCTTTAAATATGCAATCTGGTTACATGACCTGATTTTAACGCACTTCTAATTGACCTTAAAGACGTAGTTACCAGCCCAGTCATGACCTCCATATTACCTCTACTAACCCTCACTTAACATTCCACCCAGGCCTAAAGAAGAGGGGAGACGTGCCGGGATGCATGGAAGGCAAGTATAACTCTCGTAAATATCCCCGCTATGCTTAGCGGCTTAAATTTACTTCTAGTTATACCTTACCTTTCATGCTATAAATATGCAATCAGATTGCAACCACGAAAAGAAAGGGAGTTCAGGGCGCAGCACAATTTTCTAAAGGCTGGTATTAAAACTCGCACTAGTCTTATCCTGCTTAAAGGATGAAATTCCTTCTCCTCTTTAGTACGATGACCCCCGAATAGGAACTATCAAAAATAGTAACCTAATGCTCGGTATGACCAGAGAACAGAGAGCACTGTTGAGAATAACTGAAGTAAAACGTCTACAGACCAAAGGTTAAACATCCGCAAAATCATGCGAAAATAATCCGTTAGCGTACAGACTTAAACTGTAAACAACATTCAATACGCCATGACTAGAACTCACCATGTTCGTCAGAGGAACGGAGCAGTTTAGGGATCAAACTGTCTGTAAAGTTAAATCAAACAGAAGCTGCCAGAAACATGTTAGTAAAACAAACAAAATAAAAAGGTTCCAAAAATAGGCAAAATTCCGTTAGTAAAATAACGAAAGAACAATTACCGAAACAACGGCAAAGTTCCGTTAGTAGGAATAAATGAAATAAAAAGAGCCTGAATAATGGCCAAAAAATTTTCGTTAGTAAAAAGAAACGAATTAATTTATTAAGTGAGCGATTAAGATGTTAAGAAATTTAACGTAATAACTCTAACAGAACGAGAGAACATGAATAATTGAAAACAAGAATATTCACCTCAAGAAAGGGGTGGTCCTCCTCTTGAAAGAACAGCCCTTGCAACTCCGCCTTGATAGTCTGGTATATCCTTCAGATATGCAGAGACGAACGTGGCTGGTGTTTTCCATACCGCAACACGAAGAATCTCGTTGGGGGGAACCCCACTAAATAGGGCAATTGATGTAGCTATGCCTCGTACCTGATGTGCCTTAACCGAATGTTCCGTGAAACGTAGATTTATTGTGCGTGATTGCCTGAACAATCCAACGTGAAATCGTATCACGCTAGACAGCGCAATGTAAATTTTGCAAGGACACGAATAAGGCAGTGACGTCATTCTAAAGGATTGCGTACGTTTAATATAGTGTTTGAGACATCGAACGGGGCACCAGGCCTTGTCCTCTGCCGTGTCAGAAAACGCAGCAAGCGACGGAAGGAAAATAGGTCTTGGTAAAAACTCTAATGTCTGATTCTTCGCTAAGAAGGCCTCCAGATTTAAAGCGAATATGGCCCTCTTTAAGCAAAAGCGTGTGAATGGTGCCTCTGCGTCTAGCAGAGGCCACGGAGAGTAAAAATACAGTTTTGATTGTCAGTTCCTTGAGTGAACATTCTGGCAAAGGCTCAAACGGAACCTGTGATAATGTCTCGAGAACCACCTGCCTATCCCAAGGAGCAAGGTTCCGAACTGAAGGTCTTTGTAAAAACATTACTTAAATCAATCTTTCCAGAGACTGTGCATCAGTGACGGTCGAGCCATCTAGAAAGCCCCAGTAGATACCTGCTATGGCTGTCCTGAGCCCCTTGACTGTATTGATGGATTATTCAGGTTAAACTAAACCAACAAAATATCCGCTACGTCACCAAAGTATGCGGAGAAACCAATCTATCCTGGCACCAGTCTCGGAACATTCAGAGTCTGGAAGCATACATCCCTCAAGTGAAAGACCTTCAGCTCCATGCTGCCATTTGGGCAGCCGCCTCCGAAGGGCCCTGCGACACAAGGGATTCGCTGATAGAGGCCACACAATCAAATGGAGTGCTCTTGGATTGTGGTGCAGTTTGCCAAAGCCTGGGATTGAGACTAACTTGTCCGTGACCGAAAGCTCCTAAGGAAAACCTGCGACCAGATTTAGCAGCTGAGGGAACCACAGTTGGCCGGGCCAGTTGGGAGCTACCAAAAGAAACATAGGACACTGATCGTACATCACCTTGCCCAGTACTCTCGTTACCAGAGCGAACGGTGAAAAGGCATAGCCCACGCAGTGGGTCCACCTGATCGTGAGCGCGTCGGCTTTCCAGACCCTCAGGTCGGAGTCAGAGCGCAAAAAATTGGTAGCTTGTGGTTGTCCACGGACGCGAACAGATTCACGTCCGGGAGACCAAAGGTCACCCACATAGCCTCGGCCACCCGCAGGAGAAGGGCCCATTTTGTAGGGGCTCCTTAGAGGCGAGATAACAGATTTGCGATCGTGTTCTCCTTGCCTGGCAGGTGGACCACCTGGGGTGTGACCTTGTTCGTCATGCACCAAGACAGAAGGGACTTGGCTAGGATAGAAAGACTCCTGGATTATGTGCCTCCCTGTCTATTGATAAACACCACGAACGTGGTGTTGTCGGTGCGTATGATAACAGTCCTGTTCCGTACCTGTGGTAGGAAATGAACGAGAGCCTGGTGTGCTGCCTCTAGTTCCAACAGATTGATGTGCTGACCGCACCAAGTGTCCGTCCAAAATTCCACGACTAAGAACCACGCTAAATGCGCTCCCCACCTCGTCAAGGACGCATCGGTCACCACTGACACTTAAGGTCTGACGGGTGGAAAAATCGCTCCCTATGACAGGCGAGAGTGGACGCACCACCACCAAATGTGGAGGACCATCGCTTGCGTACGGGGGATGAGGACACCGAGTCTCTCCTGGATGGTATGAAATGATCCAGTAGATGAAATTGTAGATCCTGTATCCCGCCTTCACGACTAGGATCCGCTTCTCCGTCGGTCATATACGACCTTGAGTAAAATCCAGGACTGCTCCTAAAAAGGTGGGAGACTGAGAAGGAACTAGATTTGACCTGGCAAGGTTGATCACCCACCCCAAGTCCTGTGCCACTCTTATGACTATGTTCGTGTATTCCGCGACGGTGGCTGTGTCTACTGCGCAATCAGCCAGTCGTCTAGGTACATAAAGATTCTGATGCCTTGCCCTGCTAAAACTCTCGATATCCGGGTGAAAACCGCCTGAAGGGTAACGCCCTAAACGTGTACGTTCTTCCTCGAATTGGAACGACAGAAAACGCCTGTCTTCCTCGAACATCGGCACATGAAGATATGTGTCCGCCAGGTCGACTTGAGGTGGCACACAGGCCCCTTGTCAACTGTGGGAGGATGGAGTGAAGAGTCCATCTTGAACTTCAACGGACGAGTGAACCTGTTGAGTGATCTCAGATTTGATTATTGGGCGCCACTTGTTCCCATTCTTGGGGCCAAAAAAACCGTGGACATTACAAGGTGGGAGGATTCGAAATGGGGGCGATGGCGTTCTTCGCCAGCAGCTCCCCAATTTCTGGTCACAACAACTCTGGGTGGTTGTTGAGACAAGGTGTGTGGGTGGGGCAAAAGAACACCCTTGCTTGGGGTGGGAGAGTCGTGAACTCTAGACGGTAACCTTGCCGAACGGTTCGTGGCACCAATTTGTCTGTGGTGACTTTCTCCTATGCATCTAAAATTTTCCCCAAAACACCTGTCAACACTAAAAAACCTGTCAACGAGGGCATCGGGGGTGGGTCAAAAACACTGTCCCTTGCCGTCCCCCTGGAGGAGGAGGTACCCGCTCTGCGTGCAGATGGGAAGGAGCGTCGACCGGTCTCTGCCACATTCACTCTGCTGGTCCACGAAGTGGACTCCTGGCGAGAGGAAGAAACTGCACAGGTTCACGTTACTGCAACGATGACCCGTCGCTGGTTAGACGCACCTCGGCCCCATACAGGGGCCGAAGGGCGGCAACGTGCGGGAAGAGAAGAAAAAGACTTCATCTTCGCTAACAGCTTCTGAGTCTTACAAAGAACGTCCTGGTGACCAGCTTGGCGGGACAAATGTCTCGGAAGTGACCTGCAAATAGGTCCGGGCCTTCTGTTGGTAGGTGCCGAAGGTCCGTCTGAGAGTCCAAGGAGAGGGAAAACATTCTTGCACCTCTCCCAGACAACCTTTGCAGAGGCTCGGGCAAATTGGTCAACTGTCGCGTCAGGCAAATTCATAAGTCTGCTTAACAAAGGCCCCGTCTTTGTAAGGACTTTGGCTAATAGATGCCTATGCAAAACCGAGTCTAGGCCCTCTGTCACATATACGGCAAGGGCTTGGTACTTAAAACCCTGCCGTACCGCCCAGTCAACAGCTGTTAGAAAATCTTCCCTCTGCTTAACCGCAGGGTTAAGAAATTTCTTAGCCCTGGCTAAGGAGCAGGACACCGCTGTCGGTCGCTGTGAAGTTTGTGCTCCGACCACGACGCTTGATCCCAGTCGCTGTATTAAGTAAAAGGGTTGGACTCGCAGCATAATCTGCACGCGTTACACGTGAGATGGATGTCACTAAAGAGCAATTTAAAAAGCGTTTACATGCTATGCATCGCGGGACATCTTGGGTGTGTAATGCACCCACACTCGGGGACCTGTCCTTCCTGTCCATGATATTGGTAAAAATAATTGCGGAACTGTAACGTTTAACGCGGACAATCTTATTAACGGCGTTCACACGGCCGTGGAACTGCGTAGCTAATGGCTATGGGAGCAAGAAGAAAATAGCTCTCGTGGTGCTATACTTTTTGCGAAGGTTGTCAGTTGTCACCTGACCCAGAGCTTCGTAGCTATTGGGTGTATTTTCTGGTTAATCGTACGGAGTACGCTATACCGTTGCAAAACTATGAAGCCATACAGACCCGTTGGCCACGGTTCTGTCCAGCCATCCAACACTGGCAGTAGAGCCGTCCAATGGACCCGTAAACATGGGTCATGGAGCCGTCCAATGGACCCGTCACGGACCCGTGAAATCACTTGTGATTCACGTATAACCATAACCTCTTTGGGTGCCGCCTTTACGTGGCCCTACCGGTCCCTATCGCGGAACCTAGACCAAAGCGGTGTACAAAGGGTTTACCCACTAAAATCCATGCCTCCCACAACTCAGTAATCTTATCGAGAAGGGGGCGCTTTTTTATAGCAGTTTATTCTACGTGACGTCTAGGACGCCACTTAGCTTATCAATATAGACTCCGGTAACTTACGTTTGATAGAACACACCCATAGCCCTCCCGACTCGGTCATCAATCCCTCCAGGGGGTCAATCAGGAAAAACTTAACAAAGTAAACTACAAACACAGGCCCCCACGACTCAGTAATCTATAGAGAAGGTAGCCCTCGCGTAAGTAGAAACTCTGAGACTAATTGATTTATCCCGCCTCTTAGCGTTTTTCTCAAAAATATATATGAATGCATACATATACACTTACACCAAGCTGCCCCTAGGGGGGATGTACCTACTACCCTTCGTCAAATATATAGAGAGAGGCAAACCACAGCAATTTAGTACATGAAAAAATTTATCCAAAAAAATGTTAATCTGAAAAATTTCAGAAACCGGAGAGAATGCACTGAACGTAAATTGTTTAATAGCCTCAGGGTAGCGTGGAAAACACAAACCACCGAGTAACTTGGTGTCTGTGGAGATAAAAAGAAAAGATTAAATCTCCTGTGAAGAGGACGTCGGAGAGACCCCATCAAGATCTCTCCAACGCCCCAAAATGTAAGCTTAAAAAAAAAAATATTGTCTTAATTATATGCGAGAAAAACAAATACACGATATGTATTGGTGACGTTAAATAAAATATAGGCTCTCTTGTAACAACTGTAGCTTTTTGGAGCTGTAAGAAGCGGACTCCTCGGAGCTGTAAGAAGCCGACTTCTCGAACACCCTATGGTGATGTCGACCCAATACGAAAGCGCCAAAATCAATTGAAGAAATTGGCCTAATGCATACAAGAACCTGTACTGAAGATGTCCTAACATGTTAATACAATGCATAGTATAACGCTAGGCTCTCCTCGTGGAAGGGCGGGGCTCGAGGGTGAAAAACACTCAAACCCAGGGGCAAGAGGTCCGCTAGACAGGCACACTTGGTGCTCTAGGGCCCAAAAAAACCCACCGCAGGAGTGGGACACCCTTGAATTAGCCACCCGCTTTGTACGGATGGAGACAAAAACACTCTTATCTTAAGTTAAAGTCCTGTGAGTCAACCGGAGAAATCCCAGACCCATGGCTACCTCGTCTTTCCTTAGACTTAAAAAGGCAAACCAGATAAGATAGAGCAGCGTAAAAACCTGCCTGGTAGAAGCTGCAAAGGAGAAAATTGTTAGAAAGAGGTTAAATTTAAAAAAAAGAAAATTTGACCAGTTCCAGCAATGTTTTGAAAACGCTCTGAAAAGAAGTGAGGTAATATGGAGGTCAGGACTGGGCTGTTAAACTACGTTTTTAAGGTCGGTTTGAAGTGCGTAAGAATCAGGTCATGTGACCAAATGGCATATTTATAGCATGGAAGGTAAGGTATAACTAGATGTAAATGTTTTAACTCCTGCTATTGTGCTGACTTACTGAAATCATGTAAATGAACACCTTGTACTATAAAAATGACTTTTAACTTCACAGAAAAAATTACTTTGGACCATAAAATAGTCTTAAAGGCAAAAAGTAATATTAAGATGTATAAGAACTTAAAAAAGTTACAACCTTTTAAAGGTCTAATGTCACTTCACAAATGTTTTCTTTCTGTATGAAATAAGATACCAAATCCCTCACCAAGAGTCTTTGCTAATTTTGCTTTTCAAATAGTAGCATAGCAGTCACCCTTCAGTCTCTGGAAAAGTGCCTTCAAGGAATATTCCTGTGAATTTTCATTTCACATAAATAATAGATCACTATTTAAGTAACAAATTGTTGAACCACAACATCAATGATGTTGGAGCTTAACTTTATCACAAAAAAGTTCAAAATATTAATAATGACATCAAAGGAAGATGAAATGCGGAGTTGCCATTTTCAAGTCAAGTTTTGCATTAAAAAAATATATATATTCATGGTCTACCGTCGTTTAATAGTCTTTTATAAGATTTTATAAGAAGTTATCTATTCTTTGCAATATTCCAATAGATTATACTCTAATATTGTACATCCTTTGTACGAATATATCCTTGGTGAGACTAAGCAATAAGCAAAGCTTTCACATGTCTGTTTTATGATGCCATGCCCCCAATCCAAAAGACCTTTTCATTAAAATGTGTAAATTTAGCAGGAGGCAGCTAATGTAAAAACCAAAGCTGTTTGGAGATTCAATTGACTGCGCTAGCTAAAACTAATAAATTTCCTACAGAAAAGGAAATCATGAGGAACTGGGGAATTGTCTCGCTGGATTCGCAGGAAGTATGCTTCATCCCCCTCGCAACACTTTTTCATAGAAACAATATCTAAATCTTTCATACTGACAATACTCGTCTTAATATTTAACTGACAATTTTCTTATTTTTGTTGGCTAAAAGCAGTTTACTTTTCTTGAGGGAAAAATCACATTAAAAAAAAAAGTTGATATTTTATTCAGTTTAGTAGTTATTGCATTCCAAAGCTTTCACAAGTGTGTTGAAAAGTGACCATGCAGTACAAGTGTGATGTCATCATTGCAGATTCAAGACAATATTTAGGTATTTCGTAGAAAATACCTGTTTCTGAATTATTGGAACCTTTTTTTTTGTTTGTTTAATTATTGAAATGGGGACATTATGGAGTATAACATATATTGGAAGAACAAGCTTTGCCCATCTGCTCATATCCCTTACCACTGAAAGGAACAAAAGTTACTTTTCATTTTATCGAAATATATCAAGAGCTATTTTGTATCTGCAATTATGACATCACTCTTTTTACTGCAATGCAACTTTTTAACACACTGGTGAAATTTTTAAATGTTACTCTTGACATCTTACTACATCACGTAATGGACTTTTGATTCAAAGATAAAAGTATCTTGCCAGAAATTTTCATGGAGATGTAGCGTCCTTAGGACAGATTACTATAGACACCAGTGTTATGTGAGGAACTTGTTTGGCACTCCTTACCTTCAGGCGGGCGTTATGCTAACGCTATTGAACAATTGAACACTCTACCACGAGGCAATATTATCACCGTTTTCAGACCACTCTTTTCTAAAAATAAAATCGCGACTTTACAAAGTCCTATGGAGTAATCTTGGTATCATTTATAAAAACTTGGATATTTCTTTCACAAAATGTAGCTTTTTTATTGGGGGTCATATTACAGAATTTTGAGAAAATGTAGCTTTAAAAAGGGTATAACTCAAAAATTGCTAAAAAATGTTTTTTTCTTTGTTTTAAATCTTACAATAACTTCAAGATCACATTTTTGCTTCAAAATCCAACATGCAAATCTTAAGACATGATATTATTGATTTCTGGTCAATTTTTTTAAAAATCCCTACCTGCAATCATTTGTTCTGGAGAAATTTCTTTAAACTTTCTGCCATTTTTGACCAGTTTTTCCAATGATCATCTCGTGTAGTGGATATGAACAAGGCCAGCATGCAAGTGCACCAGGTTCAAGTCTCACCGAACTACTGCATTATAATTTTTCTGCTGCAGTTTTCAGGGGTCATTTCACTAAAATCATTTTTGGTGTTTTTCATCTTTCTTTTCTTTCTTAAAATTCTAGATTAGCATCATTGGAAAGAATATATTATAAAAAATCTAAATATGTAACACAAATCTCTGTTTTCAATAATGACAAGAAATTATTATACTTGTGCAAAAATAAGCCAGTTGTTGACCAAAGTTAGCAAAAATTGGTTTAATTTGCATATTTTTGTCCACTTTTTTCCTGATTTGGCTTTCATTACTCAAAGATATATATCTTAGCTTCCATTCCAACCAAACTTAAAATGAAAGAAAATGCAAGGTTGTCAAAAGTGCATATGAAAAAAGTTACAAAAATTGGGCTCGCATTTTCCAAAGCCCTGGTAGAGTAAGGGTTAAGAGACTTTAAATCCTACTTATATTTAATATTATTCCTTAATCCCTATCTTTTTGTTTTGCAAATTCCTTGAACAATAAGTTTGCAACCTTCAGGGAAAAGGTGCTATATAAATATTTAGACTTGTATACATGCAAGGCTATTCATACCTGGGATGTTCTCTGCTACGACTTCTACGCCTCCTGTCGTTTTTCCCACCGCTGCCTCTATCCCTGCTCCCGCTTCGTTTTTCTTTACTGTGACTTCTTATTTTGTCTCGACTCCTGCTTCTACTCCTCCTCCTACGTAAGAGAAAAAGAAGCATTTTTAAATGTATTCCTACACTCACATAGAGAGAATATGCTGCTCCAATTAATAGGGCAAGGCTTAAAAACCTATTCAAAAATCAATTTTAAAGACGCAACTTGTGCGCCTGCACATAATATTCTGCACATTAAACAGTTATTACACTGAAAGCGACAACCTTCCCTAAGAGCTGCTTTATTATATAGAAAGATTCTCTAATGTCGTAAACAGAAATGGCATGTGGATGAAAAAAGTTTAAATATTCCCTCAAAATAATTAAGGCTTTTTTTTTTTTTAATGTGTGGGAAAGTGTAGGAAAATTTGTTACATGAAATCAGCAGTGGTGGATCATCCAGGTAAAAAACATCTGGACTTTAGCATAAATAATAGAGCTGTCGTGTCATGGCTCTATTATGTATTGATTATTGTGGAGAAAAATATCATGATATATTGGTATATGGCAAAACCTTTTAAAAAACTGACTTGGACACAAAATTTAATATCCCTAATGTTACTTCTTTTATGAAGACAAAATGATTTGCATATCTAGCAGACGACATGATTGTGCGACTATTTCGTTCATCACAGATGTTTGGTAATTTAGCCAAAGTGGCCCGAAATGAAAGCCTGTTCTGGGCCAATTTGTTTGTCTTTTTGCCAACATACATCAGTGGGTGCCCGAGTAGGGTAAAGGAGCACAATTTTTTAATAAGTTTTTTTTATGTTTTACGATATTTTTGCCCGTTTTTAATGGCCTAAACTTGATTTTAAGGTTGAATAACAAACGTTAGAATTGAAACATACGAAGAGCTTAGTTGCATAAAAATTTCTTAGTTGAGTATTAGTTTTTGGTATAGTGATATGTGTTGAGGCATATTTCAGGTTGGGGGAAAACAGAGATATCACGATAATCAACATGTCATGACAGCACTAATAAACTAGAACGGTAAATACCGTCATGGTTTGCATGCCTATCAAATTGACACGCATATCATGACCCGCCCAATTATAAAAATTGACATCTCACACTAAGTCCCACATGGCATGCCGTCCCACACGGCATCCCATGTTCCACATGGCATCCCATGTTCCACATGGCATCCCATGTCCCACATGGCATCCCATGTCCCACATGGCATCCCATGTCCCACATGGCATCCCACCTTGTCCAACATGACATCCTATCCCTTGTCCAACATGTTCCACAATATCTCCCACCCCCCGTCCCATCCTTTGTTCCACGTGGCATCCCACCATATGTCCCACGTGACATCCTAACCTGTTCCACATGGATCCCATCCCATGTGCTAAATGACATCCCACCCCATGTCCCACATGACATCCTATCCAATGCCTTGTCCCACATGGCATTCTACCATATCTCCCACATGGCATTCCACCATACAGTGTCTCACATGGCATTCCACACTATGTCCCACATGGCATCCCCCCTATGACCCACATGGCATCCTTATGTCCCACATGGCATCCCTACCAGTGTCCCAAATGGCATCTCTCCCGATGTCCCTCATAGCATCCCAACATATGTCCCACATCAGTGGCTTCCCACCTGGTATCCCTCCCAATGACATACTTTGATGTCCCATATGGCATTACATCCCATGTCCCCCTACCCCATGTCCCACATAGCCTCCTACCCTGTCACAAATGGCATCCCAACCTTTGTCACACTATGTTACTCGTGGCATCCAGTTTAAATCTGCAGTGCTCCAAGAGAGACATTTGAGGATCTCTGAAGAATATACTGGAAAATTATATCATTTTACAGTTATCTTTCAAGTCAATATCAAATGTTTTAAGGACTTTTTAAGGAAACAAGTCTTTAATCTCTCTTAAGTGTCTCTGAAAGATTAACATTTTCTACAGAAATTGTAACCTTCTACAGAAATTGTAACCTTCCACAAGGATATCTGAAGAAACTTTAAAACTTGTTCTGAGGAACTCTGAAGAAACTTTAACATTATCTGAGGAATACTCCAAAACTTTTAAATTTCTAAAGAATTATCAGGAGAAAATGTGGACAGCTGGATGGACGAAATCCTCATTACATAGGCTTCGCATTATGCTTCGTGTTATGCTTCGCATTATGCTTCGCGTTATGCTTCGCGTCATGCTTCGCGTTATGCTTCGTGTTATGCTTCGCGTTATGCTTCACGTAATGCTCACCTATAATTAAATCACCTCAGTGGTTGGCAACACAGTATATTTGCTTTCTATTCTTATCACCATTAATGTAATTAAATCCACACTAAGTGGTAAAGCGGTTCCCAGGAATGTTATGCAATTATCTGTGGATTGCTACTTGATAACAACCTTTAAAGAAAATAGTAAAAAAGTCATTCCTTGATTATAAATCAGGACAGATTTTCACAATGATACAGGCAGTTTTTAAGGGGGGAAAAGCGATTTAACTTCAAGATCTGCAAGACATTTTTGTTAAGTAAAAGAATAGGACGGCAAGGACAAATTAAAGGCTTATAGATCAAGAGACACTCGTGATGAAAAATATTTTATTTCATTAATTGACTTTTTTTTTCCTGCAAAATACCCCACAGAAAATCTCTACTACATGAAAAGGTAAAAAAAGGGTACTTCCAGTGCAGTGAGTACCATGTTTAGTAAACTTGGGCACTAGTGCCTAGATGTGGGTGGGTGACCAGTGCCATGGTACTATCACAGTTATGCATCCTAGATATGTAAAAGAAGTCACAGCATAGGAGATACTATGTCCTGGATGCAAGGACTTGGTCCCTAAAGAATGCAAGGCAATAATGCCAGAGTACATGACTAAAATATGAGGCAACAAAATGCTCGCACATCTGAATGGTAAGAGTGGGGACTGGGGGGTCATTGATAAAGCAATTCAAGGCATTACCTGTAATAGTAATAATGACAGATCATTTTAAATTCCAAATTCAAACTAAAACCTTTATGTTGTTAGCTATCAAAAATGGTCACAACTTTCAGGCAGTTCCACTTCAATCCCAATTTCAATGCATATCGTATCAATGCCTCCAAAATATATACCACTCATTCCACCCACCGCCCATTGTTTTGAAAAACTTGTTAATCAGACATTGCCCACAAAACACAAACATTCTGCCTTATAACCAAACAGGTCAGATATATCTGTCAATGCCAAAGAATCCTTTGGTGCCTTTATTGTGGGATAGGTAACCTTTACTTGTCTGCAAATGTCCGCCTCTCCAAGATATTGAATGATTCAGCAGGATTCGGCCATTATTCCCTTTTTAACAAGATCTGCAGTGATAAACATAGGGCCAAGTTGAGAATTTGTTACATATAACTTAAGCAATCAATTGATATGGTAAATATGAAATCAAAAACAGGTAAACAGCATTGAAAAAGATGGCATAAAAAAAAACTCATCATTTCATCGCATGCACAAGTTTTCAGACATTTAAAAAAAAAAGATCAACCTTCCCACACTTGGTTTTAGTGATAAAATCACAGAAAAGAACAAATTCTCCGGCAAAGTAGAATCGTTTTAACAGAACATTTTAGGCAGGTCAGAATAAAAGGAAGCACCATAGTTTAAAGATAGCAACAAGCAAACTGATTATTAATCAGATCCTAACAATGTTTTGTGCCAGAAAAAAAAAAAGGTTCAATTCCTCAAAGCCATCAGGCCCATGGGTGAACTACACGAGATGACCTGCATTACACAGATGGATGAAAATACCAAAAATTATTTGGACAATCCGGCATCTTAAAGAGGGAATCTCATCTCAGTAAAATTGGCATGTTCGTATCTTTCACGTTTCTAATTAGGTATGTACTCTACCCATTGTGTGTATGTAGTGTTAGTCACTTCTGCTGAGGTCATCGATTTATTGTCAGTATTTGTGCATGACCAATCAGAAATGTTGTGTATTACTGTTCATTTTATAACACGATATTTGGCCTTCCACAAGATATTAAACCACTCACCTCTTTCTTTCCTTCTCTTCTTTGTGTGCAGAGCCATCAGACTTCGAGGTATCCTATTGAGATCCAAAGAAGAACAGCATGAAGGTGAGATGTCCAACAGCAATGATATTGGGGAAAGGTGGTGAATACACAGCATTAACAAATGGGGGAAGGGGGAGGAAGAAAAAGAAAACCAAAGAAAACTAGACATTAATACACCTAATCTAACAACATTTACACATCATTTTGAAACAACCACCTGTGATTAATCATGATTTGCTCTTAAAAACCTACCTCAAGTGAACCTCTACATATAAAAGCCACCACCAAATAGAAGGCTTCATTATAAAATTGCCGAGGCTTCTTCATTGTTACTCCCATTTGCTCTTCCACTACAAATACTTACGTCATTCTGTTATGAACCACGGATCAACTTCAGTGTTTAGGGTATTCTTTTTATCTTGTGACACTTCAGATAGAGTTTTGAGGAAGAAATGTTTTCCCAGAAATAACGATCTTCCGTTTGTTTTTGAAAAGATACATCCTTCACTCAGTGATTATCTAGCTTACGCTTGTGTGTACAACCACAACAACAATTTCAACGTTTTTGAGGAAGGAATATTTCCCCCGAAATAACAATTTTAATTTATTTTTCAGAAGGATATACCCTTCACTCCGTGAATATCTATCCTAAGCTTGTGTGTACAACCACAACAAAGAAATTGATCCTGATCCTACATGCACATGATAGAGAGAGAAAATGAGATTGTGCGGATGAATCCTTGATACACAGGATCATCTCATAGATCTTAAAAATTGGTGGCGGCTGTAGACTCAATGATTCCACAGAGAGGTCTTCCAAAAGAAATGAGATTCACCTTGGTACTGAAGATCAGGACGGCTTGTCACATCAGGTCAATGGGTGCCATAGCATAACATCCTACAGCAAAAGGGATGGGGGAAACATCTTTATTGTCTTGCTTAATTCACATGTTTTATTAAAGCTACCCTTAACTAACTTAAGATCATTCTCAGATTGTTTTTTTGTTTTTTCGTGCCAACAATGAACTTTAAATCACCCTGCAATAATAAGATTGTCAATAGGCATCCTAAAACCAAATTTGAAAAGCATTTAATGATTTTATTCTATTCAACTTTAAAATCCTCTTCGCCTCAAAAGCCAATAAGTAGGTGCTGAAAGGGCTAAAATATTTTGAGATTTACCTATTAAACAGCTTCAAACAGGAAGCCATTTGGAAATTGGAGGAATTCATTTTTCATGACAAATCTACCACATAATATCCCTGAAATTACTTTGCCTTTCCTGAAATAAAAATAGCTACATCAATACAAAACACCTTTACACAATTAGGAGAACATTAAATAGTGGGCTTTAAATAGAAATTGAAAGGAGCACTCTGCTGAAATCTCAAGGTGTTATTTTTTGCTAATTCATGCAAATTTTTTGACATAGAGTTCATACTAAGCACTTTTTCAAAGGTCACTTCAGAAAGTTTGGTTAGCAGCCATACTATATAATTACAGTCCAATTCAAAATGTGTTAGAACTATTGCCAGTATTATCCCATATAACTAAAGGGTACTGAAATAATTAACAAACTCAAGTGTTTGACAAATTGTATGTCCAGATGCCCAGGACACCCATGACATTTACATGACCTGCCCAGATGGACAACTTGGGTTTTTAGAAAAAATTCCATTGATTGTATACACTAATTTTCCACGGCTAACCTTATTTACTTTCAAGATCAACTACAAATTTATATCAACAGTGGACAAGTGATTTGTCGATTCATGAACCAGCTATATCCTCACTATTAGGCAGAAGAATGCTCCTTTACATGTCAGGAGAGAAAGATACTATCAAGCCTTAACATTTAAAAAAAAAATGTTTATTGTTCTAGTTTCTGATGATTCTGTTAAATTTGGCATAGTTCCTTGATCTCCCATCTCTCTATTACACAATTACAAAAACTAATTACTGAAAAACAACTGTTTTAAGAATGGGGAAGTACTACTTCTAACCTAACTTTCCAATGGATATGCAAAGGTAATGGATTCTTTTTCAATGGCTTCATCACTCACATTACAAAATTGCTTATGTAAAAATATACTTAATAGGAAATCCAAACGAATATGTTAAGTTGATAAATAATACAGAAGCATAATTTCATGCCCATATTCACTCTTAGTGCAAAATGAGCTATCTCAGAACATACCAAGTCCAAGTCCATCTATACAATTCCTCCTCAATCAATAATTAAAACGAAAGTTACAATAGCTACTTTTATTCCTTGTAATTGTACCCTTAGGACATACACTGACCGTTCTGCTCTTTTCCCAAAGCATCATGAAAACAACTGCAAGTAGTACCCTACCCATCAAGGGATTTCTTTTAAAAGAAAATCGATTCACCTTCTATTTCTAAATATTTCAAAAGCAAATCTGTTCACTTTCTATTTTTAAATATTTCAAAAGAAAATCTGTTCACCTTTTTTTTTCAATTTCAAAAGAAAATCTGTTCACCCTTTTTTTTTTTTTAATATTTCGAAAGAAAATATGTTCACCTTCTATTTTTAAATATTAAACACAAATGAGTGTAACTAAAAAATAAACAAGTGTCCAGAACCTTCACTTCCATCAATTTGGCAATTGTCTTTTTTTGCTGTTGAAAATGTGACTATAATCCTTTTACTAACAATCAATCAATGGCTTTTCTTGCAAATAGAATATAATTTATATCCAAGTCTGACATGTTTCCTGCTGTCAATATTTTGTTCTCCTTCCGGACAATTTTTTTAACCAGATACCTGCAGGAAAAATGGTCACCACCTTTTATGTATTTGCAGCTTGAAAGAACCAAGCCCTAACCATAAGAGACGTAATGAAAGGGAGTTGTGACAGGCTACCTCTTCATGAATCCAGCCATTGCTGAGTAAGGTGTGTCAAACATGTCTACAATAGAAACAAACCACCAATAAAATGTGTGAGATATAATAGAAAACGGATGCTGCCTCTACAAACAACTCTCACACAATGCATGTATGTGTGTGGTAAATATGCAATACAACACCCCCAGGACAAATTGGCTCAAAATATTTCAATAGTGCAAATGAAATTCTTGTAATGAAGAAAGTTGGCCAGTGTAAGGATCACCTAGTGTCATTATTATGCTTAAGAGAATTACCTCCCCAGCAAATATCAATTCAATTGTACAATAGAAGCATTACAAAAGGCATATATAAAATCAGAAATCTAATTATCTTGTAATATGATTACGAACAAATAATTCTATAATCCAGAAAATTAATACTGATTTTTTTAATTACATATCAATCCATCCAAATACGGTTTCTTTGCTGTAATTTAATTTGTTAAAGCTGGATTTTTTTTTTTTTTTGCCAACTGATTTTTTTAAACATTCAAATGGTTTTATTTTCAGACCAAATCGAGATACAAGTGTAAAAAAAAAGGAGGAAATTTGCCTTACTCAATATAAACTAAAAAAATAATTTCAGTATTACCTTATTGGCAAGTATCGTTTTATCTATCAAATAATAAAAACATAACAAAATGTAATACAAATGATATAATCAATCCATCAACACATATATTCGAATAATTAGTTCAGTGGTCAAGCAAATTCATTTAATATGAAAGAGAACACAATTAAATGCATTAAAAAATCATAATACTTATACCCGTCAAAGTTCTGTTTCATTTGTGTAAAAATGAAATCGGACTAGTTGTGACATCAGTCGTACGTAACTCCAACATCTTTTTATGTTTTATTCCGAGATTTTATAACTTCCAACCATTGGACATGTCAGGAATGTACTAAAGCAGAATCTATTGAAGTAACTGCAAATGACTTAACACACAAATCAATTTAACAGATGTTTTTTAATAATTTTTTTATATGATACAACTTAAAAATTAGTTTTAGTGAATCAAGATATTAAAGAAGTTTTTCATAGTCATGTATTTCTATTTGGCCTTGATCATACATGGTACACTTATCTGACCACTGAACTAATCCTTTAAAATACAACACAGCAGATTCATTTCAAATTGATTCATACAGCAGATACTTAACCCATAAATCACCCGATTACTTCTCAAATAAAAGTTCATTTCTTAACCCTTACTCTACCAGGGCTTTGAAAAATGCGAGCCCCATTTCCATAACTTTTTTTTCATAGGCATTTTTGACAACATTCCTTTCATTACAAATTTGGTTGGAATAGAAGCTAAGATAAAAAAAAATTGAGTAATGAAAGCCAAATTAGGAAATATTGGACAAAAATATGCAAATTAAACAATTTTGGGCTAAATTTGGTCAACAAAAATGGCCAATCTTTGCACAAGTATAACTTCTTGTCAGTATTGAAAACAGAGATTCATGTTACATATTTAGATGATATTCCAATGATGCTAATCTAGAATTTTTAAAAAGGAAAGATGAAAAAACACTAAAAATGATTTTAGTCAAATGGCCCTGAAATCTGCAGCAGAAAAAATTATAACGCAGTAGTCACGGTGAGACTCGAACCTGGTGCGCTCGCATGCTGACCACGTTCATATCCACTAGACCAGATGATCATTGAAAGTGATGTGGTGAAATTGAATATAGGAAAGGGTACAAATAGAGGAGGGTATGCCTGTATCTATATATCAAATAAAAGGAAATTGCAAGCATTTTCAAACGGCGATTCAAGGAGGCATGTGCGATGTACAGTTTTAGTACACAATAAGAAAAAAAAAAACAAGTTAAAAATGGCAGAAATTCACGAAATTTTAAAGAAATTCTTCCAAAACAAAAGATTGCAGGTAGGGAATTTATGAAATTTTGAAGAAATTCTTCCAAAACAAAAGATTGCAGGTAGGGATTATCAAAATTAGACCAGAAATCAATAATATCATGTCTAAAGATTGCATGTTTGATTTTAAAGCAAAAATATGATCTTGAAGTTATTGTAAGATTTAAAAAAACAAAAAGCATTAAAAAACACACATTTTGTGCCAATTTTTGAGTTTTATCCTTTTTCAGGCAAATTTTAAAAAAAAGTTCTGTAATATGACCACTATAAAAAAAGTTACATTTTGTGAAAGAAATATCTGAGTACTTTAAAAAGATACCAAGATTACTTCATGGGACTCGAGTCCTAATTTTATTTTTAGAAAAAGGTGGTTTGAAAACGGTGATAATATCACCGCGTGGTAGAGTAAGGGTTAAAGACCAGGAATAACAAATATCACTGCTTCCCATAATATCTCAATAATAAAGTGTTAAAACTACTATAACGGTTTCTTTCTAATAATAGTATGGCAACCTTTTTTTTAAGCTTTTATGGGGTTCAAATTTCAAGAAATGTTTATATTGACAAATTGTTGGAAATCATTTTCTGTTCCCCATGTAAAACCCCAGGATGCAGATCTACTAATTTAGGTAGTCTTTTGGGTGATAACTTTTTCAAAATAATGGCTACACCTCACCCATGTCAAAAACTATGTTAAGTTATTAGTAGAGGGAGCTATCATTGGAGCATACACTATTATTAGATGGAATATGGGTATACATAATTTCAAATTGTTGTAAAATTGCAGGAAATACATTTTTTTTCTTCACAAGCTTCCTCTGATGTTGGTGTTTTGTTTCAATGTGAAGTATGGCATTGGTTGCAGCAAGTGGATAAAACATACACAAAATAGTAAGAAGCTTAAAATATAAAGGTGAAATAGAGCAAATACAGATAACCAAATCCTTTCTGGAAAAGAAGATTTCTGCCTTTTGTTTCTTGGTGTAAGTGGACCATTAGATGCATTTAATAACTTCAAGATAAAAAAATTAAACAAAGCACCGCTTTTTTAACCCCAAACCCATTCAAAAAAAAATATAAGTGAAATTTTTTAGTTTCAAAATATACAGCAACCAAAAATTATTCATACCTCTTGTCTGAAAGGGGCCTCAAGCATGGCTTCTACATCAAAATCATCCGCCATTTTGTTCAAGAACAAGCACAAAGTATGTTTGGCCTTGGAAACTTTCACGATCAAATGTTCCACAATCTACAGAAGAAAAAAGCAGTAAAAGCAATTAACAACAGTAAATTCATTAAGGCCCAACAGCCCAAAAATGTTTCTATGAAGAGGGATTAACGGCACCACAACAACGAGGGTCAAATTGTGCCTGAAAGGTTAGATCATTCTAGAGGTAGGAAGGAAAGAAAATGGGGAGATTGCGAGAAATACAAGAAATAAATGTCAGAAAGCTGGGATCGAGAGAGGAGGTGCATGGGCAAAAAAACAAAGTAGAGAGAGAGGAGTGGAAGAGGAGGACCAAATATGGTTGTGGAGGGAAGCATGATGAAGAAAGGAGATAATTTTATACGAAGGATTTCTCTGGAAGAACTCAGCAATTGAGTTGTGAGGAGCGAGAGCTCTGGGAAGGTTGTACAGGGGGCAAACAAGGAGAATGTGATGGACTGTGAGGGACACGAGAGAGGTTGTTGATGGTGGGTTTTATCGGAATGGTAAGCTGGATGATGTGGAGTTTTATTATCAATTCGGGAGTCCCATGAGGTTTGCCAGTTGTCACGAACAAGGGAAGCGATAAAAGGTTTGATGTCAGAAAGGGTAAAATGTTCGGAAGAATTTGTGGCTCAGTGGTATTAAAGCAGGCAACTTGTATTCATCAAGTATTCATCTAGTCTTGGATTAGAATCGTTGACAGTGTGAAAAATATGAGGCCTACCTAGCAAATGTTGATTAGAAAACAACTGTTTGATCAACATATGACTGAATCATAACTTAGCATTTAATTATTGTAATTGCAACAATTTTTCTCTACCAGAGTGCATTCCACGTAAACCTACGCTGAAGGTACAAGGCCTTTGCTTTCATATGCCAAGACAATCAAGCAGCAAGTTACTACTATCAATTATATATAAGGTCTACTACAAGTATTTCGCTTCTACAAAACTTTCCACAGTGACAGGAACATGATTGGCCAACAGTGCATCTCATGCATATGCATTAGTTCCTGACAGTACTCTTATTTATAACTTATATAGTCACTGCAGGAATACACAAAACTTAAAGAACCTTGCAAAAATCATTTCAGCATTGCCCCCTCCCTACATGCATTCTACCTCTTTCATATTGGTTACCACTGCAATGTTGTTACTGTAATCTAGCAGGAATTAAGTGTCTTTAAGTGCGATTGTTCCAAAGTTATTTAGTTTTATAGTATATTTATGTGATAGATTAATGTAATTCAATTGATTAAGAGTTTCTAATTTTTTATGTAACAAACGTAGGCAGGCTTAACTCACTGTGTACGCCCTATAAAAAACAGTTGGTTGAGTACATGGCCTAGCCTAAAGTTGTGAAAGCAATAGGCCTACTACGTTAGGCTGCATTAGCTTTGCTTTTAACTATAATTTGTACAATTTTTTCACTGAAACTTTAGATTTAGGCCTTGTCCTTTGATTGGGTGTACATTAATCATCACTTAACTTCTTTTAAATGATCAAATATAATTTAGGCCCTTAAGTTCTTAATTTTTTTTGAAGTTTTTCATAGGCCTAACGTTATGACTAAATTGTAATTTGTCGTTATTTGTTTTAAGTAAAATCAAAACATTTTAAATAATCAGTCTAAAGTATTAAACTTTAGAATGGTCAACACTAGGCCTAGTTTCCCTGCAAATGTCTGAAACAAAAGAAAAGGGGGAAGGCCTAGGCCCCTGTCAAAGTGCTGATTTAAAAAAGAAAAGGATACCTTTAATTTGTGTTGCATGGGGTGTTGTGGCTAAGCGAAAATGGGAAGGTGGTAGTTTTCAGATCAATTCGGGGATTGATCTTGAGTTTTAGGAATTTGTGTTTATTTTTTCTTCTTCCAAATGCAAGATTCTACGGGAAAATTATGTGATACAAATTCATGTTTATCACTGCATATAGAATTTGTGTATATATATATATATAGTGTGTGTGTTTAAGTGTACATATATAAATATATATATATATATATATATATATATATATATAGTGCGAGTTTTAGCAATTTGTGTTTATTTTTTTCCAATTGTAAGATTCTAGGGACAATTATGTGATACAAATGCCTGTTCATCACTGCATATAGAGAATGTGTATATATAGTGTGTGTGTGTTTAAGTGTACATAGTGGGTGTGTACATGTGTATTGTATTTGACAATCACTCTAGAAACAACTTCAAGCATCACTGGGGCAATACAAATGAAAATAAAAAAAAGATTCTATGGTACTTAGACACTTCATAAAAAGCAAATTTTGAATATTTGCATGACTTTCCGTCTTTGTTTAATATTATGGTCTTTAAGAAAACCCTCCCAATTGTTAATGAATAATCAACTGAATGAAAATGTTTTGTTTTGTGCATGCCCATATTCTTATTCTATAGGCAAAAACCTATAACCTCCAGAAATTGAAGTCAATACATTGTAAAACATAAAAGTTATAAGTTATTGAGTATGGAGATTTCCCAAGTATTATTAGTGCTAATTTAAATTACCGCGACTCATGCGAGGTGTTTTTTCACATTTGAGGTCCTGAAAAAACACTCACCAACACCTTTTTTGGGGCTTGATTTTCATGTTTGAAAAGTGTTTGGCTCATACTTCACAATAAATCAATAATATTGACTTCTATGTCTAGTGAGTGTGGCACCTCTTTGAAATCTTGAATATATCTGCATTTTCATTGTTATGGAAATGCTTCAAAACAGTGGATAAAAACAAAATAATTTCATCTGGTCATATCCTAAGATTCCCTTGACCGATTTTGTGTTTTTTTCTTGATTTCATTATGCGCTCTCATGGTATAGCCTATTACTTAGAACTCCTTGTTTTAAACTTCAATTTTCAGTGAGGGCAACCTTACAAGGTAAAGTAAGCCTAACTGTTGTCTTTAACTCGTTGGCTACATTGGGAAACTCCAGAAAATAAATGTACAGGGGGTCAGTACATAGACACCCACCCCCCACCCAATTCCAAAATCGGACACCCACCCCCAATCCGATGTCGGACACCCCCTTCCCCACCCCTAATCCAATTCTGAACTCGGTTCATACCATCCACCCATTCTGATTCCGGACTTGGCTGACCAATAAAAGAGGCTGACCACACACCCACCCCCAATTTCTTAATCCAATAACAGACCACCCACCCCAAATCAGATAATTTATATTTCCAGACTCAGCTCATCACCCACCCACCCTAATTCTGATCACTGGCCCTCCCCACTGTACACTGGAATGATCAATTTCAGATTAGCCTAACATTAATCTGTAAGAAATAGGATAGGCCTAACGTTACTGACCCTACCCTGACGTTTTAAACTAGCCTGCTCTGAACTAGCCAAACGTTTTAAACTAGCCTGACGTTTTGAAGTAGCCGAACTATTTAAACTAGCCTAACGTTAAGTATTTACCCTAGCCAAGGCATAGGCCTAACATTAAGGTTAGGCTACTTTAATTCTGGAATTATGACCCAAAAAACTCATTATTTAGGTAACCAAACAAAAGCTACACAACTGTTACTTCATTCGAAAAGCATTTTATCAAAGAAACTTTTATTAGACCTGCAAAGAAAAAAAAACAATTATTTGTATGATTCCTTAACACTCACATAAAGAATTGAAACGCAAAATGAATAACCTCAAGAACTAGTCGTTCAGACCTAAACAATTAAGATCTGTTACAGATTGATCAGACTTAACGAATAGAACAGATATATCCTTTATATCTGAACTAATATTTTTTTTTAATGAGAAGCGATCCAGTCGATTCAAAGCGATTTCGATTAACTTCTTTACAACAGCGTCGGAGATAAGTTCGTGGACAGTTAGGTTTCGCCGTTATGACGTCAATTTTTACATATGATAAACTAGATACTTTGAAATGCTAGAAAAACAAAATGAAAACACTTTGTTTGACTTTTTTGACAATTTTTCGCAATAATTTTTGAAAGTCAAAAATCAAATAAAATATTTTGTAAAAATTAAATTTTAAAAAGAGGTAAATATAACTAAAAAAGTACTACAGAGTGACAATTTTTTGTATTAACTTTTTTAGTGATCCATTTTATATAAAAATGTGTATTATTGAAGGGTGTCCTGATTTCAATATAAGGAATTCGACGGAATTTCCCTGGATGTACAACTACAAGGGACCTGCTATCTAAATAGCAGGTCCCTGGATATACCATCAGCGATATTACTTTATTTACCATATCTCTGATACCATATTCCTACTTCCACCAGATACCCTGGTTGATATGGTAATTAGATACCATTCTCTGCTTCCACCATACACTATTGTGCATAGCCTTTTTAAAGAACTATGTAGTAGGGGGGGGGGGGGGGAGACATGCAGAAGATATATATTTTCTCCACACAATTGATGAAGTCTGTGGATTATTTGAAAGTTGCATTTTCATACATTTAAAAGCACTTTCTAGCAGGAGGTTGATATTTGGCCATATGTGGATATAAGTGGTTAAACCTTGCAGGCCCTGGGCAAAATCGATTTGGGTCTAGCCCTAAGCAATAACACTGCAATGTTTTCGTTATGGTACCCAAAGCGCCAGATATGTCGGAAGGAACTCGGGGAAGCGGAGAGAGCAGAAAATCAAGTTTATATGCGTTTTTTGACAGTAAATGAGGGGCACTTTTCATTTTTAAAAAGAACACTCTTGTCACTTGACTGTTTTTGCTTGTCACTTTTGACTTTCCGGAAGTTAGTATAGCAAATTCCGCCTTTGGCTTCAAAGATTAGGGACCAAGGATCAATGTTGATAATTACCCATCGGGCGAACAAGTAAAAGGCTTCTTTAAAAATTGCTGCTTAGAAAATTATTAGGGGCATACCTCCCACGACGGCCTTCGGTGTCGGTGCCCCTGGTAATATGATATGCTTTAATTATGCCTAAGGAATACTAAATGCATGTGACAACCTCTATGTAGTATTTGTGAGTGAGTGGATATCTATTTGTTTTCAAGCTTCAATGTTGATTGACCTTGAATAACTTCGAATAAGTTTCAAAAGAGGCATCCAGGATCCAGACAGGTCCACTTACAACTTTCAAATGGGCACCTTCTGCCTCTGTCCGCACAATGTCAACAGGGCACCTTCTTCCCCCTTACTCTTGAACCAGGAGAAATGCCCCCATCTCCCTCTTGCCAACGTGGTTCCGACATTGCTGCAGAAGCCAAAATCCATACGGGCCCCAGGACTCTAGTTGCCCCATTGCGTATGGGAGCTTTGATATTGTTTGAATAAGTAAAAACTGTTTTTCAAGTAAGCCTAATTAAACAGCTAAGCCGCAACATCAATATGATGCAAATTGTGTTAACAATGTTTGCCTTTAAGTGAAATAGAAATCATATTGAAGACATACCAACAGCAAAATACTTTTGTATAAAATCAAGATGGATTTTACGTCCTTGACATAATTTTAACTATTGATAATGTATCAAGCATTCTGAGCAAATGATTAATTAGTAGCAGCATCTAGGCCTAATAGCGTCCCACAAATACACTTCCAAGCAGCAATCATTATAACAAAATATAACTAAAACGATCTTCACATTTTCTTTTGAAGTCCTCGTTAACAGTATAATATAAGCTGGATTTACTTGATCCCTGAATCCTTTAAGATACCCAATACATATAACGGAGATTTTCCCAAAATGGAATCAAAACTTCCTCAAATCGAAGAAAATTGTCCCGAACTCAAGGAATTTACCCAAAAATTGGCCAAAAAGTTCCCAAAGATTGTGAGCTTAATAAAGCAAAGGTCAACAAGGCTATTAGATATTATAAAAGGTACAATGCTTTGAGTACAATGATATTTTATCCTGTGAGACATTTAATGCAGATATACATCACGCTGAAGTAATGATGGTTATGAAAATTTTAAAACGTGGTAAGGCGTGTGGCATTGATTGTATTCTTTCTGATATTATTAAAAATTCTTTCCCTGAATTCATGTGTAACCTGTTTAATAAATGTGTTACCATGGTGCACCCTGATCAATGGCGAGTGGGCAGGGCCGGATTTAGCAATGGACAATGTGGGCAGTTGCCCATGGGCCTCCACATCCAGGGGCCTCCACATATTTTATGAAAAAAATTGTAAGGGAAATATGTGAGAGCAACCTTTTAATTTGCACTGGTAGGAGTGGTAGCAACCTGTTCATTTGTAATGAAAATTGGGCAGGCAAACAGGCTTACAAAATGAGAATTCTTGAACATAAAATTACTTCAAAAATCACAAAATACTGCACCATTTTGCATCTAAGCACCCTTAATTATTTCGAAAAATTCCAAAGGGGTAAACCCCTTTTCCTTAGACCCCTCCCCCAGGACGGCGGTTATTAAAGTAGTGTGGGCCTCCACTCCTGAAGTTGCCCATGGGCCTCCACATGTCGAAATCCGGCCCTGCGAGTGGGTATAATTAAGCCGGTGTATAAGAAAGGGTGCTAAGATTCACCTAGTAACTACAGGCCAATAACTCTTTTATCTGTTATAAGTAAATTGTTTACCAAAATTTTATGTGACCGTCTTACCTGCTGGTGTGATGATAACATTATTATTACGCCAGCACAAACAGGTTTCGGGAGTAATTTCTCAACATTAGATAACTGTTTTATTATTCAGACGATAATTTCCAAAGTTCAGACGATAATTTCTAAAGTTCTAAGTGAACCAAAAGGTAAAGTTTATGCTGCTTTTATTGATTTCAAAGGTGCGTTCGATAATGTAATATGGGTGTGAGAGGACGATTTTTGAGAATTCTGTTACAAATTTACAATGATGTTAAAGCATGTGTTAAATGTAGAGATAGTCTCACTTCGGTTTTTAAGTGTACTAAGCGTGTGGGAAAAGGTGATAGTTTATCACATCTCTTGTTCTCGTTATTCATAAATGATTTAGAACATTATTTTGCCGAATCTACTTACCATGGTGTGAAGATTGAAAATAAGGATATCAGCTGTCTCTTATATGCTGGCGATCTAGTAATTCTTACTGTTAATGCTTACTCCTTACTTACATTTTAGATACATTTAATTCATATTGTGCCGAAAATGATCTCATAGTAAATAACGATAAACGTAAAAAGGGTGGCCATTTAGCTAACAACGAGAGAATCTATTTTCAAGGTAAATCATTTGCATTTATTCACTGTTTAATTACATAGGATTAACGTTTACACCGAAAGGGGTTTGGACCTCGGCCCAGGTTAATTTAAAGAGGCGAAATCGTCATATGTGCACAACATTTAGAATTCCTTTCAATTTTTTTGATTGGTTGAAATTTTGCTGCGTGATTCGTTGTCTCGTATTGCAAGGTATACTTATTTAAAATGCCTTGAAGGTCCCTATACGAATTAGCCCAGTAGGTTATGACGATCGGAATTATTGTCTTTTTCTTATCAACAGTGGTGACTTCGAGCCCCGGTAGAATCGTGTATTGCCACTTTTGCCTTCATCTTCTTCTTCTTTTTTTCTAAGTAATTTTCATTTGGTGACTATTATTGTAGTATTATAATACTAATCTTTCGCTTTCTGACAAACGCATTGAAAAATCAAACAAGTTTCTCGTCACAGTAACGTAATGCGCTGTGTATGTAACTCGGCACACACAACGTACATGCTAGTGTCTGGCTGTACAAACCATGGAGTTCTTTTTTAACTCCATGTACAAACAGACAATGGATCAGATCTTGCGTCCACAACCGGAAGTGACGTCAAATTATCGCACCCCCTAATTTTAACGTATTTTAATGAGACGAGCCTCCCTCTTTAAGCTGTTCTGCGAACAAAGCTTTGTTTGATTTGAAGAGAATTCTTGCACAGTTACCAGATTTACCTGGAACTCATATTCTTACAGCTTTTTGATTCCAAAATTCTTCCAATTCTAACATACGGGGCAGAAATCTGGGGTTCCAACCCCAACTATAGTGTTATGAGTGATCATAATAATTTTAAAATACTGAAGATGCCTCTGAAATCAGTTATTATTTTACCCATTAGTGAACTTGGTCGTCCTTTCTTCAAATGTTCTACTATTGTTAAGCAAATCGCCCATTAGTTAAAATTACTGAAGCACGACGAAAGATCTATTGTGATCGGGTTATTCTTGCTGACAACGATACCGGGGTTTCCGTACAAAAGCTATTTTATTGAGCTTGGGTTTTGGGATGCGTGGTATAATGAAGGTGTGGGTGATGAAATGTTTTTCTCTATTTATTCAAACAAAGCTTCTAGGCAAGATTGGATCTCAAATATTAGTTTTATGGATAGGTTTCGTACTTATAAGTTATTCAAGAAAGAAAATTATGTTGAAACTTATACAACAATTTTAATAATTTCTATAAAAGAAAATTGTTTGCTAGTTTCCGTTGTGGTACATTGAAACTCAATGTACACACCGGAAGATATAACAACATTGACTATGATAGAGTTTGTAGATATGAATGTCGTAGATGATGAATACCCTTTTCTTCTTTGCTGCCCAGTCTTATTGATTATTCTTGTCTTAGTAAGTTATTTTGATTACAGATTCCAAGCATACCTGTCATTTACTATAACTTTTTATCAAATATGCCATGAAAGCCTGTGAAAATCATGTTGCCGATTAACATCATGCCACCATTTATCAGTCTATTGTTTTTCATATGGATTGCGTTCCCTCTTACTGTTTATCACTTGTTTGTTGTACTACTTTCTGTGTATGTGTCAAAGGCCGATGGCCCAGTTTACTAATACATTGAATTGAATTGAATTAAGGGGAACTTTCGTAATATTTTTTCTTTTAAATGTTTGCAAATTCCACCAGTTCTTGCACCTTTAACAGTAATTGAGGGGCACTTTTCATTTTCAAAAGGTGCACTTTCGTCATTTTTTGGAGAAAGTGGGAGCACCAACCCCCAGTGTCCACCCCGGTTCCTGCACCTATACCAGTGGTCATGAATGTCCAGTTTGTACGATAAAGAACACAACAAATATATATCATTCCGTCCAGAAAGAAACTAATTGTATGAAAATGACTGTTTTCTACGTATGATCAAGGATGTACGAACACATCCTTAATATAATGTATATGGCCTGATAGCCGAGGAGCTAGCTCATTGGTATACCAGTGACGTGGGAACGGGGAGGAGGAACGGAACCTGAAGGGACCCAAAAATTATCAGTTTATTGGGGACCAAGTACCATTTTGGACTCCAATAATGAAGGTATGTGAGAGTCTGATTCCCTTCAAATATGTTCTTATTCCAAAGCATGATAAGTCTACATCATAGGCGGCGGAACCTGGGCAATGGGGCACACTTTTCTCAATAGTTTAAAAATTGCCTTTCTTCTTAGGAAAAAATTGCCCGTTTTCAGATAGAAAAGTGCCCTTTCAGAGAAGACGCGCCCTTTGTAGAGGTGGAACCCTGCCCTTTCAATATTTTTTCTTCAAGCACTACATGATCTTTTCATTAAAACATCGCCCTAAAAAGACTGTTAAATTTGACACGCTTCGCGTGCAAACTATTCTCAATTTCTCCTAAAGACAAAGTTTAATTTTGGATCTGTCACATGACTCGCCAAAGACTGACAGTGAACTTGAGCCACCTGGTCTATGATTTATACTGCATTTACCTGTTTACTGAGTAACATTCACTCTCAGAAAGAAAACGATGGTCTCCTAATTCCTGAATAATAATCTAAGGACCCCTTATTTGCTTTTTACATTATTTTAGACATTAAATGTATTCTGATTCATGACAAATACAATTAGCTTACCATGATCTAGAAGTCTAAATCCTTCCGATTTCAAGATTGTATATAAAATTTCTAATTTTCTGTAGACTTTTGGAATAAATTTGTTCCATTTTGAAAATACGATAGTTCGAAAGTGCGCCTCAGATCCTGTGCCCTCAGATTCAAACATTTTAGCATGCAAAGACAAATTTGGCAAAATCTTTTGAAATTTGGGTAAAATTTAAAAACATTTCCTAATGATTCATAACAATTTACCGAAAACCGTAGAAAAATTGCCCCAAAATGAATGAATTAGAAGAAAACTGCACGAGAATGAAAATTTTCCAAACATTGAAAGATATGTCCCAAAGATTGAAGGAAATTTCCCAAAAATTTAAGAAAAACTACCAAAAATAGAAGAAAAATTGCCCCAAAATGAAAGAAATTTACAAAAAATTGAAGAAAATTGACCGAAAATTGAAAAAAAAATAACCCAAAATAAAGGAAATTGCAGAAAATAGCACGAGAATGAAACAATTTTTCCAAATGTTGAAAGAAATTTCCCAAAGACTGAAGGAAATTCCCCGAAAATCAAAGAAAATGTATAAACCGTAACTTAGAATTATCTTATGGTAAAAAATATATCATCGGAAAAATCTTTGGGGGAATGCCCCCCCCCCCTCACTATAAATCCACCCCTGGTTATGTGTTTTGATCTTGTCGGCCCGACTTTAGGCACCCAAAGCAGGCTCTCTCGATGGGCCTGGTTGTAAACATCCAAAGATATTGCACCAAAAAATAAGGATTCAGTGATAAAGGCCTGAAATGGGGCATGGGTGTAGCCACGACGGGTCGAGAGGGTCGTACGACGTCCTCCCCCTCCCCAAAAATGGTGAAAATTGGACACGAAGTTTGTTAAAATCATTAAAAATTTAGTAAAATTTTACAAAAATTGAGAATAGTTTCTTGAAAATTGTAGAAAGCAATCCGAAATTACAAAAAATGTCGCAAAATTGAAGATTTCCCGATTAGCAGTAACGTTTTATTGCCTTATTTTACCGTCAAAATTGGCGAGGACTTGGCACCCAGTCATTAGTGGTGCCCCGGGCCCAACGAGTGAGTGAGTGATAGTGAACTTACTAGTGCAATTTTTCCTTTTGTAACCTCCCCCACCCCTCCCCCACTGAGAGGTGATCCAAAGCCTTTCGATATTTTTTTTCTTTCCAGATTTATAGTTGAAATTTTCTTATGTCTAGATATCGAAAGTCAGTTTTCTGACAGTATGATATTTTCCGATTTTTCATAATTTTTTCCATAAATACTCCCCGCAATTTTTTAACTACTTACAGTGCCGTCGGAAGTGGGGGCTTCGGCTGCTATTAAATCTGCATACCTGTAATGCAAATTGATGACATATTTTCGCCTTTCGTCATCGCAAAGAAGAAAAAAACTGCTTCCCGGCCACTCACGTACGTGACCCACCAAAAAATTGCTCAGTTTCACTGACAGCCTGCATGATTACTATATTACAGACCGAGAGTTCACGGCGTGCTGACATGACGGAGCCCAATATTTTTCTTGCTATGCGTACATCGGCTAAGTTGGCCAGTTAAGTCGGTGACAGTGGCGTGGCCACGGTGACAGTCAACTGGTCAAGTCGGTGATAGTGGCGTGACTACGGTGACAGTTAAGTCGATGACAGTGGTGTGACCATGGAGAAGGGAGGGGGGAGGGGGCCTCTCCCAACGAAATTCTGGCACCCTCAAATATAATTCTGGCGCCCAAAAAATATATATGCTCCAATTGTGAAAGAGAATAAAAGAAATTCACAAACGTTTTCTTTAAGACATTATGATTATTCAAATTCAATTTGCAAACTCTCCCTAACTTTCAAGTTGGTCCTAAACCTAAATGCCCAATTTCATTGCATATTGTCCTAAAAGTCTCCAATTGTTTCAAATGTTGGTCGTAAATCTCCCGATATTACAAATCAAAATATATTAAAAAGTAGGCCGCCGTCACTAGCAATATTCGGACCGATCTTTTTTTTGGAAAATTTCAGTTGGGGTGCGTGGGATGGAGAATCGCCCTTTCAGGTGTATGCCATTTGCTGCCGTATGCTCTCAAATTAAGTTGAGGCTTCCCGTAAAATTATATATCCCCAGTGGTATCATCTTATTGTAAGCCTTTGTTTTACAGACCTACTGGTGGGCTAACCTGCATGATATTTGGGGGCCTGACGAACAAAATGTAAAGTAGGCCCTAAATAAGGTTAATTAGCTATGACTTGGAGAGAAAAATTAAGTTTTTTTTTTTATGTGTCTTTATTTTCTTAACTCTCCCGGGCAATGACTACCCTCCTCTCCTCACGGTGGTGCCGCTTCTATTTTAGGAATTTATCGACTATTGTGTCATTTTTGCACGCAAGGGCACCCCTCCCCCCAATATTTGAGAATGAGGAAAAATTCCTTAAAAATGATACAAAATTCGAACAAAACGTGTGGATTATTGAAAAAGCTGTAGCGCAGTTGTAAATTTTCCAGCAAGCATTGATAATTTTTTCCCCAATCGTAAATTCCAATTTTTCTGAGCCAACACCTGATTTCCCGAAAAATGTTATCAAACTTTTCCGAATCATAATCATGTTCTTAATTAATGTTTCGATCGACCATATCTGGTTTAGAATTGTCCATATTTTGTTGAAAATAGTCCAAATATGATTGGAAGTGGCACGAACTTGTTAAGAATTAGCCCAAATTTGTTAAAAATGGCCCAAATTTGGTTAAAGATTGCCCAAATTTGCTTTAAAATGGCCAAAATTTTGTTACAAATCGCCAAGGATAACGATTGCCCAAATTTGATTATAGATTTGGATTAAAATTCTCCAATTTTGCTGAAAATGCCCTCATTTGGTTAAATTCACTTAATTTTTGTGACTTACTTTAATTGTTCACTTTGTTCAACAGCTTAATAATCACTTATTTTTTTTCGTTTAGCCAGAATTCAGATGATGCAGTCATATTTTCGGGCACTTCCCCCAACTGGTTTCGAAAGCTGAATACGCAACTGCCCACGGGATCCATGGGCAAAGCTCCGGAAACTGTTTGACTTTTGAATAGCTCAAGCTAAGGGAGAATCACATATATTTATTGGATTTCTGTGGTTTGAATTTTCATTATTGATATCAAATTCTATAGACTTAAAATATGCGTTTTTAATTGGTGAGCATCGGATGAGAGTAGGGGATGGGGGATGGGGTGTAGGGTTAAGCACAGCACAATAACATACATACAAGGGCACCTTTTTAGGGCAAATTAAAGCAGCTTACCACCGAAGGATGGGTGTATACCCCCGCCTTCCTGGATCAGCTCCTGGTCATTCATTTTTATACGAATCATGAACTAAAATTTCATGCGAAAATCTTTACTGCAAATTTTGAAAAGCAAAGAAAAAATGAAAAAATCAAAAATCAAATTGAATATAACACAAAAAATGAGTCTTCAGCTCTGCTCCTCATACTCATGTCCCGTTCCGGACCCTTCAAAATACATAACTTGTACTACAAATATTATTATATATGTGAAAGCCAAGTTACTTGAATTCAGGCATTTTGAAAAAATCGGGGAAATTTAGTTGACACCCCCCACTGCCCCTTATATTTTAACGCTCGCGACGCCCCTGTTTGCACGTCATCAGTTGACCCACCAATACAATTTCCTTAAAAAGTCCTGCCTCACTACTTCTCCAAACTGCTAAATGGGCTGAAATCATATCATTCTTAGACCCTCAAAAGGTTAAAATGCACCAGTTTCCGGGGGCTTTACTCCCTGGACCCCTACAATTTTTGCCATCAATTGGCCCACCAATCTAAAATTCCTTAAAAAAAGTCCTGTCTCACTACTCCTCCAATTGGGCTGAAGTTATACAATTTGAGACCCTCAAAAGGATTAAAATCTATTAATTTCCCAGGGCTTTGCCCCCTGGACCGACCCCTACAAATGTTGCCATCAATTAGCCCATCAATTTCAAATTTCTTTAAAAGTGTCCCGTATCACTACTCCTCCAAATGGGTTGAAGTTAGATCAAAGTTTGACCCTCAAAAGAGTTAAATACACCAGCTTTCTGGAACTTCGGACCGCTACCCTACCGGGGGTTTCGCCCATTCAATGCTCATAGACCCCACGCCAGAAATCTGGAAAACGCATATTTTAAGTCTATAGTATGATATGTGATTCTCCCTTCAAAGGGAGCTGATCAAAAGGTAAACATCGCAGTTTCCGGAGTTTTAGCCTTGGGCCCCTTGTGAGCAGTGGGGTATCCAGCTTTCAGCGCCATAGGTGGCAAAAAAAACCCACATGCTTAGCCCAAAGAAGGGGGAGGGAGGGGGCTGGATGCCGATTTTTTCCGATGATACTTTTTTACCATGAGATAATTTTTTGTCTCGGATTTACGCAAATTTCCTTCAATTTTCGTTAATGATGAAAGTAATTTATCATGAAATAAGTATTTGACAGAAAAAAAAATGGAGAAGTTATGTGGTAGATTATTATGAAAGTAGTTGAATACAAGATACTTGATTAGTTCAAAGACGGTAAATACATTACTGTCACGGAAGAGATGGTTAGAATGACTATTGTAGGGAATACCATATATTGCACACAGCACTTTTCTTTGTAGAATGTAAAGCTTATTAATATGAGTAGATTTAGTATAACCCCAAACAATACAACAATAAGATAAGAAAGGTAAAATAAGAATATTATATAAAAGTAGCAATGTTTTAAAGGGAACAATGTCTTTAGGCGATGAATTATACCAATGGCTTTAGAGAAAGTAGAGTTGTGTGTTATTCACATAAATGTATTTCTTTAAATATGCTGAAAAAAAATGGAAACAGGTCGTCCTGTCCCCAAGGGATCTGGCCATGCACAAAAGAAGCTAAGTTGGTTTTCGAAACTGACGTAACCATCGGGAAGGAAGCAGGGGCGTAGGAAGGGTCACCTCTCAGGGAGTAAAAACCTCAAAATTTTCCCGGTGACAAGTGGAAAAATTGCAATGGTAGGCTAAATGAACAAATTTCCATTAAAAGTTGTTGCTAAACAGGAAATCCCCTTTTCTTTCATTTCCGGAAACTTTTGGCCATTTTGGGGGAAATTTAGGCCATTATACCGGAAATTTTGGTCAGTTTTCGGGAAATTTTGGCCAGTTTTCGGGATTTTTTTTACAACATATCCAATAATCTACCACTTTTTTCAATTTTATATCAATAAATTCCAAATTTCACTCCCCTACCCCCCTCTCCTCCCCTTCAAATGGGCAGAAAGCATGCAACCAGAAAGGTGGAATCCTCGCTTCCTACGCTTCTGGAATAAAGGGGACTCTATAGAACTGTATTTCCAAGGTCCTTTGGGTAAAATTACTTTCTAAGAATTGATCTGATTGATGTTGAAGAACATTTATCCTGAAAGTTTTTGAGATTAATTTCATAAGACTCCAGACTCCAATACACGACAACTCCCGAAACACCACACCCCCATCCAAATTCTAAATCGAGAATGATATCATTACACCATCATCACGTGATGCAATAGTTTAACCGGAACCAAATTTCATGTCGGAATATTGAATGGCCTATCGTTAACGTAATTTGAAGAAACAGACTTCCGACTCCTAGTGACGGCAACAACCTGGAAAACGTTTGCTAAAATGGTGCGATTATGAAATGGTAAGTGTTATTTTTACCCATGAACATTCTATGTGGCAAATTCATTTTAGTTTATGTGATATTTGTCGTGGATTCTTTAATTTTCGTTAATCGTTCGAGAGAAATCACAAATAAAAACAGCAGTGTAAATATCCTAGTGTTAAAATGTTGTATACTTAACACAGTGATAGGCTAGATGGATATTTATGATTCATCATACTGTCATATGTCGGTCATCGTTATGTAGACATTGGCCTAAGCCTAACACAGGCTGCTGTGTAATTAGGTAAAATTATCACAGCACACAATCCAATAAAAATTTAGAATAAGCCGCTTCAATTGTTTGTTCGGGAAAAATCTAGTAGGCCCTATAGGGCCTACTGTATTATAATCTGTAATAGCGGTAAATTGCTAGGCTATATTCATCATACTGTCTTATGTCGGATCATCGTTATGTATACATTGGTCAGGGACAGGTGTTCCAAAAAATCCAAATGTAAGAATTTTTCTTTTTTAAATACGTTTGGCTTAGTTTCTACTTAAAAGACCCAAATCTAAAAAGGATATTATTTGAAATACATAAATACAACGAAATAAAACCAAAATTAAAAAAAGAAAAAGCACAAATCCTGATATAGATATTTACTGCTAATGCTATACTAGGATTTTACATACATGTATGTTCTTCAAAGTGATACAAATATCCTACATGAAAAGGCTCCAAAGATTTATTTGCTGTTCCAGATATATTAGACAAATCCACATCAACTTAAAAAGTCCTAAAACCATCACGAAATATCATTTGTTTTAAAAGCCTTGTCCCAAATAATTTTTCTCCATTCACTACTAACATTAGGCCTACTTAAAGTTAAACTTGTCCACTGCGTACAAGACACACTGCAATATTCATGTACACTTGTTTCGCGCTGGTATACACGAGAGGAATAGGCTTGGGCGGTATACTGGTATCTCATGTAAGTACCGGTACTGAAGTAACTGTACTCACGAATACTGGAAGTAAAAAAGTTTTGTTACTACTACCGGTACTGCCGAAAAGTACTGAAGGCACCCAGTGTTTAACAAATCGCCCCAAAATTCACTTGCCCGCCGGGCAAACACGTGTGCAGAAATGCTTGCCAGGAAGCAAAAGCCACTTGTCTGACAATAATCACGATAATATTATGGTTAAATATATCTTACGGCAATATTTACTGGATAATGCTGTAAAAATAATAAAAGACTCTTACACTTACCAAAAACCAGTGGAAATTGTAATTCATATATTCTCTACAAATATAAAGCAATAACAGGCTCTATAAAATAAAAAAAAGAAACACAAAAGTTTAATAAACGTTTGCGTAAACAAGTGTCATGGCAAAGGTAGGTCAAGTTCGCCATATAACAGTACAGTATATACAGAGTACGGTATGCCCTATACGATAGTTGATACTGTATCATGTATGTGTACATAGAACAGGTATTGAACCCATTGCGTGTGTGCGTCTTATGTATGGGTGCTTGTTATACATGATGTTGTTATGGCGAAGTTTAAGATCATTTCGTAATATAACAAAATATTTTGGCCTCCAAATCAATGGAATATAAGTCTTGATTTAAGTTACTTTCTGGGCATTTCCATCAGTTATATTGTAGTAAGTTTAATTAGTTTGGATCAATTTATGGTTGCCCAGCAGGCATATCAAGTTTTAAATCAACTTGCCAGGCCAGAAATATTAGTTGCACTGGACAGGCGATTTGTCGAATGCTGGAGGCAACTCTAAAATATAAATACTATTAACCCAAATCATGCGTTTTTAATACCTAAATCATGTGAAGCATATAATCACATATTTACCTCGCAAGAGGCTTGTAGTTAATCCATTTATCAAAACACCACCGATAGAAACCCTCCGTAATTATTCCCAAAGCTGCTAACAATCTCACACACACATAATCAAATTATTGACTATTCATACAGAAGTTACATTTCATGGTAAACTTTCACCTTTGTTGAATTTTTTCCTTCTTTCCAGAAGGATCTCTTGCTTTTTTTTTCTTTCCTTTGCAGGTGTTGTCCCCAAGTCAAAACGTATTACACACACACAATTATCAATTAAAGGATTAGTTCAGGGGTCAAGCATGTTTATCTTATATGAAAGAGGACTTTAAAAAAAACTAATTAAATGGTGAAGAAAGCATTCAAAAATCTTATTCCATTAAGGAGATATTTAAGTTTAAAGTTTGATATTATTTGTGTAAAAACGACTGAAATCAGACTAGTTGTGATGTCATAGCCTGCAGTAACCTTATGCTGCAGGAAGCTAATGCTGCAGTAAGCATATGCTGCAGTAAGCTTATGCTGCACTAAGCTTATGCTGCACTTAGCTTATGCTGCACTAAGCTTATGCTGCACTAAGCTTATGCTGCAGTAAGCTTACGCTACAGTAAGCTTGCGTTGCAGTAAACTTACGCTGCAGGTATTTCAGTCTAATTTTAACGACTGAAATTAGACTAGTTGTGATGTCATAGCCTGCAGTAAGCTTATGCTGCAGGAAGCTTAAGCTGCAGGAAGCTTATGCTGCAGGAAGCTTATGCTGCAGTAAGCTTTAAATAGTCGAGCATACTGTCCTTCCAACAGTTTTTGTTTAAAAACTTTTTATTGAAGAATGAAAACTTTGTTTTTTGAATGGGCTTTCATTAATTGTCTTAAATAGATTACTAAAGAAGCAATCAAACTATGCATGTTTGATTTTTAAAACGAAAATGAGAAAGTTTAATATCCCAAATTTAGTTGTGCTAAATTTTTAGTGCAAGTTTTGGGACATGTGTTGTAGCCTGTGAACTTTTGCTTTAGTGTGTGGTTTGTCCTTTTCAATAGGCGTACTTTCATGTCCAAGTCCATAGAATATTCATGCTGAATTATCACACAGCAGTGTTGTAGGTCGAGACCATCTCGAGACCTGATTTTTGGGGTCTCGGTCTCGAGACCTGATTTTTGGGGTCTCGGTCTCGAGACCTGATTTTTGGGGTCTCGGTCTCGAGACCTGATTTTTGGGGTCTTGGTCTCGAGACCTATAGCTGTAAACGTTTAGAAATTTTAGTAAACGTGTACACGCCAAAAAAGTGAGCGTGTATCGTGTACACGTGTTTAGTACCGAAATTTTCGGAAATACACCAAGATTGCTGAAAAAACTACGAGGCGAAGTAAAAAAAATTGCAAAACCAGTATGGCAAAAGTACTGACTCCATTGCCCAAATAAACACTGAGTTTTGCTTTCCGAATCGTAAAAAGTTTACTTCTACAGTATAAATCATCATTTTTATGGAAAATATGCATGGAAATTCAGTTTGGAAAGAACAGATACATGTAACTTCCTTTTAATGTCATTTAAACTCAATATCGTGTAACTTTTTTTGCCCTACTTGCTACAGCTTTCAAAGTTCCACTGTGAAAATCTTGCATACTAGGCCTATGATACCACGCCATAAAACATTCCAAAACTACGCCACCACCCCAGAGTTCTGAAATATCAGTCCTCTCGAAAAAATGGCCGCCATCTTTGCGACGCGTGCAGAATTTCAGCTCTGTTTAAACCTTTTTCTGTTTGCTTATTCTGCAATATTTTTTCTTTCTTGTAAAATTGATTTGACTCATCAGGTAATATTTACATGTAAATGTACTGATTGTCACAATTCAAGTATTTTTCAAGTGTTTTTTGGTCGATTTAACAGCTTATAAAACGGGCCTTGATTGCGTGGGATTTAAAGCCTTATGGCCTAACGTTAGGCCTATTTTTAGTTTCACAGTTTACTGCTGCACATTCGCGGTGCATTTACAAGTTAGATTACTCGGATTTCGGCGAAATCAAAGTGCATAATATCCCCATTCATTGGTGATTGCTGCGCATTTATGATTCGCAAATTTAAAAAGGATTATGTTCATTGGGTTTACAGTTTGTAAAAAGTCATTGATTGGAATTTTGTCAGCTGAATGTGTGTGTGATTTGAATCATGAATATTGATTTTCAACGTCAAGACACTATGATGTATGAAAAACGATTACTCGTTATGAAGTACGTAGTAAACGTTTACAAGATTTGCGAGCGTGTACACACTAAACGGTCACAGCTCTTATATCTAAAGTGGTTATTTTTCCAAGATTAACACAATAACAAACCCAGAGCTTCTTCAAAAACAACCCTGCTCAGAACAGATTTCATTTTACGTCCCGCTGAAGTTGAGGTACCTATTCCAAAATGAAATTACAACCCTTCAGAAATGATGGGTGGGCGGGGCTTGTTTCGAAAAGAATGACGTCAAATGCCTCATTAACTCAGGTTTGGGGATTGACTGTATGTGGAAATCATACAACTTATCTATAATCTTTGAACTCTAAAACCCTTGTTAGCACACTTGCTAAATCATCAATGAATAAATCACCCGCATAGGCTTGTTATTTTTCCAAAGGGAGACTAACATTATTTACCATACTCATTTTGGCAAGAAAACATAAGATACAATGGTGGATTTAAGGGGGTGGCCATCTGACCCATGCCCCCCCTTTTTCCATTTGCACATATTAATATGAATATAATGATAAATAAAAGAATATATAAAAGAGCAAGGGCGTCATAACCTTACTTAAAGATTGGGCGACTTGCATAAATATACATATTACCCCCACTATAGCAATTATATCCAGTGCCACATAGTTAACGCTTGACAATTGTATTTGCTTTGTGGTCGCCAACTTAAAAAAAAAAACTGGCCACCATGTTCCCTTATTTCCAAAATTTTGATCGCCAAAATAGTTAAGTTACTCGCCAGTACAAAAAACTGTTGTAGATTATAATTTTGAACGAAAAAAGCCTACTTCCCCTGGCGGTTTTCTTGCATAAATTATGTAACTTCATACTTTTAATGACAACTCATTTTAATTTCAAAAAATGCACAAAACATTTACCGAAAGTAAAGACTGATTGCAAAGCAATATGATTATTTTCCATCAGGAAAATTATTCTTTTTTTCCAGGCGCCTCTCTGCATGTATTACACGGGCTAACCTCCTAACGGGACTACGTACGTCCATATGATACTGTTGCTCAGTGATATCTTATCGTACGTAAATTGTATTGGCGCCATGACACTTGTGGGGAAAAAAGTTACAAAAAAATCGGGATTAGGGCTTCTTGTAATTTTTAAGGCAGAAAAGAACAAGAATAAAGGTGTTTCATGCTACCAAAATATTTTCAGGTTATTTCTTACTCAAACTGTCAAACAAACTTGTATTTTGGTTGCCAGGTGAGACATAAAGTGTTATATCTCTGGCGAATAAAATCATCATTTTTAACTTTTTGGTCGCCAAGATTTACGTTTTCATCACCATGGCGACAGGAATTGTCGAGGTTTAAACATAGTGATTGTTTTATGTGTAAAGTTCACCATATAAATGAAAGAGGGCGAATGGTGCATATTTTCATTAAAAAAAATCTATCCTGGTTAGGCAAGTTCTAGATGTACTTTGTTGTTCTTACAGTTGAGAACACATGACTCAACATGAGCTAAAGAAGCCTAAGATTTTGTAACAGCTTTGTTAATGAGACAACTTAATTATGGAATCTTTTGCATAATGTGTTTGGAGTGATATCCAGTGTCACTTCACATTTCAGGAATTTGGCCAAGGAAAATTTGGCTCTCTGGAAGGGAAATTTAAATTTGATATTTTATTGGGGAAAATTGGATTATCTGAAATACATATTTTATAGGGAAACTGAAACCAGATGTTAGCTTTTCAGTTACTCTTTGAGATGTGTCAGTATTATAGTTATTGTATTAGATCATTTTTATCATTAAAGGAACTGACAACACCTTTTTAAATGTATGTCACTTGTGATTTTAGAAGTTAATGTTGCCTTATTTAAAATGTATTATATTTGTGTGCAAATTAAAATACTGTATGGCATCCATCTTAGACATGGAATTGGGAACTTTAATTTGTTTGTACAAGTACATTGTAGCAATGTATATTCATGAGTCATGTGGTACAATATATTCATTAACAGATTGTTAATTCCTGAGGTGGGAAAAATATACTTTCTGGGACCATAGAAAGGTTTGAAAAATTGTCTGTGGGGATACCACAACAACAAAAACAAAACTGAAGGCTTAATTAACCTGTCTGAGTTAGATGATTGACAGCTTTTTTAACCAATCACTGCATTAATTTGCCTAGCAACAAAATCTGCATAACTAAGTGGGGCAAACATCCTACATGGCACTGGTAGAGTACAGCTTGCTAGCTTCGCACGCTCATGTAGTCAATGCAGTTTACTGTACAAACAAATTTCTGCACTTACAGACTTGAGTGACGGCAAAATGGTCAACAAAAATGGTTTTGTAAATCTGATTCTGATAAAATTTTGGGCTTTGTAAATAACATTTTCACAAATTTTTTAAAACGTGTTAGATTTTTGGACCATGAAATTGTGTCACAAAATGTCACAGATGGCTCCATTCTCTGTAATTCTTTAAGACGGTAAACTTACGTACTTTGTAAATCTGAATCTGATGAAATTGCGCTGCCGCTTTGTAAATCTGATTGCTGTTACCCAGAACAGCAAACTGAATTTTGTTTATCTCTTTTGTAAAAAACTCTAACTTCTGGAGAAGTGCCATAAATGGATCAAAGCTTGTGGCAGGCCTAGCGAACATCTAAATGTCAATGCATTGGTAATGCATGATTGCGGGTTTGAGGTTTGTTTGACCTACCCATATTGCGTTATTATGGTGGGTGTGGCTTAATTCGTACCTCAGAGACACTGTCATGAAGAATTACAGAGAATGGAGCGAGCATCTGTTGACATGGTGACATTTTGTGAGAAAATTTCATTGTCCAAAAATCTGTGACATTTTGAAAGTTTTGTAACAAAATGTGACAAAATAATCATAGATCTATGTTTTAAAATTTGTCTGACATTTTGTGACATGTTTTAACCCTTCACTCACACTCATTGGTAATTTGATGTTGCATTTTTATTAAGGGGTGGATCCATTTTTCATGCAACAGACATAACCAAATAATTCTTTCTATGAGTATCACCAGTTAATTGGTCATAATGTGTGAATCTATACCAATCAAAATGTGACAAAGGTAAAACTGATGTGACATTCTGTGCTTTAGGTTCCAAAAATTATGCGACATTTGAGACACTTATGTGAAACATTTGAAATTTTGTGACAAGCCATCAATCATCACTCCATTCTCTGGAATTATTGTTTTCTCTTGAAAATTTCAAACTATAATGAGAAAATTTGTCCAAATGTTCCAAACACCTCAGCCATACTTCCATTACACTGCTTCTAAATTTAGGCAGTGATATTATCTTGACAAATAAACCGTTCTTGTGACTGGTATCACTTCTTACAGTACAAAGTTCCATCCTTGACACAATACACCATGAGTCACGGTAGCATTTAGCATGTAAATTTTATTGGAGGGATTTACTGTTTAGTGCTAATTGCCACTCGACAGTCAGTTGGTTAGGATATTCTCACGTAAAGTGAAACATTTAATTCTTCATTGCATTTATTACTCCAGATAGTCTGTTTGATAGAGGTGTAGAACAGGGTTGAAAAATCTTTTAGTAGTTACTTTTCGTCACTTTGGCGCAAGGAGCCCCCAGGTGGTGACAGAGAGGTCAGATTGTATCAGGATTCAGGAGCCCTGAAATTTGATGGTTTGCCCGAAAGGGACATTTTTGACGTACTTTCAATAGAGCACTTGAATCGTAATGTAGGGTTTTTTCTCTAAGATTGTAAATTTCTTGGAAATGGGCTTTGATGTGTTAACAACCTTGGTTTCCAACCTTGCCAAGATGATGGTCTTTTGTGTATGAGTGCATTATGGGTGTAGCCATTAGAACCCCCAATGGCTCTGCAAAAGACAGAAATAGTTTAAAGCTGGCTATTTTGACACAATTTGGATGAAACAAATTTTCTTCTTTGACCCTCCAATTCAAAAGTACTGTATGTATATTGTACAGTCCACTATGGCAAGGTAATTTTCATGGTGTGTAATATGGTTAAGCAATTGCAATCAATGAACATTCTGTCTAAATTCCCAAATTTATGTGCAAAGGCCCTTAGTTGACACCTGAAAGGGGATTTTATTCTCAAAACAAAAAGATTTCATCCTCAAAATGAAAAGGTATTTTCATATTATTTTGTTCGTTCACATACAGTATCAGGTTTGTTCACTGGCCACATGTACACAGTGCAGTTTTTCAATTTCTCAGTGCACTCTTCCGTATTGCCAGTAGCAGACGACATTATTAATTTTTGGTGAACATGCGAAGCGTAATGCGAACCTTATGTAATAGCGATTTCATCCATCCGGTTGTCCACAGTTTTTCCTAAGATTTCCTCAGAAAATGTTAAAGTTTCTTGATAGTTACTCAGAAAAAGTTCAAAGTTTCTTTAGATATCCTCATGGAAGGAAGGAATTCCCTTACAATATGTTAAAGATTTCAGAGACACTTAAAACTGGTTGAAGACTAGTTTCCTTAAAAAGTCTACAAAACCTTTGATATTTCCTTAAAAGATAACTGTAAGATGATATAATTTTCCAATATTCTTCAGAGATCCTCAAGTGTCTCTCATAACATTGGAGGTTTAAAACTCTAAAAAAAAATCAAAATATTTGTGCACCAATGGCTGTATTACGCATGATTATTAAACTCTACCTTTACTATTGTGTTCATTTGCATAATGTTGCTACAGTGTTCATTTGCATAATGTTGCTACAGTATATAAACTGACAAGACTTACACTTAATATGCTCAGTCAGGGAGTGTGACAGGATGTGACTGCATATGGGCGTAGGAAGGGATGCCATGTGGGACATGGATGGGAGCCATGTGGGACAGGATAGAATATATACCATGTGGTATGCACCAAGGGCTATATCAGGTATGATTATTAGACTCCGCCTTTATTGTCTTATTGAACAAGTCATTTGCATAAGTTATATGAACTGACAGACTTTCATACTTAGTATGTTTAATCAAGGACTGTGATAGCTAGGATGAGACTGCTTATGGAGCCTATGGGATTTCATATGGTGCATGTGGTGGGATGCAATGTGGGACATATGGTTGGATATGTGGGACATAGGATGGGATGCCATGTGGGATGATAGGAAGGGATGCCATGTGGGATGATAGGGAGGGTTGCCATGTGGGACAGGGTGGGATGCCATGTAGGATATATGCTGGAATGTCATGTGGGACATAGGGTGGAATGCCAAGTGGGACATATGGTGGAATGCCATGTTGGACATGGGGTGGGATGCCATGTGGGTCATGGGGTGGGATGCCATGTGGGTCATGGGGTGGGATGCCATGTGGGACATATGGCAGAATGCCATGTGAGACATATGGCTGAATGCCATGTGGGACATATGGTGGAATGCCAAGTGGGAGATATGGTGGAATGCCAATTTGGGAAATATGGTGGAATGCCATGTGGTACAAGGGATGGTCTGATGGGATGTCATGTGGGACATGGGATGGGATGTCATGTGGGACATGGAATGGGATGCCATGTGCGACATGGGATGCCATATGGGAAATGGGATGCCATATGGGAAATAGGATGCCATGTGGGACTTAGTGTGTGATGCCATCTTTATAGATAGGTGGGTCATATGATATGGGAGTCAATTTGTATGGGCATGCGAACCATGAGAGTATTTACCGTTCTACCATTCTAGTTATTTTTTTGACTACTGCATGTCCACTTCTTTTTATTAAAAAAAAGAATGCAAAAATCATGCCCTTTCAGTAGGAACTTCAAAACAAGTACATGAGATCTTATATTTAAAGATAATGTTGGTCCATATTGCTGAACAGAAAAGCCATATACTACTTCCACCAAAAATGTAAAAAGTGAATTATGTCGAAACATAGAATTTCATGTTTCTGTGATTGATTTTTTGAGAAAGAGACCATGAAAAAAACATTCCTTGTAGAATAATGGATGTTTATTTGAAAATTTATGTACAGATTTTCTATTCAATTCTGTAAAATTATTTTATAGAAATTGAACTGGACTTTTTTGTGCTATCCAGAGTAAGATTACCTATTACGAAACAGTAAATATTATTTCAACATGACTGCAGACAATTTGCATATCAATATTTCGATATTATCGCTATATTTTTAGCGATATATCGATATTGTCTGAAGGTGAATATCCCCAAGCTTACATCCTATGAAAAATTAACACAATCTATTAGGCTTGGGCGATATTGAGCATCATGCAATTTCGATATGTCGCCTGAAAAATATCGACAGTATTGAAATATTGATATGCAAATTATATGACGTCAAATGTAAGTTGTATGCATTGCTCTGTGCAAGGTAATCTCGTCTTGGCTCAAAAAAAGTCAAGTAAAACTTTTTGTGCAAATTAACAGAAAACACTGCAAAATATATACATAAATCTTCAATTAACTATGCTTAAAAATGTTCTTCACATGGTTTCTATCTCAAAAGATCAATCACAAAAACATTGAAAAAGTTTAGGCCTCTGCATACTCTAAAAAGAATTAAAACAAATTGTTGTGGAACAGCTACTAGGCCTACACTGTATGCCTTACAAAAAACGGCTCCAATTTTTCTTTAAATTTCATATCTCACTTTTATGAATATTCTACTGAAAAGGCATTGGTAGCATTTTATGTACTTCTAGTCCATACATTACAGTATATAGCACATAGTATCCAATTTCTAGTCTGCTTCAATCATCAGACGAGTGTTGTCACTCTTAAGAAACAGTGGTAGATGTGTGTACAAGTACTGTACAGTAGTGATACTGTGTGTACATGTACTGTACTGTACAGTATCTGATCGATCTGGCAAGACCAGTTTGTAACAACCAGTCTGTCACGTAGACTTTCTGAACGAACAAAATAATGAGAAAAACCTCGTAATTTTGTCAATGATTTGTCAATTAATGACTGCTTGATATAAAAATTCAGATTAAGTATTCCTTTTGAGGAAACTTAACACGATGTTTGAGGATTCAACACCTTATGATTTTTGTTGTCTGAACATTGTAAGCCATCAAGTATAAAGTTGAAGTATAGCACAATGTCTCTGTACTCCATGAGTCAAGTGGTTTTTTGTTTATGGAAGGATTTTGGGGTAATTGTTATAACAATATTGATGTTTTGATAAAGTTTCATCATAAATGTCTGCCTAAAACTTTAAAATAAATGAAATTATTAACTTTTTGTGGTTTAATGAAAAATACTTGAATGTTTGATAGTCATGTGTGGCTTTTTAATAGTTCATGTATTGTGTATTATCATTGAAAAACATAATATTGATATATCGATATGACCCTTGAATTCAATATCGGCCATATCGATAAGGGTCAATATCGAAATATCGATGTATTGCTCAAGCTTACAATCTATTGATAATTAATTATCTTTTAAGAAACAAGCAAAACTCGATAGTCAAGTCCGACCCCTGTCAAGTTTGAGGAAAAATAATTTAAATGATAAAAAAGGTAAATAAATTGACTTTAAAATTTATTAGCAAAATTTTGTTTAGAAGTGAGGAGGATAGCGGAGCTAATATTCCATAGTAGACTTACATCATCAGTCATTTTTACACAAATAAGACATTTAATTTTAACGTTGAAAATCTTCTTAAAGGATTAGTTCAGGGGTCAAGCAAGTCCATCTTATAATATCAGGGCTCCCGGTAAACCTTTAAAACCTTAAAAACCTTTAAAAACCTTTATTGACAAATTGAACCTTTATTCCTTTCAAAATAACCTTTGAAACCATTAAAAACCTTTATTTTCAAAGTTAAGTAAGGTAAATGATTTGAGTGCCAAGGTTTTAGCTTCATTGGTAAGTATACACATCCATTTAATAGCATATCTGTTCTCAACACACATTTAAAAAGTAGCAGGACCAAAATAAAATTTCCAACTTAGCGTATTTAATGGACTTTTAGCGCCACCAACTGCCTTTTGCCACAGAATATGCTCATTGTATGAAATTTATTCTATGAGTTAACCTTTATAAACCTGTTTATTTAAATCCAAAACCTTGAAAAACCTTTATTTTAACTTTTCCAACCTTTAAAAAATACCTTTATTTTTAAAAATAGTCACTGGGAGGCCTGTTATATGAAAGAGGACTTTAACAACATGTTGAAAAAAACATTCTAAAGATCTTATTCCGTCAAGGAAATATTTAAGTTTGAAGTTGGGTATCATTTGTGTAGAAACGACTGAAAGCAGACTAGTTGTGATGTCACTGCCTCAGTCACTGTATTCTATCATATTTTGTCCTTCGATTTTGTGGCTTTAAAACCATTGGATATGTCAGGAAAGTAGTAAAACAGAATCTTGCAAGGATAATTATGATTTACCACCTGGAGAAAGTTTAAGGGAAAATAATTGAAATAACAAAAAAGTTATTAATTTTTTTTTTTTAAATACAGTAACAATTGTTAAGAATGTGAGGATAAGGGCACCGACCTTCCATAGTAGACTTACTACACCAGTCATTTCTACAAAGATAACACAGACTGAGAGCTTTAAACTTGAATATCTCCCTTACGGAATAAGATTTTTGAACTGCTTCTTCACCATTTAGTTCTTTTATAACGTCTTTTTTCATATAAGATAAACTTAACTAATCTGTTAATGGAATAAGATATTGAAGTTGTGTCAACTTCCTTCTGCATCAATTTGTTTGTATTAAAATCCTCTTTCATATAAGACAAACTTTCTTGATTACAGAACTAATCCCCTTATCGTTAAGTGTTTTATAGTTTTCTTAAGAGCTTTTTGACCCCTCGCCAACGAAGTTGGTGAAGAGGTGATATAGTATCTTTACTGTCCGTCCGTCTGGCCGGCCCATGCATTGTTCAGCTACTATGGGACAAGATTGCTGCTGCTTTAGGAAAGGAACAATTATTTTTATGAAAAGAAATATATATATATAAAGGGAGAACTAGTGCATTCCAGACTTCAATAGCAGCAATTAAAAGATTTGTTCCGGGATGAGAAAAAAGTTGAATTATAGATGCGATGACTGAATGGAAATTATGATGAAGTATCTTGCGAATGAATAGCAAAAAAGCAAAGTTAAATGATAAAATCTGATGACTGAATGGCATTTATAATGAAGTGTTTTGCGAATGAATAGCAAAAAAATGTTTGAAAATCTTGCGAATGAATAGCAAAAAAACCAAAGTTGAATAATAAAATCTGATGACTGAATGGCATTTAAAATGAAGTGTTTTGCGAATGAATAGCAAACAAATATTTTGTAACTGCTAGCATAGCCGGATGAAAATGTTACAGGTAGTAAGACATGTGGAAGATACTGTGCATGTATGTGTATGAATCCCATCATTTCATATTTAGTTAATTTTCCTTTTCAAAATATTTTGTATTTGTGTTCCAGCCAAGGTAACTAGTTTACAGTGAGTTGTCTCATTTTCTTGAATTACAAAGAAGTTAGATGTATTAAATATCATTTTAGTGGGGTTAAGTCAAGCTTACAGAAGGTCATTTTCAAGGAATATACCTATGGATTTTCATATTTTTATATATGATAGAGAACTTTTTGAAACAAAGTGGTGGAAAAACTATCTTAATATTTTATTCTGTTTAGAAGTTACAAAATTTTAAAGTATTTTTGAATTTGGACAAAAGTGACAGATTGGCATCATCTGTGATACCATAGAGACAATTTCAACAAAAATCGTTTGTATTTCTTTAAAAATAATTTGGATTTTTTTCTCAATGAAAATGTGATATACACCAAAAAAAAAAAAAAAAATGTTTTCTTTGTAAATTATATATTTCACCTTATCTCTATAATATATCTTGATTACATCACCAAGCTGAAGTACATATCCTGTAGGAGGTCTTTTAAGAACATTTTTCTGCTCTTAAAATTGTTATAACTTCTAAACGGATAGTTTTTTGACCACTTTGTTCCTACAAATTTTCTCTATCATTTATGAAGAAAAAAAAGGAGTGAAAATCCATGGGAATATTCCTTTAAAATGGTTGCAAACAATTATTACAGTACAGTACCTTTTGTAAGCTAGACACAACAGGTGACTGAACTGTTCATGTATTGTTGTCACTGCCTGATATTTCGCTACAATAGAGTTAACTTCTCAGCCTACAGTAAGTAGTAGGCATAATAGCAGTGTTGAGTTGTAACAGGATAATGTACAAAGTGAGCTTTTGTGAATATGTGATACAGTTTAAGTATGGCACTGTACAAGGAACTCTTATTGAATATAATCCGGCAGTGTACAGAGCATGGTTTGAAAACTACAAAAACAGTCACTCGCCAATCATTTATACAAACTGGCGAGTAAATACGATGAAACCAGTACTTTCTAGTTGCCAAGTATTTCAACTCCTCGCCAACTGAAATTTGATAATGTTCGTGCTACTAGTATGCCTCTGTTTTGCTCTTTTCTTGGGCCTGATCTACAGCCAAATTTTAATTTATATTTTGGATTTTTATGGAAATATCACTTTTTAGCTTGACTATTCAAAGAATAGGAGAGCTATTCTACTACCCCCGGTGTCGGCATTGGTGTCAGAGTCGGTGTTCGCTTAGATAAAGTTTTGGTTAAAGGTTTGGTTAAAGTTTTCATAACTGAAGTTATGAATGGTGTACATTTATTTGACTTGGCATAGGAGTAGAGGACATGGGTACTGATCAAATGAGCATGATTTGGGGGTTGTGTGTGAATACTAATTAGCCTATTTGCGTAACAATGAAAATATTTGTCATATTAGTTTTGGTTAAAGTTTGTGGTTAAAGTTTTTAATTAAAGTTTTTATAACTTATGGTGTACATTCATGTGACTTGGCAAAAATATTTAATCTCAAAACTATTTGACCTGAGATCAAAAAGACTTACTGTTTTCACATTTCTAGTTTTATTATGATATTGACATGATATGAATAGGAATTAAATTTGTTGTCTTGCCATGAATAAAGTTCAAGCAAATAAAAGTTTCCTCGCTTCTAAAGAATTTTATAGTAGGGGTTTAGGAAATATAAACAAGTGGAATGTGGAGTAGTTGATAAGATGATGAAAAAGTAGCTGAAGGAATTAGGATGAGGGTGGGATTTCACATGGGACAGGGTGGAATTGTATGTAGGGCAGGGTGGTGTGTGATGTGGGTCAGGATGCGTGGGCATGTTGGACAGGAGGGTGGGTTGGCATGTAGAACAGGGTGAGTTGGCATTTGGAACAGGGTGGGTAGACATGTTTAACAGGGTGGAATGGCATGTAGTGGGGTGTCATCTGGATTTTAGTTGTGATGGCATGTGGGTCATGCAAGTGGTGGAATGACATACAGTATATATCTGGTTTTCAAGTGTGATTGCATGGAGTATAGGCATGGGATGACATTTGGAACAGGTTGGAATATGGGACAGTCTGGAATACACATTATTAGCAGGAGAGGATTTGTATCATTTCCAATGTCTAGTTTGTCATACGTTAAGCAATATTGTTTCGCATAATTTTGCTTTAATGTTATTGTACATTTTTCACTTTGCTTGACACACATATTTTCTTAAATTGGAAACTATTACAATCCAAGATGTAGTTCTGGGAATGTGTAGGGATTGGGGGAGGGTACAGGTTGGAAAAGCTTAATAACATTCTTTCATTGACATTGAAATTAAGGCCTCTCCTTTCTTTGTTGTTCACTTGATAGAACTACAAGGTGTTATAGTTATAAAGACTAATAGCTTTTACATGTTTTCTGAGTTACTGCATCGATGAGGTAACCTTGAGCTTTTTTTTTGTTTTAAAATATCTGGGAAAACTTAACGATATTTTGAAGCTTGTAGTAAAATGTTGTGAAAATTAACAAAGCAAATTAAAATGTAAGTGCATCTTTCAAAGCTCAAATAATTTGAAATCATCTGCCCCTACTACCCTATATACTTTCCTCAATAAGCCCATTCTCTACACTTTGAATAGTCGAGCATACTGTCCTTCCGACAGTTCTTGTTTGTGTGTGTAGAGGACAAGTGGCATTTTTTAGTGGAGATAAAAGCACAAAATAGGATTGTGAGTATGTTACCTGAAATAAAACAATATATTACAAATATCAAAACAAGATTTTACTCGCCATGACCTACTTAGGTGTGGCGAGTACCACAGTATATTATAATATTTCTACTTGCCATAATTTTTGAGGCAAGCAGGAGAGTGGTTTTTTCAACACTGGCAAGCAGCCAGAAATTTTAAAAGGGGAGTCCACCTGTATGAAAAATAATTTGCACCTGAGTGACTTTACCAAGTTAAATTAGAATGAATTAGATAAAGCGTATTGCCACATGCATCATTTGACCAAAATTTTGAACTATATAAAGCAGAACTTTTACAATAATTCAAAAAGATTCCCCCCCTCCTTCCCACCCCCATAATGCTCTGACTTTACCTTCTTTGTATGTACAGCACTTTCTTGGTAATATTTTCTCTCTTAATGTTGAGCTATGCTGTAGGAAATGTAGTAGAAAATCCAGGTTATTGTGCAAATATCTGCCAGGGAACCTATGTGTCAGTTAATGTTCATTGCTCTTGATGGCAATCAGTTCCCAGCCTTGTGAATAGTCGCTTATTCTCTTCCATGCCTTATTCCGCCCACTCGGATTTTATGAATATATAATGAGTTAAATAACATGCTGTTTTTCGAAGGTGATCACGGCTTTGTGACTACAAAAAACGATATCAGTAAATGAAATTTAGGCAGATAAAGGGTTGAAAATACTATCCATTAAGATTTGAAGAAATAATTTGGGAAAATAAATGAAAATCGGAAGAGTTTATAACGATTACAAATTTGGAGAAGAAAAAAATGGGTGTCGAAAAATGTGGTCACAAAACACATTTTTAGTCTTGGGCCTACACGATCTTTGAATATGTGATCGAAAAATTCCTATTCTGTCTAAATCTATGAAAATCAGAAGAATCCTGTCAGTAGTTCACAAGTTTTGCACCGATTTCCAGAGGAAATCTGGAATTTGATTTCACTAATATCGTACGATCCATATCATGATTGGACAATATGCAGTCATGTGGTTTGTTTACTTCGGTGTACTAAAGTATGAAGTGGCATTCGTAACCACGAACTTTTCGTAATCCTCTAATAACTTAATAGTTTTCTTTCACATAACAAACAGTATATACTTCAGATTTTGATGGGAATCTTCAAATTCAGAATAAGATGAATGATATTTAGTGAAGACAAGAGCTCCTTGAGGCAGCTGAATACAGTCAGTGTATACAGGGTTTAAAGAACCTTGGTGTATGTAATAGTGTCAATACTGATTTTCTAAAATTCAGCCTGTGCAGTAGTATTTGCACTATTCTTTTGCTGTAATTCATAGGGTTAAATATATTTATATTTGCTTGTAATGCTAAAAACCATTTCACCAGGGATTAATTATCCCAAATAAAAAATCTCTGATTTCTTATACTTTCTTCCAACTTCTTGTAAACATTGTTACTTTATGGCCTATTGGTGTGAATTTTCATCAGCATGAACTATGGATTGGACTCTGCCTCCTTTGACAAAATTTTAGATTATTTTGGTTATTTGCTATGATAGCGATTTCATAAATTATGCCAATTAAAATGGCATGGTTTCAAACATAACAAAAACTCAATTTTTTTTTTTTGTATGGATCTTGAAATGAATCTGGTAAGAAATCACATTCAGATGTCAGAGAAACACTGACTCTTTGTGTGAGAATGATCTCTAAACCTAAACACTGAAAATAAAATATGCCTTAGAGAATCTCGTTATTCACTAAATAGCTTAAAACTTTGCATAACAGCGGTTAATAATCATCTGTAGCCATTGTATGAATATGTAGAATACTTTAGCTATTTGTATGGCATATAAAAGGGCCACATGTGCACTTTCACCACTGTTCTGTATATCCATACTTGCGCATTGGCATTAACTTACAACAGTAAAAATGGATGATGCTATTTAGAGGAGGAAAACACTTTTTCTTCAACATTTGATTTACTTCTGATACTGACAATTTATACCCTTGAAATATACACTATAAACAGATTACACAGATGCAGTAATGTTCTGGAACTGTTTCAGACAATATTCAAAAATGTTCACAACTTAGTTTTTATTCAAAACAATCCCCATATCCCCAATGGTACATATAAATACATGTAGTGCCACTTGAATTTTGTTAATGGAAATTATTAATAAACACTCAATTAAAAAAATGAAAACACATACACATAAACAGGAAAAGTTTTATTTAAAGAAAAGGTTTATTTAAGTCCTCAAGCTAAGACCTAAGCTAGCAGATAATCTGCAGTCTAGATATCTCGATCTTGATGTATTTCCTCATTGTCTAATGTGGTATTTTAAGACAATTATAAAAAGACAGCATGCCAACACAGCAACACACTAGGTTGGCATTGTGAATAATCTGATTGTTAATATTATCCTGTAAATATAGAACCTAGATCCATGGTTGATTTGTAACTATGGATACACTATTCTCAATCTCATTTTCACTACAGACCTTGCCCACACTTCAACCTAAACAATAATTAAACAAATTAACTGGTCTTTTACTATTACAACACATTCACATAATGCTTCTATCATTTTAGATTCAATACTGTTTAGATTAACTTGAGTAATAGGTCCTAGGCTAGGTCAAGAGTAATAAATGAGATGGATGTAAGAATCTTATCTAGCTAGGACACTAACTTACTCTTGATAGTAATAAAAATCCACGTAAAATTTATAATCTCTGTAATGGTGGCCATTTTCAACATCAAAAGTACTGTATAATCGCCACCGGACCCTTACAAATTTGGTACTAACAGAAAGCTTACTGCATGGTTTAATGAATTGTTGATAAATTTTGCCTAAATCTGAAGGAATTTGGTCAGAGGTTCGGCATAAATTTGGTCCAAAAATTTGGCCAATATTTAAGTATACAAATCTAAACAACAATTACGCAAAATTAGAAATACAAAAATATGGAAAAATTGGTATCATTCGAAAGAGAAATCAACCAACTCCCACCTAGCTCACCATCTTTACTGCTATTAAGTTGTCAGACACACCCCATGTGATAGAAAACTGTGTCATTGAGTGATCGGTTTTGCAAAACTAAAAAATTTGAAAGTGGGCAGAAATTGACTGAAGAGAATGATGCCACCACCACCTTATTAATTAATGTGGGGAACTGACTAATGGTACATAAATATTCCACAAAATTCATACTTACTGTTGATTAATGATTGGATATGAAACTTTTTTGCCAAGGGAAGCTGTCATGGTTTTTGGTTCCGATGCGATCAGCATTAGAAATGTGTGCAGTCATGATGGCGTGTGTGTGTATGTATGTGTGTGTGTATGATAGCTCATAAACACAATATCCAAAGAACCATACACTGGATTCATGTTATATGTGGTACACAGATAGCCTATGGTCAGTAGACGTGCCCTATTATTTTTGGTGTTGATGTCATGCATATTAATGAGTATTGTTAAAATCTTTAAATTTTCATATTTAAATAACCACATGTCGGTTTTGTTTTATATGTAGTGTAATTATGTTGTTAGCTAGTGTTTACATGTTTATACTACCAAAATGTTGAATTTCATTAATATGCATAGTGGACGGGGCTAATCATGATTTTGTTGAAAGAGCTTGTAAACACAGTATCTCAAGAACTATACATGGGATTCACTTCATATGTGGTACACAAATAGCCCATGGTCTGTAGATATGCCCTATTGTTTTTGGTGGTGATGTCATGCATACTAATGAGTAAGCGGGGTTTAATGTTAAAATCTTTAATTATTTGTATTTAATAAGCACATGTCCGTTTTGTTTCATTTTTAGTGTAATTATCTTGTTAGCTCTAGAGTGTCTACATGTTCATGGTATAAAAATGTTGAATTCCATTAATAGTAGGTGGGGCTTAACATTATTTTTTTGAAAAGAGTATCTCAAGAACTATACATAAGATTCAGTTCATATTTGGTATAAGCGGGACTTGATGTAAAAATATTGAAACGCTCATATTTGAACAATCACATGTCTGTCTGTCTGTTCTGTTCCATATTTATGACGTTAGCTAGCTTGTATGTGTTCATTTGATAAAAGCATTGAATATCATTAATATGTGTAGTGGGTGGGGCCTAATGTTATTTTGCTGAAAAATGCTTGTAAAGATGATATCTCAAGATTGATTTATGTTATGTCAAATATTTCATGATATGACATTAACAATTAATACAAAATCTATCAGCATGGAAAAAAAAAGAAGCATTGGAACCACATTGGCCAAAAATACGGTATGTAGCTTACTGAAATAAACAGTTTGTGCATGCATTTTTGAAGCAGTACATGTTTAGATTTGAATACATGATCACAAGTACTTCAGTATGTGAATCAGAAAGGCCACTTGTTATCTGTCTGTATTGGCTTGTATGTGAACTTTGAAATCATCCTGTTTAGAAACATGCTCCAACTCAAACAGTGGCTTAATATGTTTGGCTCTAAAATAAGCGCACTTATGTTGTGCATGTATTGTATGTTAGTGTCCTTTGGTGAAGTAATGTAAAGATCTATTGATTGACAAATGTAGGCCACAATAATGGCTTTCACAAGAAGAAAAGTCTAGAAATATACAGTGTTGTTTGGGTTGCGGGTAGTCATGTAAGTCCTGGTATCCCGATCCCGGTATTGCGCAATCCTGACAACATAAGGATTCGTAACTACTACTAAAAATCACAGGTCCTGAGTGGTAAAAAATGTTGAAAAAATTAATCTTTCCCGGTTCTTTTAAAATTAAAACTCGAGTAAATAAATGTCAAAAAATTATGTTTTGTGCCTTTTTTTAATTTCAATTTTTCATGTAAAAACAAGTTATTCTGACAAAATTCAAGTCAATTTCGGCATTTGGCAAGCACCCAAGTCTGTTGTCTCTTGATCATTCATGAAGAACCTCTAATTAGCAATGGTAAAAAAGACCCAACTTTCGTAGTGTTTTTAGATACCAAATTAAAACATTCTTTTATTTATCTGCACAATTGTCATTGTTAGACTACTACACATTCCTTGCAATCAAAAACCCTCAAATAAAAGGGTCATTTCATATGGCTTTTTGATGCCACAAGCAAGTACACATATCAGCATCAACACACTCATTACAGACTAACAGTTGTAACACTAGGCCTTAGTTGATAAACAAGAATTCACATGGTATGAAATACCTCTCAAAATGCTTCAAAAACACCTCATATTAATAAAAAATGGGAACATCTTTATTTCTTTTCAATAGAATTGCCTCAGAAATAACCCAAAGGGGTTCCCAAAGTCAAGTTTTTTCAAGGTCGGGAGTCGGGTATCAATGACATAACAATAAAGTTCACGCATGGCAACAAGCTGCAAAGGGGAAAACAGACCAAGTGTTAGTTTTCAGTTAAGTTAATCATTTGGCTATGCAAAAATGTTGATTGTAGCTTATTTTGACACATTTTTTCATTGAAAAGTTGTTGAGGAGTTTTTGTAAACTAGCTTTTAGTGCAATTACGTACAATTACGTATGAATGAAACATTTGCATGGTGAAAACTGTTATATTTAGCTCATTGTCAACTTGTAAATTTAAATTTTTGATGTGAGTAAATATTAAACATTTGTTCTGTTAATTTGGTTCACAATTTACGAGACAAAAGTGCCCGCATTTTATATTGATGTGATTTTTGCGATCAGATTTTGCATGCGCATTTACTTAGTCTGTGCTTACGTACAAAGTCCATTATGACATCATGCCGACCTTGAGAATTCAAAGTTATGCGAATAATAAAAGCAAAATGGCACCATTTGGAAACTTCAGTAAAAGTTTTAAATGAACTGAAGGGGTACTTTGCAAATAATTTTGAAGTAGCAATTAATTATAATCTAGCATGCTGAATGTATTAAAGGAGCACTAGATCGAAAAGTGAGGGCGTGTTTTTAGGAGGTCCCCTCAAAATTCAAATGCTTTTTCTAGCATGCAACAGTATAGCAATTTTTTGGTTAATAGGAATATTTAAGTGACCTTTGCCCTCACGTCGCCTATGGGCTATAGAGGCATGAAGTTTATCGATCTATTGTGGATAATATATCTGTGAAATTTGGAAAAACGAGCGCCCTCACTTTTCGGTCTTGTGCTCCTTTAAGTACAGTGAGCAGAGGTTAGTTTATGTTGTGAACATTTATTTGGGAGTTTTTTGTAAGTTAAGGAAATGTTTCCTGTAGAAAATAGCATTTCATAGGCATTTTACAGAATTTTCAATGCTCTTTGTATGTATTGTGTTAAATTGTTTAACAAGGTATCTTACTTCATTTTACTAGTGCTCCTTTAAGTTATTAAGAAAAACTGAAAGCATATTCTCAAAAAGAAATAAGCTGTACCTGGTAAAATTTGTTTATTTATGATGTGTATCATGAATGCTGATTATCTTACAAGCTCCTTAAGAGCAGATTCCAGTTTCTTTTCCATTAAAAGCATGTTTTCTAGGGTAAAAATATTGTCATAGAATTACGCAAATTGTAGCGTAAGCAAATGGATGTGGTTTCTGATAATTGAATTTTTTCAATATGATGCTTTCTTGAGATTGGACAATGCAAGGGACAAAAATCCAGTTATTTAATGGAAAGCCTACAAGCAAAAGAAACTACAGTGTCTACAACCTTTGTGCTGTCATTAATCCCAACTATATTCACAGACCTCCGTGGTGTAGTGGCTAGTGCTTTGTCCTCTCACCTGCAGATCCCGGGTTTGAATCCCGGTGGGTCTGCAACCAGTGAGTTCACAACTGGTTATCAAAGGCTGTGTCCGTCTTGATATAATGTCCAGCACTGGATGCTTTTGGGACGTTAAATCTTGCTATACTATGCTATAATTTTTGCCAGAATTTCCAAATTATTTTATGGTGGGGGATTTGCCCATTTCCCCTTCTCTTCTCCCTTCTCCTTTGTATGATTATGGCACTGGTATTCTGAGGAATACAAAACAAAAAATGTGAAAAGACTTAACCTGAACATTTGAGGTTGTGATTTTACTTGTGGGATTTGGGTTTATTCTGTTAATAGCTCCAGCTCCAAAAATGGACCAGCAGTACAAAGCAGTATAAAGGGATGTTGAGCTAAAAACAACATGCTCACTTTTGTCAGAGTGCCTCAAATTTTAAATTCCTTTTCATGAATGATATGGATGATCATTTTGTGGTTGGCATGCATGGATGGAGTCCCAGAATTGTAATGAAAATAATTTTGTTTTTAATGTGCTATTGCATCAAATTTAGGAATAATACTCAGTCTTTTTTTATCAAAATAAAGACCGGGGGTGGGGAGGGGATCACTTTATACTAAAAGTGGTAGGGGTGTGCAGCCCACCGACCAAAAAACATAGATTTTTTGGTAACTGCAGTATGAAATTATACAATTTTGACACCCGCAGTTTGAAAGAAGTCACTTTTGTTACCTGCAGTATGAATATTCGATGAAAATATTGTAAAAATGGACCAGCAGTAACAAAATTAACACAGTAAAACCTCATTTTTTGGGACCTACACTACGAAAATGAAAAAAAAAAAAATAACAATAATGATAATAATTTTAGTACAATTGTTTCAATCGTTTTTTTTTTTTTATATATTTAAAAAAGACACCTGCACGATGTAAATGGTGCAAAAAGGCAACTGCTTAGGCGGCACATATACATATACCTAACATTGGAAGTGCTCATGCTCATGGAAATATTTTAAAAAGACATGATATCATGTTTACCTTTTTTGTTATTAACAATGCGGGAAGGCCTTGAACCACTTTGTGATGGAATAGTCCCCATGTGCTACAGTACGCCTGTTGCCAGATGACCCACAATGATGTGTAATGGAGGGATGTAAATCTTAAGGTTTTGGGTCTTTGATTTGGCAATAATATTCATATAAACTTCCCTCAAGATTTGAACAAGACACTAAAACATTTGTTTTACTTTTTGCCCCTTGACTCTGCCAGGACCGTCAAGCAGCACTGGTTAGGTTTTTTTACTCTCCTAATTTGCTGGTTATATTCCTGGTTATATTCCTGGTAATGGGTACCTTCAAACACTTGCAGTTGTGCAACTATAGACCAAACCTTCATATATCTTGATGTACTTTTACATGTACAGTATATGTGCAATCGTGACCAAAATTGTTGGGACAAAAACACTGAAATAATTTAAAAGCATCCCCCTCCTTTAACCCCCTCTCAATGCTGCGTGCTTTGCAGAAAAGCAGGGAAATTTGCTGCTTACATCATTGAAGGAGGGGAGCAGGGATTTGTCCCAACTACTTTTGGCAATGATTGTAGTTAGTTGCTCAAAGTTGTCAATTTCAACCCAATAGTCTAAATAAAATATTTGTGAGTTTCTGGTTGCTGACAAACTGCCAGATAAACGTGTCAAGTGCCTGCCACCAAAAAAAAAAAAAAAAGCTATTTAAAAAAATACTGTAGGCCTAGCAAAAAGCAAAAAGATTTCTCTGAAAAGATGCATAAATACCCAACTACGTATCATTTTCTGGAAAACTGATATACAGTGAAATAAACGGTTATTTTTCTTTCATGAAGTGTGCAGGTAAATTTTCAAAGAGAAAAGTGGAATAATATTTTTTGTGTCTTCCCTCCGACTCAAGATTTTAGAAAAATAAACTTGGCAACTAACTTACGCTTCACTTTGCTGTAGCACTCAAAATTACATGAATCATGCATTGTTGCAAATGTGCATGTAGTTGTGAGTTTGTTACAAATGTGCATGAAGTTGTGAGCTTGATGACAAGTGGCAGCTCTAAATATATAATCACACTTGCTTTTCTGTGGAGAAAATTAATAATAAAAAAAAATAATTGTCACTGGACTATGATTCAACTTGGAGAACTACATAATAAGATTCCTCTTAAATCAGCAGCTCCATGGTTACAGCACATGGAATGGAAAAGTAATGAAAAGTTATTAGTTACATTTAATCTCTGCATTGTGAAGGAAGCTTTGAAGATGCTTTTTACTTTTTGAATGACTTTGGGTTTTTGTCCAGGAATCTTTCTATGCCGTTCATGCTAAGGCAGTCATGATAATTGTGATGTCTCAATATTGCCTGTAAAACTTTCTTTTGATGATATCATCTTCATTATAAGACACCAGTGATATCATTTTATGGACAATTTCACAGGAATTCAGGATTTCTAACATATTTTTAATTCTGTATAATTCATTTCTTTCTTAAATGCAAAGAAAAATAGTCTTTATAAAATGCTGATTACTATTTTTAATGAAAGTATCATGCTAAAGGACACAATGCAGTGCTTGCAGCGGGAATCAAACCTGGTATCTTTCGCATATGAGCAAGACTCCTTAAATACTGAATCAAAATTAGAAGTACAGTAGAAAACACCTCTGCCCGCAAACTTTACTTAAGGCACCTCGAGGTTGCTGAAAACACTGCCCTAAGGCTCTGCCTTGGCGCCACCCATACCACCCCCATCACCAGTCTTCACAGAGAGACCAATGAACTCCTCTTTAACCTCAGTGCACCGGGACTGGCTTCTCCTTCGCTTTTTGTATCCTCAACCATCCCGGAACCCTGGCTTCCATTCCATTCGCTCTCCCTCCCTCCTTCACCAACCTCAACAAACGTATTCCCCTACTTTTCGGTATCCGCATGCACTCTCACTTTACCAAAGCCAACATCAACATTTTCTCGATAGCCAGGCACACTATCCCTCCCACGCCCACCTGGGTTATCAATCCCTCCAAGCTTTTCCTTGGCCTTTCCTCCTTCACAAAAACTCTCCACAATCCAGCCTTCTTTCGTTCTAAATACTGCCAACTCAGTAGACATTTCCATGACTTCTCTTTCCTCTGCACCGATGGCTCCACATGGGAAGGCTCCTCTGCAGCTGCCGCCACCTGTCCTGGCCTCACCCTCTCCTCAAGGTTGCCTGATTGAACCTCAGTCTACTTTGCTAAGGCAAAGTCCATCCTCCTGGCCTTAAACTTTGTTGAACTTTCCTTCTGCCCCTGCTTCGTCATTTTCTTAACTCTAAATCCGTCCTCTCTGGCATCCTCAACATGCTCTGGTCCATTCCATTCATCCTACAAATCCTCAATAACTTCACTCTCTTTCCTCCTTAGGGAAAAGAAATAATATTTTTATGGATCCCCATCCACTTTGGCATTCAGGCAACGATTGAGCCGACAGCTGCCAACAATGCTCTGTTGAATCACATCTCTCCTTCTTCTATCCCACACTCAAGACCTCCGTTTCTCCAAGTCCAGCTACCCCAGTAAGACCTGGCAAGACTCCTGGAACCTGGAGACCAGTAACAAACTTCACACCATTAAATCTAAAGTCGGGATAAGGTCCCCCTGCACAGACGCAACAGCAGGGAGGACGTTGTTATCACCCGCATCTGCCTCGGCCACACCTCTCTTACCCACTCACCTACTTTCCGGCTCCCCAGCTCCTCTCTGCCCTACCTACATGCAACACCAATCTCTCCATCAAGCATATCCTCTTAAGCTGTCCCATATACCTGAATGCCAGATCACACCTCTCCCCCTCCATTTCCATTTCCGATCTTTGCACGAACATTCCTACCTCCAATATTCTCACCTTTCTCCGCAACAGCAATCTATTCCACCTGATCTAAACCTCCCTTTCCTTCCCTTCTCTGCCTTACCTTCCCCATCTTCCTTTTATTACCGTAACTTCTTTCCCTTGTTTATATTCTCTCCTCCCATTCCTCCATCCCTCTTCTCTTTCCTCTCTGCCCTAACTCAAGCACCTTAGTTTTTAACACCTTCTTGGCACATTTGACTCTTGACTGTTGCGGTGTCATTAAACATCAAGAAACCAAACCAAACAGTATAAAACAACAAAAGAGAGAAAGTTGATTTAATCATCAAAATAAAGTTTTACATGATATATAAGATAAATTGTTCAGGATATTGCGATTTCATTACGCATAACTGTAGTGATATCGATATGCAGATGACCGATATCATGACAGTCCTAGTTCATGCTTGCTGTACAATGAACTTACTCTTAGTGATGATGTGTTAGTCAGAAGGCATGCTTCAGTATTACTGTACATGTGATATTGAGATCAATGGAAATGCGACTTATTCTAGGTGGATTCAGAAAGGTTGATCCAGAAAGGTAGAAATCCCTGATTTCGGGAAATCTTTGATTTAGGGAAAATGCATCTGCAAGTGAAATCTGTGACGAGGAAAATATTTTTCCTGCAAAAGACTATGTTATGACTTTCTTTGTATTGTTTAAATAGAATATATTCATGTATTATGATCTAGATTTAATTGTGTGTCATATTTATGAAGTACAGATCATACAATGCTTTTTGGATTTATTTTTCAATTTGAAAAAATGGGCTTATTGGAGTAAGACTCGGCACATAACAACATAACAAAATTCAATCCTGCATGGAGTGTGCACTTTAGTCAGTCATGGGCGATTACATGTGCAATGTAAATGGTTAAAATTACGATTATTCTAAAATTTGAATATTGCAGTTACACAATTTGTGTTAACAGGTAAAAATGAAAGTAATTGATTGCGATTACAATTAAAATTATAACAGATTTAATTACATTATGACTTATAGGGAACAGTGAAAGTACAGTAGTGAAGTGATTGATTATATGATTAAAAAACGTAATCAAATGCAACGACCAAAACCTGTTAAAATCAAATGTAATCAATTATGATTTCTGATTATGATTACCGGTACCCTAAATTTGACAGAAGAGAGGACTATTTATTGAGTGTGAACTGCAGGTCATGTACCATCCATCAGACCCCTAGATTGATTTAAAAAGGGGCAGGGTGCTAAGACTTGTTGAGGGGCATATTAATGTGCGTGCGAAGCGCTGCGTCTTTTGGGTGTGGAGTCACAGTGCCACCTTTAAGGCTCAATCTTCTGGTGAAGAAGCTCTGGGATTTTAGCTACAATCATGCATCTCAGAATGAAGCTATTCTGAATGATAAGGACCAGTCATCAGTCAAACAGGACAATTGCTTACTGTGCTATCATTCTGTGTTCTGTATCCATGTGAGGTGTTTCATTTATGAGGCTAATTAAGATCATTAAGTTTAAACAAATATATAAAAAATCTATAATAATTTTTTAATTTTATTAATTTTTCTCATGAGGGGCAGGGTGGACCTCAGGGGCAGGGCGGACCCCAGGGGCAGGGTGGACCCCAGAGGGCAGGGTAGACCCCAGGAGCAGGACAGACCTTAGGGGACAGGGCAGACCTCAGGGGCAGGGTGGACCCCAGGGGCAGGGTGGACCCTAGGGGGCAGGGCGGACCCCAGGGGGCAGGGCGGACCCCAGGGGGCAGGGCGGACCCCAGGGGGCAGGGGGGAGGAAAAAATTATATGGGAATATTCCTTTAAGGAGCATTATCTGTACAGTCAGCAATTAACGTTATAAAATTAACACTATGGAAGTGAAGTATAGGAATTGCTACTGTACATTGTATTCCATTAATAGTTGTTTAGAAGATGTTTTTGCAAGCAACATATTTTTTTATTTGTCTTTCATTTTTTTTGAGGTGTTGAATGCTATTAGTTTTGATAATAATACAACTTAGACCCCTAGCTTTGCTGTTTTACAGGGGCAGCCCGCCCTGCCCCTCAGTAGGTCTTCGCTGCTTCTCATGAACAAAAATTAAAAACATTAAGTTTAAGATTTTTTTTTTTTTTTTTCAACTTAATAATCTTATTTAATCCATAAATGAATACCTTACATGGATACAGAACACAGAATGATAACATAGCATGCAATTGTACTGTTTGGCTAATGACTGGTCCTTATCAATATCAGTCAGAATAGTTTCATTCTGGGGTAGGATTATAGCTAAAATCCCAGAGCTTTTCACCATGGGATTGAACCTTAAGGAGGCCCCATGGACTCCATGCTGAAAAGATGCAGCACTTCACGTGTGCATTAATGTGCCCCTCAACAAGTCTTTCACTCTGCCCTTTTTTAAATCAAGCTAAGGGTCTGAACTACAAGAATAAATGAGTTCTAAAGAGTGTCTAGAAAAAAACCTAAGGACTGAGCTGCTTCATTTTAGAGGTATTAAACAGGCTCCCACTTCTTGTACCTTTACCAGATCTCTCTGCATAATAGTGATAATGCGAGTCATGGACTGAAACAGTAGTACAGAAGTATAGAAAACGTTAGCAGTCTTTGTAGATTTGTAATACATGTAAGTCAATGATGATGTAAGTCCATAAGACATTCTTGCTTGCACCTCTTTCACTGTACTTCTTCACCAAAAGTTGATAAACTGATATCATGTATCACAGAGTTGGAATTAATTATAAAATTTCTGACGGTTCTGAATAAAGGTGTCGAAAATCTTCCCATTGTGACAGAAATAATATTAATGTAGTAAATACATCTTTATATGCTTCCCTCTTTTGCAATTTAATGTACTATACATAGCACAATTACATTGGAGACGTTTTTAAAGCACATAATTACCATGCACTGTTGCTTACTCAAGAAATTTAAAACAAATATTCTTCTTTTTTTATGAATTTCTTTCCGCCACGAATTTCCGTTTTTCCTGTGATTAAATCACTGGAACTGTACATTTTTTCCAGATCAGGAGTACTGTTGTGATAATGATTTTGTATTTCCTTTACATTACAGGTTTTTCATCTGGTCACATGCAGTTGTTTCAGTATGTGAAAAATAAATCAACAATATACACAAAGAGGGTGATATCAGAAGAGAACAAACACTTTTATCAGCCAATCAGCTTGAAACACAGGTTTATTCAAGAAAATGTAAGTACTCAAAATGAGTAGATTAATTTCCAAAACATCTGTGTGAAAAGAAAAAGTAGGGAGCACAGTGACACAGTGGTTGGGGTGTCGGTCTCATACTCAAAAAGTACTGGGATCAAATCTCAGCCAAAGCTGTGCTGTGTCCTTGAGCAAGACACTTTATCCCATTTGCTTCTAGCTCACTCAGTTAAGAAATGAGTACCAGTTTCGGCTGGGGAGTTAACCTGTGATGGGCTGGTGTCCCATCCAGGGGAGTCGAGTACTCTTATCCACCTGCTTAGCCCCATGGAAACTGGGTATAAACCCTGGCTCTATAAGCCCTCAAGGCTTGATGGGATTAAACTGTAGGAAAAGAAATGGGATTGTCAGTGGCTTTGCTTTTTTTAATAATTTAAATGTCTACCACAATCCTTTTCACCTCAGACATAATCGATTTTTTGGCACATTGTATTCACATTAATATGAGGATTGCAGGATTCCTACACATATTATTAAATTTCCTGAAAAATAATTAAACGGGAAAATTCCTGTTTAAAAAAATGACTGAAAATTTGCCAAATTTGTGATATTTTTGGCCTTTTTTTTTCAAAAGAAATTCCCCTTTTTTGGTTTAAATCTCCCCTCCTCCCCCTCCCAAAAAAAAAAAAAAAAAAAAACACACAAAGGGGGAAAATCCTCTCAAAATTTTGAACTTTAGTGTGAACACTTTCTCTGGGACAATTTGACCATCACTGTCGGAGTGCAGTTCAACCTCACCAATCAACCAGCCAAAATCTTTGATTAATTAAGATATCAAGGAATGTAACTGAATTTTGTAAAGGATTTGTGCTTTTTTTTCCTTCTTTTTTTTTTTCAATCATAAATTTTAAATCCTACATATTCATTAAAGCTCTTAGCTTTGTTAAACATTACCCGGAATTCTTTTTGGTTTTTTTTCAAATCAAAGATATGTTTTGTACTCAAGATTTTAAACCTTCTTACAGGCTGCTTTTAGGGGGCAAGGACAAATTTAATCAGTTTTAACACTGGATCTGTTTGTTTGCTATTCAAACTGGTGAACATGTAATTTGGTATTTAAATTTTGTTTTGGTTACCAATGATAAATGCATACATTATAAAAGTATCCAAAATTGTAGGTTGATGTCTGCCATATTTGTTTGCTAAGCGTTTTGTAAAGCAAGTGAAAAAAGAAAATATTGAGCAGGGGAAAAACATCCTATACAACCTAAGCTACATGTAGACTTTTTGATTGACTGATTTTTACAGTTTTTGCCGATTTGTTTATTTGTGCTTGGTGTACAAAGTTATATCAAGCTGCAAATTTTTCCTGCATTCTGTTAAATTATATATTTGTATTTTCCATAATTTAAGAATAGACTGCAGTTATATTCTAAGTACTTGTAATTTTACTTTTCTTTTCAATCAATAAAAAATGGTATTTCCTTGTTCAAACGTTTGTCGTTTGTCAGCTGTGTGTCACACTATATCCGTATGTTTTATGCAAAGTCATCTGTGGTTAGGAAGTAATGAGCCAGGTATTATTTTACTTACCATTTATTTTTATGTTTTTATTTGGAGAGTAAGTCAGGTCAGTTTTTGATTACTTACTTGTCAGGGTTCATCTGTTTTGATCCAGATTGTGTGTATTTTAAAGCGGTTGCCTTACGGCCCACGGAGTAGTAATATGTGTGCATGGGGTGTCGGGGGTGCAATACATAATGCAATGCATGTAGTTTCCAAATGGAAAAGTTGATTTAAATACAGTATGCAGGTTCCTTGTGTACATGCTGTATGCATTAAGGCAGTTACACACCGAATGCGATGCAGCAAGCGATATTTTAGATTAGCAGACAGGAAACAAACACTACTGTATAAGATGCTGTTACTGTGTGCTTACACACGATGGAGTATATGAATTGAGGTTTTCTGCAAATACTGGAAAATTTGCTAAAAATGCTGTTTTGTTCAAACTTTGGAGAAATTCGCTTCATTGAGGCGCGATATTCTATCACGATGCATATTTTGCTTTAATGGAAGTAAAACACCCCTTGAATCACTTCAGTTTTTGTATGAAAAGTCATACAATGACAATCCATACTATGACAATCCATACAATGACAATCCATTTATGAAAGTGAGGTCAAAATGTTTCTTTCCCTTTGTTGTATTCCCTACCAAAATTCTGAAATCCATACCAAACAAAGTTTTGAAAGAGGGAATTTCCCTCCCAAAATCCGAAGCTAGTGCAAACCCTGGCTTTGGGTATTTACAGCACTATATACAATGTACAGTACATGGGATTCACACATTGTGTTACATCAGGGATTACATCAGGGAGTTGTATAAATAACAACGCTCGGTTACATGGATGCAGAATTCATTGCAAGCGTGCACAGCATTTATTGAAGTACATACACCTCTTCACAACTCCCTGGTTTAGCTCAAGTAACATATCCCTACATTAACGTTCACAGTATTAAAGTTCAGTAGATACTAACACACAAACATTATGCAGTGTCATTATGTAATCAACATGCAGTGTACCATGGAGTCCCTTTTAACTCCATGGTACTATGTACATACTATGTACATAGTGTACTATGTACATGTACTTCACAATATACATATCTCTGTGAAGATTTTGTTGCTGCTTTTAGTTTTTTATTCAATGGTATAATTTTACTTAATTTGAAATCTTTGGGACTATTCTTGGCTTTTTTATGTATCAGGATATTTTGCAAATGGCCACTCTTTTGTTGGACATATGGAAGATCTTGTATTATTGTCATCAAATTTGTTTGCAAGCTTAATAAATGATTTCTTGGGTGGTTTCAAACTAGCAAGGAACTTGAATGTTTTTAGGCTGTGCTAGTATCATCTTGTTTAAAGTTATATGGAGGTGTAGAGGCAACGTTACCTTAATTGCTGTAAAATCTATTAAATATCATAAAAGTTGCAGAAAACACTTTAAAATGAGTGAACAATTGATTTTACAATGTTGCCTCAATATGCAAATTCTTGGTGACGTATTGCAGGGTGGTGACCTTGGTCTTTTCTTTGGTAAATTCTTTGTTTTTGATTCCGATGCGATAGCATCAGGAACCTACGCGGTCATGATGGCGTGTGTATGTATGTGTGTGTGTATGTTTGTGTGTATGTGTGTGTGATGGCCAGCTCGTAATCGCGATATCTCAAGAACGATACATTGGATTCATGTCATATGTGGTACACAGATAATGCATGGTGCGTAGATGTGCCATATTGCATATTAATGAGTGGGCGGGGTTTAATGTAAAAAGCTTGAAATGTTTATATTTTAACAACTACTGTACATGTTTGTTTTGTTTCATATTTGGTATAATTATGTTAGTAAGTGTGTACATGTTCATGATGTAAAAATGTTGAATTTCAATAATATGCATAGTAAGCTTGGGCAATATTCACCTTCAGACAATATCGATATATCGCTAGATATATCGATAATATTGAAATTTCGATATGCAAATTGGAAGACGTCACATTGAAATAATATAACTGTTTTGTACCAGGTAATATTGCACAAGAAATGGAAAGTACAAATTTTAAAGTAAATTTACAGAATTCAATTGTGAATATGTACATAAATCTTTAAATAAACACCTATTCATTATTTTGAAATAAATCGTTTTTTACATAAATCACAGAAACATTGAAATTCCATAGGTTGAAACGTAAAGTTTGTTCACTATTTTGGTGGAGCTGGTATAGCTTTTTTGTAAATAAAAACGGGCCAACTTTACCTTTGAATGCTAGGTCCCACTTACTTGTTTTTAATTTCCCACTAAAAGGGTACATTTTTGCAGTCTTTTTTAAAGACCTGGACATTCAGAAGTCAATCAATATTTATAGAAAATGTCCTCTGCTGCTAAAAATTGGATGAGTGGGCTCAGAAATCTACACACACTGTTGGTACTTGTGCTGCTTACTGTACAGAAAGTACAGTAAAATTTTACCCTTTTTGAGTTTTACCCTTTTTCAAGCTACTTTTTCTCAAAATTCTGTAATATGACCCGTATAAAACAAGTGACATTTTGTGAAAGAAATATCCGAGTGCCTTAAAATGATACCAAGATTACTCCTATAGGATTTTGGTAAAGTTCCGATTTTATTTTTAGAAAAAGGTGGTTTGAAAATGGGGATAATATCTCCGTGTGGTAGAGAAAAGGTTAACTAGGTTGCCTTTTGCAATAGATATAAACATATCTTTAAAGTTAAACCATCCAAACTTGTTCTTGAGGGAAAATTAACAATTTCAAAGGGAAAGAATTACATGACGATTCAAGACTTAAAATGAAAATAGGTAAAAAATGTCTCTTTCATCACAGGTATACTGTAAATTTGCAAGGCTCTATATCATTCCCAATTAACCAGGTTGTCTCTTGTAGCACGCATAAACATATCTTCAAGGTTAAACCATCCAATTTATTCTTGACGGAAAATAAACAATTTCAGAGGGAAAGAATTATATAATTATTCAAGAGTTACATTGAAAATAAGTAAAAAATATCCCTTTCCAGCAAACCGCAAATTTGCAAAGCTCTGTATAATTCCCGATAAACAAGTAACACGCATAAACATATCCTCAAGGTTAAACTATTTAAACTTGTTCGTGAGGGAAAATGAACAATTTCAGAGGGAAAGAATTACATTATAAGTTCAAGAGTTATATCGAAAATAAGTAAAAAATATCCCTTTTCAGTAAACCGCAAATTTGTAAGGCTCCATTTTCCCCAATAAACCAGGTTGTCTCTTGCAACACGCATGTTGGTTCACTACCATCATGGGCTGTCTAAATTTGTTTTTTTGGGGGCTTTTGTCGGAAATAATTACAATCAAAGGAATTTGGTATCGTTGGAATCATCATAATGTGTACTTTACCATGCTTATCATGCCTCGAGACACTCACCTAAATTTTTTTGACTTATTTGCATGAATTTGCATATATAATAACTGGACATAACTTCACTTTTAGAGCACTTAGGGACTTGGTTTTAGGGCCAACCTCCATGATTTAATGTCGAGCAATCTAACCATGCTATTCCCATGACACCTAAATGGCGGCCATATTGGATTTCAAAATGGCCTCCGAATAAACTTACAAAATTGAAAATTGTTTAAAAATTTGATAAAGCTTTATTCATTTGACTTTAAAAAGCAAGAATGGTAATATTTAAAGATGATCAGAATGATTAATAATAAGCTTCCTCATTGACCAAGCTTTCCAAAGTTATATACTTTAACAGTTTTTCAATGAATATTTCAGGAGTTATAAGCTGTTTTTTTGACGCATTGTAAGAATTTTACAAAATCACTGTAGGCTGTCTTAATTATGATTTTTTCGGCCTTTGGCTTAAAAAGTACAATCAAAGAAAATTTAGTACCGTTGGAATTGTCACAATGTGTATATTATTGTGATATAAGGCCTCTAGACACTCACTTCCGAGGGTTTTAGTTATTTGCATAAATTTGCATAAATAATGAAACTGCCTATAACTACATTCTTAGAGCACTTGAAGACTTGCTTTTGTAGCAACCCCCATGTTTTCAATGTCTAGCAATCCAGCTATGCTATTTTCATGATGCCGAAATGGCTGCCATATTGAAATTCAAAATGGCTGCCAAATGAATTTAAAAACCTTGTTTTGACTTAAAAACCAAGAATTTCACAAAATCACTGGATTTTCTGGCAACTTATTCAAAATACTGGCCTGTCATTGGCTTCAAGTTTAGAGCCAACAAAACAACATTAGCAAGTTGTTTTTACAATTGATTAGTGAGTATTCATATTATTCAATAAACAGAATGTTGTATAATGGAGCATTTACTCGATAATTCAAAATCTGCTGGTCATGATAATAAGACATCAAATAATTATCTTTGGCTGGTTTGGTTAGTCCTCAGCCTAGGCCTCTCTATCTGCCTGCCTAGACCCAGCCTAACCTTGTCTATCCCAAGTATATATTTTACAGAAAATTAAGTTTTACCAGATGTTAGAGTTTGCATTATTTTTGTTTGATAAAACAGCTCTTATTTCAGTAACAAAATGTCCGATAAAAAATATATACTGGTTTTGAAATATCCGTAAAACACGTAATAATTATATGAATGTTTTAGGTAACTTGTTTGTCTTTAGGTCACTTGTTTGTCTTGATGATGACCAAGGCTGCACCCGACAAGTCTGTGGTTGGGTATGGAGTGTTCGTAGATGGACTGAAGAGGCCTATTTGTGCCCGAAAGTCTCTTCCACATGTAGGGCAAGCATGGGTTGGTCCAGACAAGGATGTTTCAGCAGCCCATGCCTTACGAGCGACACGCTTCCTTTGCGCCTCAAGTAACATTACTCAGCAGTGTGAACTCAACTTGCTATGCCAGGTGGTGCGGCCATGGGCATGCAACTCCCAAGTTGGGATGTCGATGCAGAAGTTTTTAAGTGAGGCTTTTAGCATTTTGTTTCTGTCCGTCTACTGAACGCCGACCTTCAGAGAGGTCGCCATAGAAAAATTGCTTTGGGATGCGATTGTCTGCCGAACCACATGTCCTGTACCCATCTGATGTAAGGCTTTTGGAGAAGGGAGTAGACACTTGGATACCAGTCCTAGTGGAAATCTAATTGTCAGGAATTTTGTCTTGCCACTTTATGTTTAGTATCCTCCGGAGACAGCTCACGTGAAAGCGGTCATGCTGCTTGGCATGCCTGCTCTACAAAGTCCAGGTTTCACAAGCATACAGGATAGAAGTGAGCAATACTGCACTATCAACCTTCAACTTTGTGGTGAGGTTAATTCCCCTACCACCCGATATGTAGGTATAGGCGTAACAGGTACCTACGGTCCTACACATTATAACGTAGTCTTCCAAAGGCAGAGCTCGTTATGGCGATCCTGTTGTTGACCTGTACATCAATGTTTACATCTATGGATGGATTACTGCCCAGATAGGTAAAGTTGTTGACTGCTTTGAGATCCTGCCCTTTAACTGTTATGTAAGGAGCATGTTAGGATTTGCCTGGAGCAGGTTGGTGTATGACTTCTGTTTTAGTGCTAGCGGAAATAAATGTGTCATTTACATTACCTGGGAATGCACTTGACAGGATTGGGTGGTAATGTTAAGTCGATTCCTGCATTCCCTATTGTGTGGCAGAAAATAATCCCTTTTATCAATAAACTCTGTTAAGCTAATTTGCTGATCAAGAGAGTGTTAACCGCAGAACTAGACAGGGATGTTGTGGTTACCTAATCCTTACAAGCATTTCCACTAACAGCAATGTAAGCCTGAAGTAATACACAATAGTCAATAGTGTAGTGCTACTCATTGAGACTTACAGTACAAGTTCACAATTGGCAATTTTTGATTATTGTTGTCAGTATAACATCGTAATTAACCCTCAATTTATATCCCAAAATTCTTTTTTTGTTTTCCGCAGGTACGTTTCAAGATGAGTGTAGTTTGGTCAAACTCATAATGTTTTTGTTTTGTTTTCAATATGCATACTCTTTTAAGAATACATATTCTTGTTGCCCACTTATTGCATGGTAGCATATGATAGCTGTAAGGTAGGTTGTGTAATGGAAATACAAAAAAAAAAAAAAAAAAAAACCCTGACCAATTTGAACTATTGAGGCTTAACCCTCACCCTTTAAAACATAATAATAAATCACTGGTCAGTTGGTGTAGCCCCTTAAACAAATTGAGTAAATGCTGGACGCAGTCTGCTTCTGATTTTTAGGGGAACTACAATATCGTTATTTTGGAGTGGTGTCGGTCTCATAGGGTGACCACAATGCAGATACAATATTTCTAAGAAAGTTTCTCAAAAAAAGACAAATCAGCTATCAATTTCCAATGGGGCAACCTCTTTCGCGAAAAAAGGAGAAAAAAGGCTAGGCCCGAAGCTTAAGTCAATCACTTGCACAAACTGAGGCTCGTTGAGTTCCTAACAATTAGCAGGAAATGGTTTCTATCTATGAAGCGTTGTGTATTGTAATGTTATCCTACAGGATAAGTCAGTTCAACATTGATCTTTGCATTCATATATATATTTTTTTGTGCTAACAATTTTTACTGCTTTTACCAATATGTCACAAGAAATAAATAAATACAAAAACTTCTGCAAGTTTTATATCATACATGTACTTCTTTCTTCCATTTGCACTTCGCATTTTATGAATTACTGGATTTTCCCAACTAGTTGTCATTCTAAAATGACAGTTAATTTAAACTTCCATTTGTTTGCATGTGACTGGTTTTGTCCGCCGTGAAATGTCAGTATTTTCTTCTAACAGTTACGTTTAGTTGAATTATTGTTTTTGGTTCCCTACTAACACATTTCTGAAGCGTAAATAATTATTTTTAATGGAAACAACTTGAACATGTGACCCCGCGACCCCCCATGACATCGCAACCCCCTCCACCCCGCGATCCCCCGCGACCCTGCGATCCCCCGCGACCCCCACCCCACAACCCCTAACCCCGCGATTCCCCACCCCATCACATTACACCATCTCTGTATCCACTCATTCCGAAGCCTATATGCACTTCAATGTTATTTACAAATGACTTCAAAACAAATATGAATGCAAAAACATCGTAAAAAGCAATCAAAATATGACTACTGCAGAAGAGTAATTGAAAATTTAAAAAATGAAGAAGAGGTAAACAAGAAATCGATCTCTTTGAATTTAGTCAGAAGCATATTGCAAATAATATATCAAAATATCAAATAGGTATAATATATGCTACTGGTCTACACAAAATTTGCACCAGGGATCCCCATCGGAATATGGCCTAGGGCGGACAGCTGATGTTTTAACAGCAAAGACGAAAGGAAAAGTAGTATCGGCTCTCACTCCTGTGGGCTGAACTATAAATTTACCGGGTTGCAAGTAACTAAAAAATAAATGCAACCGTATCCATGGTTGTTTTAATTGTCAGTTGATGATAATATAGTAACCAAACATTAAATCCCAGTGTTCTGATAAAGTTATCAATTTCACATAAAGTTATTTTTGACAGAAAAAGTACAGTTTAAATCATAACTTAAAAATGGTATGCACAGCCACGTGTTTTCAGTGTAGTAGTCCCACTACGGAAAAGTTTCATGCTCACAATTGTTGGGAGTAACCTGCTGGATCTGGAAGTTTCACATTTTGAGTATTGAATTACAAGTCCCTGGGAAGGGGATGACAACTGGTTCGGATTGTAGAAGTTACAAGAGGCCCAGGGTGATGGTGAATTTGACCATACCACATGGTGGGAAATTAAAATGAATTAGTAGTGACATCTGAGTAAAGAAATATGCTTGTAACAAAAATTATAAGCCTTTTTGTATAAAATGTAATGTGCGACCCAATGGGTAATGGTAACCGTTCTGGATCAATTGTTGAGGTTATGGGCAGGTGACGAGCAATTTGATAATACCATCTGATGAAAAATTAAATTATCAAAATATTCCCAGGGTGACCCCTCCCCCCTTTCCCCCACACAAACCCTGGTGAAAATAAATGTGATCGTTTATTTGACGGATGGATTGTCCTAGTTCAGCACCTTAAAATATTAAACAGAACATTTTATAAGTTTCAAAATGCAGAGAAAAAGTGTGTTGTTATGATGATGGAGGAGAAAAGAGGGGGGAAGGAGGTGACCTCCAGGCTAATTGCAGAAGTTACAAGAGGGTCATGGTAAATTTGACCATACCACATGGTGGGAAATTATAATGAATTAATATCGATGTCTGAATGAAGAAATATGCTTGTAACAAAAGTTATAAGTTTTTTTGTATGAAATATAATGTGCGACTCAATAGGTGATGTTTACCGATCTGGGACGATTGTTGAGGTTAAATTTGTGGTGCCATCTGATAAAACATTGAATTCTCAAAATATTCCCAAATGTCGGAAGTTGGCAATAAAATGCCATGGTGACCGTTTTCCCTGCCCCTTCCCCCACAAACACATACAAACTCTGGTGAAAATAAATGTAATCGCATGTATTCTTCAGCACCTTGACTAGTTCGCACTCACAACTTGACCCACTCTTTACCAAAACGTGTTACACCCTCTTTTGGCAAAATTTCCCCCTCTTTTGGTCTTATCATTGAGGAAGAAACCTGTAGATTGAGGAGCAAGTAACACAGATGAGAAATATTTAGGAACGCTTCCCCACCCTCTCCCATCCACCCACCCACACACACACTTATGCCCGTGCTCCGCCACTGGTCCCCTTCAAAAGTATTATTGAGCCCATTGCCGGCCCTGCCTTGGTAGAAATTCTTTTTAAAGATAGGTCAATCCTTACGGGATCATTACATTTTCTAGAATATAGGCAACACCGCTTATATCCAGCTTCAGTTTCCATGGCAACCATTCAGGTTTAGTATGAGCAAGTGACCTGTGCTGTACTGTGCCCTGGGCATTTCTCAAACATCTGGAAATGATTATCGCCGAAGGCTTGTTGCGCAATTCCTTGCAACCTTATGAAATTTGCCATGTGCAAGAGAATAATATTATTCCATCATAACACAAAGTTACGGCATGGTTATATGGAATCGTATGTAGTGTCAGTTGTCTTTTAAGTCCCTGAGTCAAACGATACAGTAAGAATAAATTGAATCAAAAGCAAAAGAAAGTCGGTTATTTTACTTTCTTTTCTTTTTGCAGAAACATTTAAAATAAATTGTAAGGATATTTTCGGAACACCAAGGGACTTATTTACATCAACGCCCAACAATACTTTGTGATAAGTTGCCCAATGTTCTCGCATGTTTATGTACGTACGAGAAAAGTTTGTCTCAACAAGGGTAAATGTGACCATAAAAGGAAAATGGGTGGACCAAGGAAGGAGTCTGAACATGTTTACAGGCCTGTGGGGAGAGACGGAAAATTTCACCACCCAACATGTCAAACGATTAATACACACAGTGTTTTAACATGGATTTTGGAAAGCTATGGACCTGGGTTTTGTGACCTGGTTGTTAAGTTGCATGTACATGTATAGTAGGCCTACAGTTACGCTGCGACAGAGCAGGGAAATTGAAAGTCTACAGGTACTCCGATAATTCTTGTATTTTTTAAGCCCAACTTAAAAAGTGATATCAATATGGAATACACATTAGAAGAAGTCAAATATATCAGGATTTGGAAGGCATTGAGTCGGTAACCTTGAATTAATAATTATTTCTTTGGGGATTTCCTATTTATTTACTTTCAGCACATGCTTGATTGTAAATGCTAGATGATTTGTTATTTTTAATTGTATCATATGAAATAAGGATTATGTCAGACTCGATGTCTCCTTTAAGGCTTTAGCTGGCCCTTGGACCTCATGCTGAAAAGGTGTATACTGTAGCTTTGTGTGCATTACTGTGCACCTCAACAAATCTACCCCATACCCCCCTCCCTCCACCCATTTCAAATTAAGCTAGGGGTTGTCCAGTGTCCACTCGGAGAAGCGAATTCTTTTGGTTGTTATTTCTTCAAAGGGATGTACTGTATATCTTTGACTTTAGTCTCTCATTGAACACCTGTAGATTTTACAGCCTTAATATGTTCTCAACATGTTGACTTATTTATCTCAATATTTTTATACTAAATATTTTGACTTATTTTGAGCTTGTATCTCAATATTTTGACTTTTTCTCAATATTTTGACTTATTAACTCAATATTTTTACTTTACTATGTCAATATTTTGACTTATTGATTAATATTTTGACTTATTATCCCAATATTTTATTAACTCAATATTTTGACTTTTTATAGGGTTAACCTAACCCTAACTGAGATTTTAATAAAAGTCAAAATATTGAGATAAAAAGTTAAAATAGTCAGTAAACATGTCAAAATATTGCGATAATAAGTCAAAATATTGAGTTAGTTAATAAGTCAAAATATTGAGAAAAAGTCAAATTATTAAGATTGTAAGTCAAAATACTGAGATGATAAGTCAAAATATTAAGATAAGTCAAAATATTGAGTTAATAAGTCAAAATATTGAGATAGCAATCTATTTTTTTCTTTGCATGTCCCTATTAAGCCTTAAGACCCCCTGAGTTGTTTCTGTAAATTAATTTACAGTGCTGATATTTTCCATACTTTTTGCACAAAAAAAAGTTATATTCATCTTTTCTTGGTTTTCTGGGAAAAAAACCATACTGTATTTAGTAGTTAAAGGAGAAAATGAAATTGAAATTTTAATATGGAAAATTTCTTAAACTGTAGGATGCTATATTTTTGTTTTGTGTATACAGATTGCTTGTCAAGTACTAGCTAAGCATATTAGAAATCAGTGTCTTAGAAGAAAAGCATTGTTGTGATTCTTCTGGCAGCTGCTGCAAGAAATAAACTGTGCAGCTACGTGATATTTGTGGAAACCTCTCTGTTATGATTGATCGTAGACTTTGACAGGTCCCTAAACAAGATGAACCTGGACCTTGAAACTGTATTGAGACGAAATTGTGACAGTATTAGTCATAGTATAAGTTGAAACAAGGATTGAATGTACATGTATTCTAATAATACTCACTTTTAAGACAAGATTGGTACTTGTCCCACCATGTACTGTAATTAACCTCATAATTGACATTAAAGTACAAAGAAGCCTTAGATCCTCGTAGCTAAATATGTACAATATACCACATAGTAAAAGTATCCCCCTACCACCCTACCTGTCCCTCCCCAATCCTCTCTACCCTCTCCTTTGACCTATATTCTATCCCTTAATACTCTGGAATGCTGTATGCATGCACAATAGTACTATATTGCATACAGTATTAGATTACTACACATGTCCCTATCCCTGGGAATTCCCTAAGACTTGCAATGATTTATCCAGGCTTGCTTTCACACCTAATAATAATAAATAACCCACATCTTTTGAATGGAACTAGGGAATGCGGAAACAAAGCACCAAGTAATGAGAGGTGTCTTGATAGTTAATGATGTTGTACTGTATGAACATGTTACTGTGTAAATAGAAAGCACATGTGATATTTCAGGAAGTATCATACATAATGATAATCATGTTGAAGGGCTTAGATTACTTTCTTCAGAAATGTACAGTAGTATGGTAAATTTTCAACAAAATCTTGATTTCATCGTTGTAAGATTTGTTCTTAATGTGTTTTAAGAAGTAAGAGAGGAGTGGATCCTCACCCATATCGGCAACCCCAGGAACGAAAGAGCCCCCACCTATGTCGGTATCCCCAGGAACGAAAGAGCCTTCCACCTACTGTATGTCGGTATTCCCAGGAACGAAAGAGCCGACAGGGCTGCCAATAACGCTCTGTAGAACCAAATTTCTTCTATCGATATACCTCACTCTGACTTTCGCCAAAATACCTCAAACTACCTCAGGATGACTTGGCAAGACTCCTGTAATCTCAAGACTAATAAAAAACTTAACACCATTGATTCCAAAGTAGGCATCAACCCTCCCCAACTAAGTCGCAATCGCAGAGAGAATGTGGTCATTACCCTAGGCCACACCTATCTCACCCACTCCTACCTCCTTTATGGCTCTCCCAATCCTATCTGCCCCACTTGCAATACTGATCTCTTAATCAATCATATCCTCTTAACCTGTCTGATTTATGCCACCTCTAGATCTTTCCTATCCCCTGCCACCACTATTTCTGACTTCTTCAAGAACAATCTCCCCTCCAACATTATCACCTTCTTCCGCAACAGCAACCGTTTCCACTTGATTTAATCTCTCCACACCCACATCCTTTCCTATCTCACATCCCTCTCCCTGTCTCCTTACCACCTTTTCTTCTACAACTTATTTCCTCTAAAATTTTCACTTCTCACCACTCTTTCTTCCTTTTCCCATTATCTCTTTCCTAACCTTTGCACCTTAATTATTTAACACCCTCTTGGCACACTCGACTCTGACTGTCGCGGTGCCATTAAACCTCATCATCAAACCAAACCCTCTTTTTCAATATCCTGGATCTGTTAGTCAGCTGTGTACTCAACTATTGCTTATCATAAAGGGTCCCCCCCTCCCCCTTCCCGGGCCCCACATTGGATCACAACAGCCGTGGACATGGGTGCTTATTTGGAAGAATACTAGACAGTAGAAAGTGGTACAATACAATTGCATCAAATACAATATTGTTTATTTGATTGATGGACCTTTCTGGCACAATTTGACCAACACTATAGAGGTGCCATTGAACCTTGTGACAAACCAGTCATTTTAAAGCTTATTGAATCCTAACCCATAAGCGTCAGTGCTTATCCCCGGTTTCAATGGTGCAAGTGGATGAGGGTAAATAACTCTCTCTGGATGGGATACCAGTCCATCGTAGGTTAATTCCCCTGCATTGATGGAACTTGTGTTACAGCAGAGTGGACTCAATGAAGAGCTCACGGCAGGATTTGACCTTTCACATACAAGCATGACTCCTTAGCTACTGAGCGTCTGCAGCTCCTGTTTTTAATGCATTAACCCTCACTCTACCACATGGCGATATTATCGCCATTTTGGGTGCTCCATCTTCGACCCCGCCTCCCAAGCGCGTTTCCAAAAAAGTGCTGGTAAAGTAAAAGTTAATCAATTTCCGACAAGTGTGCCAACTCAATGATACATGCAGCATAGTCCCGGTGGGTCACTGAAGCGGAACGAACCAGACTCTGCTGATTGGAAGACAGAGCACCCTTCATTAATCAGCCTGTGCTTAACCCTTACTCTACTACGCGGAGATATTATCACCATTTTGGGTGCCCCATTTTCGATCCTGCCTCCCAAGTGCTTTTTCAAAAAGTGCTGGTAGAGTAAGGGTTTAGCTGTGCAGTATTATTATTATTATTATTATTATTATTATTATTATTATTATTATTATTATTATTATTATTATTATTATTATTATTATTATTATTATTATTATTATTATTGTTATTGTTATTATTATTGTTATTATTGTTATTATTATTGTTATTATTATTATTATTATTATTGTTATTATTATTATTATTATTATTGTTATTATTGTTATATTGTATTTCGTTAACATTAACTGTAGCAGTAATTGACCCATAAGCTTACCTTTTAATATCCGTAGGTAGATACAGGGTTTGTTTTTTAAACTTTCAGAAAGAAAAACTAATCAAATTCATAAAAAATATTAAAAGGACTTCTCTTAATTGAACACTTTCAAAATCTTTCAGCATTTCAATATTTATCTTATATTTTATTCGTATTTCCTTTTACTTGCAGATTATACTTCGAGTCACAACTAAGTCACAATGGCAGACCGGCCCAAGCTTTCTCAACTTACTGTGACAAGTAAGTACTAAATGCAATGACCTTTTTGGTTTCGATGCGATAGCATCAGGAGCCCATGCGATCATGATGGCGTGTGTATGTATGTATGGGTGTGTGTATGTGACAACCAGCTTGTAAATGCGATATCTCAAGACCGATACAGTGGACTCATGTCATATTTGGTAGACGATTGCTCATGGTCCGTAGATGTGCCCTATTGATTGTTTTTGATGGTGATGTCATGCTTATTAATGAGTGGGTGGGGTTTTATGTAAAAATCTTGAAATGTTCATATTTTATTAACAGCATGTCTGTTTTGTTTCATATTTAGTATAGTTATAATGTGAGCGGGTGTGTACATGTTCATGATGTCAAACCGTTGAATTTCATTAATATGCATAGTGGGCGGGGCTCAATATGATTTTGCTGAAAAGTGCTTGTAAACACAGTATCTCAAGTTATGGTAAACTTGATTCATGTCATATTTTGTACACAGATAGCCCATGGTTTGTAGATGTGCCCTATTGTTTTTGCTGGTGTTGTCATGCATATTAATGAGTAGGTGGGGCTTAATGTAAAAATCTTGAAATGTATATATTTTAACAACCGCATGCATGTTTTGTTTCATATTTGGTGTAATTATGTTAGCTAGTCTGTATGTGTATGTATAAAAACGTTGACTTTCATAAATATGCATAGTGGGCGGGGCTTAACAAAAAGCTTGTAAATACGATATCTCAAAAAGTATGAACTGGATTCACATCATGTTTGGTACACAAATAGCTCTTGGTCTGCAAATATGTCCTAATGTTTTATTAGTGATATCGTGCATATTAATAAATGAGCGGGGCTAAAATGACAATTTTGAAAAAGTGATAAATGAGTATGTCCGTTTTACATCATATTGGGCATGATGACATTGTTGGTTTTTGTGTACTTGCTTATGTTACCAACAGATGTCATTGATATGCATGGTAGGCGTGGCTTAATGTGAAAGTGCTAACGGATGTAAACACCATATACTGTATCTCTTGAACGGTATGTTGGATTTATGCCATATGTCATACACAGATGGGTCATGGTCTGTATATATATTCAAATGTTTTGATAGGGATGTCATGAATATTATTGAGTAGGCGGGGCTTACTGACAGATTCTTCAAATAGGATAAATGATACTTGCATCATTCCTACTATGATAGTGTTGTTAATAATTGTGCACATACTAATGTTGTCAACAGGTTCTATTTTATTGATCTGCATGGTGGGTATGACTTATGAATAAATATCATGGAACAAATATTTTGTGATCTGCAATGACATGACAGTTAATACAAAATTTGCAAATCAATCATATGAAAAAAAAGCATCGGGACCACAAAACCTTTTGGTTCTAAATAAGCAACCTACTCAAGCATAGCCTTATTTGTTTTTTTAAGGTATTGCACAGTGCATGTTATTGATTTGAAGCAGATCATGAAACGTATCATGGCATCTTTTTTACAACCATTTGATATTTGGTAGATAATTATTATGTACCTCTATGAGTGTAACTTGCTGTGTAAATTGAATATTTTTGTTTGAAGTGCAAAAACAGATGGTTTTAAAGCACTACAGTGAAGTTCATTTGATTTTACTGAATGAAATATTTTGAAAAAAAGTGCTTTCACTAAGTAAAAAGAACTTTCAATAAGAAAAAAATTCCAAATTAGATATTCAATTTGATCCAAACACTAAACAACTATAAACCAATGATTAACATAGATCTAGGCTTTAGGCCATCCTTAAACATTGTTCGTGTGGAGTAACCCTACCTACCCAACAAAATTGTTACCTATTCAAATATTTTTTTATTTTATCTGAATTGATAGCTTGTTAGTGTATGCAAGGTATAAAAAAAGCTTAAATTTCTCCCCATTCCCCCAAAAAAAAAATTGTTTGCCTATCTACCAACCCACTTTTTAGAACAAGATAGGTTACTCCAAACATACACTTTTTTTAGCCTGACCTTGGCTTTATTTTGGCAGTCTGATGTTGAGTATGGCAGCGGGGCCATCTTTAAAAAAAATTGTTCGTTTGGAATAATTCTACCTGCCCACACCACCCATGCACCTCCTCTCTCGACCCCAGCTTTCTGGCTTGTAGTTCCCATGTTTCTCTCAAATTCCCCCTGTTTCCTTTTTTCCTATCTCTGGAATGATCAATTTGGCCTTAGCTGTCGTGGTGCCGTTAGGCCCTCATTAAACAAACAAACAAACAAACATTTTATCTGAAATGATAGTGCTTTAGTGTATAAAAGGTATGAAAAAGCTTGAATTTCGCCAAAACTAATTTTCTGTCTACCTACCTACCTATCCACCAATTTGTTTTCTTCTTCAAGTAAGTGCAGTGCACCAAACCAACTATCTTGTATGGGTGCCCTGGACATCACAATACATGTGTTTGTATGTGTTGCATTATCTGGGGCTCAGAACCACTATAAATACATAAATACATTAACAATTCTGAACAAAGTGAGAGTGTGACATCACTGTAGACTTTCTATTGTACTCATTTTTATACATTCCTGTGTTATCTTACTCTTTCTTCCTAAACACATCAAGAAAACAAAGAAGTTTGTCACAGTTCTGACCTTTTGTCATCTATTGTGTAAGACGTACATGTCTGATCTCTGTTAACCCTTACTCTACCACGTGGCGATAGATATTATCGCCGTTTTCAAACCACCTTTTTCTAAAATAAAATTTGGACTTTACCTAAGTCGTATGGAGTAATCTAGGTGTCATTTTAAAGTACTCTGATAATTCTTTCACAAAATGTAACTTTTTTAAAGTGGTCATATTACAAAATTTTGAAAAAAATTTGTTTGAAAAAGGGTGAAACTCAAAAATTGCTAAATAATTTGCAAAAAATGTTTGTTTTTTTCTCTTTTAAATCTTACAATAACTTAAAGAGCACATTTTTTCTTCAAAATCAAACACGCACCAGGTTTGAGTCCCACCGTGACTACGGCATTATAATTTTTCTGCTGCAAGTTTTCAGGGGTCATTGACTAAAATCAGCTTTGGGTTTTTTTCATCTTTCCTTTCTTTCTAAAAATTCTAGAATAGCATCATTAGAAAGGAAATTTTTTATAAAGAATCTTAATATGTAACACAAATCTCTGTTTTCAATACTGACAAGAAGTTGAAATTGTGCAAAGACTGGCCATTTATTTGTTGACAAAATGTAGACAAAAATTGCTAAATTTGCATATTTTTATCCGATATTTCCTAATTTGGCTTTCATTACTCGAAAGATAAATATCTTAGCTTCCATTCCAACCAAACTTGTAATGAAAAAAACCGAAAGGAATGTTTTTAAAAATGCATATGGAAAAAAAAGTTACGAAAATTGGGCTCGCATTTTTCAAAGCCCTGGTAGAGTAAGCTATCTTGTAGCTTTGTCCTAGAAGCTATCTTGTAGCTTTGTTCTAGAAAGCTATCTTGTAGCTTTGTCCTAGAAAGCTATCTTGTAGCTTTGTCCTAGAAAGCTATCTTGCAGCTTTGTCCTAAAAAGCTTTCTTGTAGCTTTGTCCTAGAAAGCTATCTTGTGGCTTTGTCCTAGAAAGCTATCTTGTAGCTTTGTCCCAGAAAGCTATTTTGTAGCTTTGTCCTAAAAAGCTATCTTGTAGCTTTGTCCTAGAAAGCTATCTTGTAGCTTTGTCCCAGAAAGCTATCTTGTAGCTTTGTCCTAAAAAGTTATCTTGTAGCTTTGTCCTAGAAATTGAAAACTTTTTTAAGAAATGTATCTTTTATATCCCTGAGTTTGCTTGCCTTGTGACTGACTGTTTCTTTGAGTCATCATTTATCTTATCTCCTTGTAAGCAGTTTGCTTCTAACAGGATTATCCCTTGTGTTGTTGACATTCCAGAGAAGTTTTTTTTGTTGAAAAAATGGACTGATTACAAATTTCAATCTTTCTGGTCAGTCTTATCGGTTTGACATGTTTCTTTACAGGATGCAGTTGCATTTCCATAGTAGCATTTCTGTAAGCATAAGTAGGAGAGGGCTTTGAGCTTTGATTTTAGTATCCGCTTTCATTGCAATTCGTAGAAAAGTATTTGTAATGGTTAAATTGGGATGGAAGGATGTAGGTCAAGGTTTAAATTTGGCCAGAGAATACATGCTCTAAGTGAGGCTCATAGCGGTGAATCCAAAATCCAAAACTGATTCCCCGAAATCCACCCTCGGATTCCCCAAAATCCACCCTCCAAATTCCCCAAAATCCACCCTCAGATTCCCGAAATCCACTTCAGATTCCTCAAAATCCACCTTCAGATTCCCTAAAATTTACCCTTAGATTCATGAAAATCCTCATCAGATCCCCCAAATTCACCCTCAGATTCTCCAAAATCCACTCTCAGATTCTCTAAAATCCACCCTCAAATTCTCTACAACCCACCCTTCAGATTTTCCCAAATCCACTCTCAGATTCCCCAAAATCCACTCTCAGAGCCCCCCAAATCCACTTTTAGATTCCCAAAATCCACCCTCAGATTCCCCAAAATCCACCCCCAGATTCCCCAAAATCCACTCTCAGATTCCCCAAAATCCACTTCAAAATCTTCAAAATCCACCCTAAGATTCACCAAAATCCACCTCAGATTCCCCCAAATCCACCCTCAGATTCTCCAAAATCCACCCTCAGATTCCCCAAAATCCACCCTTAGATTCCCCCAATCCACATCAGATACCCCCAAATCCACCCTCAGATTCTCCAAAATCCGCCCTCAGATTCCCCAAAATCCACCCTTAGATTCACCAAAATCATTAAAATCCACCCTTAGATTCTCCAAAATCCACTTCAGATTCCCTAAAATCCACCCTCAGATTCTCCAAAATTCAACCTCAGATTTCCCAAAATCCACCCTCAAATTCTCCAAAATCCACCCTTCAGATTCCCCCAAATCCACCCTCAGATTCCCTAAAATCCACCCTCAGATTTCCCAAAATCCACATCAGATTCCCCAAAATCAACCCTCAGATTTCCCAAAATTAGGCAATCTTTTCCATTAGAAAAAATCAACTGATTATTCATTGTTTTTTCTAAGCTAACTTTGTTGATTCACTGTAATTATTCATATGGAAAAAAAATGTATGAAATTGAAGTTATATATATCCTATATTTGATATGGAATAGCAATCTACCTACTGTGGTGTAGCGGTTATCATACATGTCTATAGACCACAAGGTCCTGGATTCAAGCCTGGGTTGGGTAGACACGCCAGTGCACCACAACTGGTTATCAAAGGCCGTGGACATTGACTTGGTTGTCGATGTTATGTCTGTCCGTCATCGTACCTGTGTTCTCGTCCGGGCTGTATTAAGCGTTTCGTAATAGCATTGTTTCTATCACAACCGATTACGCAGGTGACGACCCCGTCAATGTAATTGTATGTTTACTCGTCGCCATGGAATAGCAAATAGAAAATACCTTACTTTGTATTGAATATCTATTCAGTTTTTATTATCATTTATTTTCCTTATTCATATTTACAGTAAAGTCAGCAAAGTTCAATCAGCAGGGGAGCTCTATCTTCAGTGGTAAAGGGGACACATATGTAGAGATGACCATCGATGGACAGCCACCCTTGAAAACGGAAGTGGTCAGGAAAACATGGCAACCACAATGGGATGAACATTTCACTGTGTAAGTATGAAATTTGAACTTGATAATACTTTGATTATGCAAATATGGGGATTGGTAATCCATGATTTATATTGTTAGGAATGACTGACACAGAATGCCTTACAGGATTGAGTTGCCATATTCATTTTAATGATTGCTCAGTGCGATATATCTGTGAACATTTAGTGATATCGCTAAACGATCACATGTGAAATAAACGTTTAAGGAAAAGCTACTCGCGATTGATCGTTTTTGCAATTGTCATTTATCAAACATTGATATTCTATGAAAACTCTGAAAGGATAATTCTTTTGAAGTTCAACCAGTGAGCAACTTTACCATTGCCCTACCCTATTGTAATTTACACCCATACTAGCTGCACAATTTTTTATATTAGCAAAATTTAATTATTTCATTAAACGTGAACAACCCCAGTGATGTATGAAGAGCAGCAAAAGCAATGTTTGCATAACTTATTGACAACACAAGAAAATGGGACATTAATTATATGCACCCTCACAATCCATCACGTTCTCCTTGCTTGCCCCCTGTACAACCTTCCCAGAGCTTACCTCGCTCCCCACAACTCAATTGCTGAGTTCTTCCAGAAAAATCCTCCAGATAAAATTATCTCCTTCCTTTATCATGCCTCCCTCTACAACCATATTTAATTCTCCTCTTCCACCCCCTCTACTTTGTTTTTGTTTCAACCATGCACCTCCCCTCTCAATCACAGCTTTTTGACCTTTTGTTCTTGAATTTCTCTCATTCTCCCCTTGTTTCCTTTCCTTCCTACCTCTAGCATGATCTGACCTCTCAGGCACAATTTGACTTTCGTTGTCATGGTGCCGTTAAGCCCTCATCAAACAAACAAACAAATCAAAAAAGAATGCGTAGATTCTGAAAATTTAAATTTTACCTTTGCCTGTCCAGGAATTTTATTGCAAATACTTCAATCATTGTGTATTTACCCTGCAGAACTGCATGTGCCATTATTAGACCAATCTCTTTTATTAGGATGAATATGGTATGTGATAATAACACAGTTTGTAAATCTATGTGATAATATAGTGCTACAATGTACTCCATAGAGTGAAAAATATCATTCTTTGACCTGGAAACTTGTGATGATGTTTTAGGCACAATTTGACCCACGTTGTCGTGGTGCCGTTAAGCCCTCATCAAACAAACAAACAAACAAATAATTAGAAGATACATTTCACTGATGTCATTTCATGCTGTACATAGCTCGGTATCATATATGAATAAATTGGTAAAGAGTATTATGAACATTGTAACAAGATATTGACAGTGAATACTGTCTGATGTGAAGTCTACATACAATAACTACCACAAACCATCTTGAGCAAACCAAAATAAGCGAAGAAGGTAACAAAATTTTAAGTTTTCAAAATAATCCATTACAAATTGTCAAAAATAAAGATCCATGGTCTGAATGCATTGTGAAAAGATGCAGAAATAAAATATCAGTTATAAACTCACCTCCAGACCTCTAGCTTGATTTAAAAAGGGGCAGGGTGCTAGATTTATTGAAGGGCACATTAATGCACTCGCAAAGTGCTGCACCTTTTCTGGAATTTTAGCTACAATCCTACCTTAAATTGAAACTATTCTGACTGATGAGGACCATTCATGAGCCAAACAGGAATTCCTTACGATGCTATCACTCTGTGTTCTGTACCCATGTGTAAGGTATTTAATTTATGAGGTTAATCAAGATTATTAGTTTTAAAGATTTTTTTTAATTTCAACAAATATTTTTGTTGTAATTTTTTTATTCTCATGAGGGGCAGGGTGGACTAAAAGGGGTCAGGGCGGGCCACCCCTCTGAAACAGCAAAGTTAGGGCACTGACCTCTTTTCAACAGTTTTCCTGAAACTTATAGCACTCCTCACTAGTGCTGTCGTGACATCGATTATCACGGTATTGTGATATCTCTTTTCCCACGACATGTAATATGCCTCTCGCGACATATCACGATACCAAAAACTAATACTCAACTAAGAAATTTTCGCGCAACTATGCTAGACTACTTCGTACATTACAATTCTAACGTTACGGTACTAAATCTATAAGGCAAGTTTAAGCCAATAAAAACGTGCAAAATAATTGTGAAACATAAAAACTACTTATTAAAAATCGTGCTCCATCACCACACACTGGCACGCGCCGATGTAAGTTGGCAAAAAGAATGAAAAATTGGTCCAGAATGTGCCACTCAGGCTCTTACAACTTCATGAGTGCATTAATGTGCCCCTCAATAAATCTAGCACCCTGCCCCTTTTTAAATCAAGCTAGAGTCCTGGAGGTGAATTTATAAGTGATATTTTATTTCAGCATCTTTTCAGTGCATTCAGACCATGAATCTTTAATTTTGACAATTTTTAATAGATAATTTTAAAATTTTTAAATTTTGTTACCTTCTTCGCTTATTTTGCTTTGCTCAAGATGGTTTTTGGTAATTATTGTATGTAGGGCTAGACTCATGGTCACGTTGGCTGAATTACAAAATACGTGCGTGAAGCGTGATAACGTAATAGTCATGCGATCATGTCGTCTGCTAGATCTGCAAATCATTTTTTCTTGTGTTCATTATATCATGGAGTAAATTGTAACTCTATGATCATATAACATAAAAATGATATTAACAATTTGTGTCTTGAGTCAGTTTTCTTGAAAAGTATTGTGATACTACGATATATTGCGATATTTTTCTCCACGATAATCGATACGTAATAGAGCCATGTCGTGAGAGCACTACTCCTTACTCGCGTTGCGTGTAGCATGCTGAAATCTCAGCATCATTAGAAATTTGTTGGTTCCGATGCGATAGCATCAGGAACCTATGCAGTCATGATGGCGTATGTGTGTTTGTATGTGTGTTTGTTTGTTACGTCTAGCTCGTTAACACGATATCTCAAGAACGATACACCGGATTCATGTTATATGGGGTACACAGATAGCCCATGGTCCGTAGATGTGCTCTATTGTTTTGGTGGTGATGTCATGCATATTAATGAGTAGGCATGGCTTAATGTTAAAATCTTGAAATGTTCATATTTTAGCAACCACCTGTCTGTTTTCTTTCATATTTGGTGTAGTTATGTTGTTAGTTAGTGTATACATGTTCATAGTACCAAATGTAGAATTTCAATAATATATATAGTGGGCGGGGCTTAACATGATTTTTTGAAAAGAGTTTGTAGACACAGTATCTTAAGAATGATACATTGTGGTACACAGATAGTACATGGTCCGCTGATGTGCCCTATTGTTTTTGATAGTAATGTTATGCATATTAATGAGTAGACAGGGGCTTAATAATACAAAAATTAAATGCTCATATTTTAACAAGCGCATGATTAATTTTTTTTAAATTTGGTATAATTGTTGTTAACTGTTGTGTACATGTTCATGGTACAAAAATGTTGAATTTTATTAATATGCATAGGGGGTGGGGCTTAACATGATTATGTTGGAAAGAATTTGTAAAAAGAGTATCTCCAGAACGATACATGGGATTTAGGTCATATGTGGTTTACCAATAGCCCTTGGACTGCAGATATGCCTGCCCTATTATTGTTTTTGGCGGCAATGTCATGCATATAATAAATAGATACACATAAAGATAAAATCTTTAAATGCTCATATTTTTAACTACCACATATCTGTTTTGTTTCATATTTGAAATAATTATGGAGAATAGGTAGCTTAGTTGGCAGAGTGCACGGCTGAGATGCTGGAGGTCCCGGGCTCAAGCCTCGGTCAGGTCTAACTTGATTTTTCCACAGCTATGCAGACAGATGCGCCGAACATCAAAGCGGAAGCATTTTGTCTGCAGCTCCTACTCATTCAGCTGTTGAGAAAAGTGACAATGGTTGAATGGCTTACACCGTCTTTCAGAGGGGACATTAAGCTGTCGGACCTGACGGTTTCAACCGCATTGTTTTCTGAACACTGTTCGAAACGAGAAGTGTGAAAACGCAGTGTTCATTTACTTTCCCTTTCAAGTACTAAATTCATGTGCGCCCTTAGGCAGCCGGAGAACTAGTCTGTTAGTTGTAGAGCACATTTGAATAGTTTTTTAACTAGAAAATGTGCCATATAAATTCCATATATCATATAACATTATGTTGTTAGTAAGTGTATATATGTTAATGGGATAAAAATGGCTGAATATAATTCATTGTGAAATTCAATTCTTGTGAGATATATGGTTGTCATTGTTATTTTTAACCCATTGTGCAATAACTTTTACTTTAGATAATTGAAACTTAAAATCCATGTTGCATGTCGGAACCTTGAAACCTTTGGTTTTCTGGTTTTTGTTCCTGTACTTTGTAAACTTGTTTTTTTTCTTTAATTGTTTTCAGGTAATCATTTGTTTGTAGTGAACATAACAATTCCTAACTTTTTCACGATAATACCATTGGGTGTATAATCCTATGTGATAATATATTCCTACGATGTACTGTATCAATCACTGAATTACTGTACATATCGATACATGTGAAGACGTTTTTCACCTGGTGTAGAAGATCCATTTCCCTGTCATTTCATACTGTACATACATGTATAGCTCTGTTTAAAGTTTCATTTAGGAAAGGACTATTATGAACATTGTAACAAGATATGATAGTGAATGTTGTCTGCTGTGAGTCACATTCAGTCTTTCTCAGTTTCTGTTTCATCTGCTGCATCCTGCAATAAAAGAGCAGCCTGCAATTAATATCAGTATTGAAACTGGTGGTATTTATGGAATATTACCATGAATTTCCATCTTCATGTATGTGGATGGTAAAGACTTATTAAAAAAAATGCATTGGTTAAAAACTCATGTTGATCTCCGAAGTCATTCAAAAATGTATGAAGGACATTAATAAAGAATTTAGAGAAGAATCTATCAAAATCTGTCACACAATTGGAAGAAAAATATGGATATTTATGCTTGAAAATTAAACAAAAAAAAGTCAAAATGTTGAAATAATTTGTATGAATTGGTTTTTTTACTTGCATGGTTTCTGATAAGAGTTAAAATTAAGCACAGGCAAATTTTACCAGTGTAGCATAGAAAGTTGCTAATGAAAATGTTTATTATTTTCAATTCATAATTTTGTTTTGATTTGATTAGCAATGTTTTCTACATTAATATACATACTGTAGCACTAATTTTGTTTTGATTAGCAATGTTTTCTACATTAATATACATACTGTAGCTCTTATTTTGTTTTGATTAGCAATGTTTTCTACATTAATATTGTTTTGATTACCAATGCTAAAATTTTTGATTAGCAATTAATATACATACTGTACATTAAGCGCTAATATTGTTTTGATTACCAATGTCTTCTACATTAATATACATACTGTAGCGCTAATTTTGTTTTGATTAGCAATGTCTTCTACATTAATATACATACTGTAGCACTTATTTTGTTTTGATTAGCAATGTTTTCTACATTAATATACATACTGTAGCGCTTATTTTGTTTTGATTACCAATGTTTTCTACATTAATATACATACTGTAACACTAATTTTGTTTTGATTACCAATGTCTTCTACATTAATATACATACTGTAGCACTAATTTTGTTTTGATTAGCAATATCTTCTACATTAATATACATACTGTAGCGCTAAAATTGTTTTGATTACCAATGTTTTCTACATTAATATACATACTGTATCGCTAATTTTGTTTCAAAAGCGTTTAACAAAACTCAAAATAGAAAAAAATGAAAAGTTACAGAATGACAACATGAATAAAATCCAATGGATCAGGCACAATTAGAAGAAATTGTTTATTTTAAACAAAAACGTTTTGAGTTTAGGTTTAAAGGAGGTCAGGAATACATTATCATCTTACATATGATTTTAGTACATTTTATTACTTTTATACATAACTAAACATCAAAATTCTTGACATTGAGGTAATTTTGACTAAGCAATTTTCAAAATGAAAAAAAAAAAAAGCGTTAAAGTGAGTATTGGCTGTACACATCCATAGACCATTAACATTAATCCGTGGCCTTTGTTAATTTTGTACTCTTTAATTTTCAAGAACATTTATTTTAGTAAACTTTTTGCATTACAAAACACAAAGTAACACAAGTACATCACAAAAACCAGCTACAAGAAACCATTCTGTGAGGATAATTGGAGCTATAAACTGAAATGGGATAATTAAGTGCAAATTAATGAATATGTGAATGATTTTTTTGAAGGTGAGTTTCAGTTGTTTAAAAGGATTTCATCACGTGACTCTAACTCAACTGGACTCCATTTTGCAGGGAAGAAGCTTCTTTGTGTTTCACGTGTCTTTACACAGCTCAGTCACATTACACGTATAACAAACATACTACATGCTATCCTACCAGTACCAGTTCAGCAAATTTTACTGATTGCATTTCACGATTTTTCTTCATATTTTCCTTAAGTAAGTTATATTTTCACCGGGCATACGGAGAGTAACTTTAACGTTAATGCCATCTGAATGTTCGTTATTCAGACAAAGCCTACATAGTTGCTCGCTGCAAATCCTAGTGGGTACGGCCTACCGTAGGTTGAAAGCCGTTGCGTCATACAGCAGAAACCCACTTTGATCATCGATCAGCATCAGATGGAAATCGAGAAAATGTCTTTTTATTCCTCCGCACACATCTATTAGTGCAGCCAATGGCACAGCAAGATTCCAGCATAATTATTTTACAAAAATAATCTTATATAACAACATGCAAACGTATGAAGTGTACAGCAGATGGCAGTGGTTTTGACTGACAAAATGGCGATGTAATCAATGTCATGTAACCTCTTCTATTACTCCATGATCTTAAGCTGCTGCTTATCTCTGTCACATCTATATTTGGGAGGGTTTTGCATTTTATTTTTTCAGTAAAAGTGGCTAGATGAAGAGATAAAGCACATACTTGGTGCAAATTGATATTAACAAAGGAATTGAGATCTATGAGATTCATTTTTGTCAAAAGAGTTCAAGGCAAGAGGAAAAAAAAAGACTATACTGGACTAACCAAGTTGTCAAGTTTGAAGTTAAATTGAATTACAGGAAAGTGCATCTATTTCATTCATTTGTAGAAATACGTAGAGAAACGTTTGATAAAAGGAAGCAGAGTTTGTCTTTAAATAAAAACACGGGCAGTTTTGTTCTGGGTTTTTGGGTGGGTGTGCCTTTTTTTTGTAGTGGGGGAGGGGGAGGGAGAAATAATTGAAGAAACACCTTCAAGAGAATGATCGTTCATTGTTTTATTTTGAATGGGGATCCAATCAAAAGCACGTTTTCCCTTGGTAGTCTTGTAGTACATATTTTAAGTGTATAAAAGCACAAATATTGCAAAGGTTTATGAAAAGCAAATGAAAAAATACTGAAAGTTTGTTTTGATTTTTTTTTTTTGGCCATTGAAATTTCTTTTTAAAATCTCTCTTTATGTCCCAACATTAGTATGCAATTAGTATGCAATTGCAAGGGAGATATTATCAAGCCATTAAAAATGTTGCAACATAGAATTCCAAAAGAAGAACTATGTAGGGTACAAGGTAGAGAGTACCATATTTGTCGCTACAATTTCTAACTGGGAAGATGTTAGCAAGAATTCTTTTTTGAAAGTAGGTGGTTTAAAGGTGGAGGGGGGGGGGGAGGGGGGAAGGGTGTAGAGAAGTGGAGCCCGAGCATTGGTTGGTGGTGGTGAAAGGGGAGCCAGAGCATAGTATGTTTTCTTTGAATCTGTAGTAGTCTTATCGTCATAATATAATGATTATTTCCACTCTCTAGATTGGTGAAACCAGAAGCCAAGCTGGAGTTCAAAATATACAACCATTATACTGTCAAGGCTGACACACCCCTTGGAATGGTGAAGGTGGACCTCGCCAAACTTCTTATGGAGCATCGTGGTGTTAGTAAGTAAAACAACTATTTTGTCAAGAAATGTGACATAAAAAGTTGTTTTCTTCTTTCAGTTTTCAAATATAAAGTTAGAGATGATAATGTAAGGCCACAGTTACTGTGTAATCCTTTGAAATTTCCCTGATTAATAACTTTGAAAAAATAAGATAATTGAAAGTTGTGTTTATAAGACTGGTATCATATAAAGCACAGGATTCCATTCCATTTGGTTCCAACTAGGATTACAGTATCTCTGGCTGATATGAGGTGATAATGTATCACTATAAAACGTAGCCTTATATCTGAAGATGGCAATTGTTTTACTTCAATTTCTTGTGCGAAAGGAAGGAGGGGGAGGGGGGGGGGGGAGGGTAAGTTTTCACAGAATGCAATGTTACTGGTTATCATGCTTTCATTAGAATGTTTGCTTCAAAACCTATTACATCATTGTTACTAAGGATTCGATTTCTTTATATGACACTGTTACGCTTTACATCGCATATTCTAAATTCTGTAGAAATGGCTTTAATTTTGTAGATGTCACTGCCAGTAATGCACTTGTCAGTTGTATGACTCACCCCTACTACCCCCGGCAATGTCAGTCAAAGGTGAGTCATTGACATCTGAAATAGTGACTTACATGTGCGTCATTGTATCAAATTGTCAGTCACCAGAGTGACTCTGGGGTGGGTCAATGTACTTCAGACCCATTGACTTTGCACAAAGGTAATTCATTTGGAGTAAGTCATTTCACAAAAAATGTCAGTCACCTAAGTGACTGAGGGGTGCGTCAATGTAAATGTTTTGTCCACCCACTTTGGTGCAATGACTCACCTTGTCCGGAGGTGTATGGGTGAGTCATGACAGTGTAATGACAAAAATATCGTGAAAATATCATTAATGTTTGTTTTCTTTTCCGCAGTTAAAAAGTTACCCTTGAAAAAGGATTTACGAGTAGCTACCAAGAATGGTAACTTAAAAGGCGGGGAGCTGAATCTGGAGCTGGACGGTCTTTCAGTATCTGAAGAGATCTGGACGAAATTGCGCTCAAAAAATCAAAATGGTAGGTGGAGCTTCTTTCATGCAAGGAAGGACATTGAGATTGGTTCAAACTGTTGAAGATGATTTCAGGCGAGGGTTTTTAATGAATTTAAATGCTGAACGAGCCTTTGATCCTGGACAAAGTATTTTGTCCTTTTTTTTTAGCTCTTCTACTCTGACTGGTAGAGGAGGTGAGGGAAGATAAGAGGGAGGGGTAGCTTGGGGAAGGAGTTAGGGGTTAATTTTGTTATCAAAAAAATATATAATAAAAAAAAACGTTTTAAGATGGTTTAAGATGAGTAGAGGGTAGTGTAGTAGGTAAATGACTAAAAAATAATTGCATCATGCCACAAGGATGCTTTGTAATATTTTCATCTTTCATTGACATTGCCAATCAGGGCTTCTCCTTAATTTGTGGTTCAATGGATAGAACTAAAAGAGGTATTTCACATGTTTTCTAAGTTACTGGGTGAGGTTGTACTGTATGTACCCTTGAGCTTCTTTTTTTTGTCTTAAATATCTTGAACAACTCACAAGATATTTTGAAGCTTTTAGTAAAATTTTGTGAAAATCTAAAGCAAAGGAAAATGTAAGTGCATCCTTCAAAGCTCAAGCAATTAGAAACCATATGCCACTACTAGCCCCATTTCTGCATATACGTCCCTCAACAAGCCCATTCTCTATACTAGCTTTGAATTGTCGAGCATGCTGACTTTCCAACAATTCTAGTTTTTATCCCACCCTTTCCATATCAATGTTGAAAGTAGCAGACAAATTTTGTTCTCCCAAAATTGAAATGGGGTGGGGGTTGCAATACCTTTGTCCTTCTGAAGTTATCAGAAGGTTTTACATATTCTATCATTGAATAAGTATTTAGAACACCTGACAAAAAGAAAATCCAGCAAAATGCTAGAAAGAAATAATAACACTTGATTGAAAATTAAGAAATTGTTACGTTTTTTTTAATTGGGTATATCATTAGTAATTAAGAGGAATAGACTGACCCTTCAATTCCCAAGCGGTCGCGACACGACCAATTTGACATGCACTTTTCAAAATTTTTATTTTACCTTGTCAAATAGGCCCACAGCAGTGATTCTGGTATCATTTAAAAGAGCAGAATTGTTGTTTCAGAAAATGTAACTTTTTGATGGGTGTTATGTTATGTTGAAGATTTTTGACAACGAGTTGAAATAGAGAAAATTAAAAAAAGGCACAAAATTTACCGAAAAAAGATTTTTTTTCTTTTTCTTTAAAGACTTACTTGCCATACTTCCAGACCTTTCTGTTGCCTGAAACCCATGGGGAACTTAAAAAGACATCAATGCATCCAATTTTTGTCTAATTTGACTACCCCTATCATCAATATCTTTTGGGCAAAAGTTATAAAAAATATAATGATTTTTAGCCTTTTTGAGACCAACATTTGGGAATAATTGAAGCTTCCGATCGCGATATATCTCACCTATGCGAAATATACCGTAAGAAAGGTCAATTTACATGCTTTCGATTGAAATCAAAAAGAGCAAGTACCCCCTCTTTATTCATGCTAATATTTAAGTATGCAAACAAATTCTTATACTAGGACATGCGCAATGTAATCTAGCGGTAACGTGTGGGATTACTGTGCGGTTCAAATACTGACCAGATGCGTGGCTTTGTTTTTCACGAGTAATTACAGCAGTAATTATTTTATTTTAATTTTTCCATTGGTTTTGCTGGTTTTGCTTTGAGAAAAGAAAAAAGAAAATTCGGACTGGTATCATTGGACAGGAAATTTCACAAGCAACCTAAATATGTAAAAAAATCCTCCAAAATATACAAGCTGAAAATGATTGGCCTAATTTTGACTAAAATTTGCAAACTTGCATATTTATGTTGATATTTTCTTTATTTTGACTTTATTAAAAAGTTTCTTGTCTTAACATTCATATAAACCAAACTTGTAGTGATACAAAACAAAAGGAAAGTTATGAAAATCAATTTTGGAAAAGGAAAACGAAAATCTGAAATTTGTTGTCACATTTTGTATTTATGAAAGATATTGAGAAGTTTCAGAACTATATAAGGTTATAAATTGTCCTTGCAGGCCCTTCTTCTCAAGCAACCCCAAATGGTTCCATCGCAAGATCATCAGCAGCAAGTGGGGGAGCATCATCCACATCTTCCCCGTCCTCATCACAGCAGAACAATGCAGCTAGGTCCTCTCCATCTCAGAACAGGCAGTCGGGGAAGCAGTCAGCATCACAGCCAACAGCAGCTGCAACGGCAGTAGCTCCAATGGCAGCAGCTCCAACGGCAGCAGCTCCAGCAGCAGCAGCTGCAACAGCGGGAGCTCCAATGGCAGCAGCTGCAACTACAGCAGCTGGTGCAGTTGCAACAACAGCAGGAGGTGCAGCTGCAGCTACTGCAACGTCCCCGGAGGGGGTGGGGTCAAGTGGTGCTGCTGCTACGTCTGCTGCACCAACTAGTACTACCAGCACAGAACCTCCACCTAGGCCTAGAAGGCGGCCTCCTGCGCCACCTAGAGAAGGTTTGTTGTTCATTTAAAAAAAAAAAAAAATCAATAAGGGAGTAATGAGACTTGATAGAGAAAAGTGAATTGTTTACAGAACATTAATGCTTTAATATCCTGATAATGAACATGTTAATTTTAAAGCAATTTGTCAGTCATTCAAATTTTGCAGTTATTGTCTACGTGGCCTTTTTCCCGTTGTTTTCTGAAAAATTCCTACATTCTGACTCATTCTTACTTAATTAAACATGTATTCTTACTTTCTTAAAATTAGGAAGTTCAAACCATGCTCCAGTTGCTACTTCAAGGACCACAGCACCTGCGACAACCACGAGCTCAGCAACAGCAACAGCCACTGGGACAACGAGCGCCCCTCCCGGTCTCACTGCTCAACTACCACCAGTGCAGGTAGTAGCTCCCCCTCCTCCAGCCGGACCCAGAGGTAGCACAAGAACGATACACATGGATATCAACAATCAGCCTTTACCCGCAGGGTACGACGGTTTCCTGTCTTAGTCTGTTTTTTTGTTTTGTTTTTTGTATACTTGATAAGGCTGAGTCTGGTGTTTGTGGAACATAAATACGCTAAGAATCACACAAAATGCAAACACTAAACTCACTCTTGCTAAAATGCCTTGGCTATCCAAATATTGAAAACATAAACTTACCAGGGCCGAGTCTCTTTGAAGAAATTGGAATTGAATACCTGGTTCTCTTGGACTCAAAATAAGCTAAGAATCACACAATTTGCAAACCCTAATGGGGCCAGACACCACAAGCTGAGGGGAATGAGAAGGATAGGGTAGGGGGATACTAAATGTTCAAAGTGCTATCCGGCAGTCGACAAAACTAATAAAGATATAATTTTATAGTGGAGAGAAATGGGAAGGATGATGGAGGTTTTTGTGGAGTTTAAGAAATTGTTATGAATACAGACTATTGTTTCAGTTGTGATAAATGTAATAGTTATGACAACCAAGACTTAAAACATGAACATCAACAGCCAAAAACGATTCTCCTGCCAATTATCTCCATTTAGTCAACAAAGTAAAATATATATTTTTTGATTATTATATATTGATAACTCTTTATAGGAAAGTTAGAATGTAGCGTCACTCTTTGACAGCAATCATTTTCATACAAACACGCCACGACTTAAAATTTGAATATCTCCTGAATGGATTGATGCATCACAGTAGTTTCTTGACAGTTCTGTTGGTCATGTGTCTCCTGTCCAGGTCTGACCGCTGAGTTAAACCTTTTAATGAACGAATTAGTGGACCACAGTATACTTGTACTCCTGTCACAAAGAAGAAGAATTACATTGCACACTGAATATTCTCTGGAGTGACTGTTTGATAATTGCTTTCTGGATTTCCATTGGATTATCTAAGCAATGAATAAAAGCAATGGAGACATTACTTAAAATAAATTGGCACTTTTTGAGCTCTTAGAGACTGTTTATTGAATGAATGTTTGTAAGCAACGCTTACCAAATTGATTGCTACCCCAATCCTTGCTTCAATAGCATAAATTCAAATGAATGGTGAGAATGTGAATCTTGTTGTGGTGTTTTCAATGCAGTGCTTATTATCCTCTCGCCAACAAAGTTGGTGAAGAGGATATAGCTTATTTCCCATCTGTTCGTCCATCCCTACCTCCCTTTCGTCTGTACGCCTGCCGGTCAATTTTTCTTTTAGTCCAATCGTCTGTCTGTTGGTTCTTCTGTACTTCTGTCTTTCTGTCCACATGCATTTCTCAATTTTTGGGAACAAACGTTTTCTGCCCTTGGAAAAATTTCTGCATCGTGTGTCAATAGGGTCGAAGGTGTGTTATCAGAGATAAGAGGATTTGGTTTTATTTGTAACCAACAGGTGGGAAATGAGGTTAGACCAGCAGAACAGGCCATACTACGTCGATCACAATACACAGACTACCACATGGGAAAAACCCCAGCCTCTGCCTGCAGGGTAAGTGGAGGACTTTTATTAATTTGAGCGGTAGAAGACATTTTGAAGGTCTAAGGACATGTAGCAATTCCTATAATGGTTGAAGGAATATTGAAATCTAAAAAGATTAGTTTGTGCATTTTGAAAAGAGCCCTTTTGGTTTCGGCTGATCATTTGATTTATGCATTATTTGCGATCAACTGGGTGAACTGCTTCAAATCTTTTTGTTATTCTTTAATTTAATTTTTCCAAAATCTTAGTCCCTGTAAATGATTGGAAATTTTATTCCTGTTAGACTTTGATTAGGGGTGGGGTAAAGATTGAAATATTGGTCAGAATTCGCTGCACTTCTTCAAAGAATTATGACAGACTTTTTTAAAGACTTACAGGATTTACAAAAGTAAACACCAAGGATGCCTTGTTATACCATGTCAAAATTTGCATAGAATGTGTACATTGATGATTTAAAAACACTTGTGTGAAATGGTCAATGATTAACCGATTGTGACGAAACATTTGCTACTTTGATGGTTTTTGGTATATATTTAAAGCATTTTAGCTATTGTAGCTTGGATTTGTTGGCTATTCAGGTATTAGGGTATTTACGACTACTAATGAAGCCCACGAAGCTACCATTGAGTATTATTTTGAAAAGAGAACTTTAAAAGAATATTTGTCATAAATAGTCATCAGATTAGGCAAATAAGTTCAGATCACTGATAGTACATGTTACGATAGCCATTTATCTTTGAGTTCGCAGGTGGGAAAGAAGGAAAGACCCACAAGGTCGTATGTATTATGTTGATCACAACATGCGGACGACCACATGGCAGCGTCCAACCCTGGACTCCATCAACAACTTTCAACAGTGGCAATTGCAACACGAACAGCTGCAGCAGAATACCATGCAGCAACTGCAGCAGAGATTATACTTACCAGGAACTGTAAGTTAAAGCGGAAGTGTAGCAATAAAGCTTGCTTATTGTTTATGAATAATATAGACAATAAAAGTACCAAGACAATTAAAATATGTTCAATCTTATGCAATGATTGAAATAATTTTTGAATATTCATTTTTAGCTCAACTATTTGAGGAATAGTGGAGCTATTCTGCTATCCCCAGCGTTGGCATCGGCGTCAGCATCCGGTTAGATAGAGTTTGGTTAAAAATTTGGTTAAAGTTTTCATAACTTAAGTTATGAATGGTGTACATTCTTGTAACTTAGCATAGGGGTAGGTGACATGGGTACTGATCAAATGAGTATGATTGCAGGGTTGTGTGCATACTAATTAACTTATTTGATTAACAATGAAAATATTTGTCAGGTTAATGTTTTGGTTAAAGTTTTGGTTAAATTTGTTGGTTAAAAGTTTTGGTTAAAGTTTTTGGTTAAAGTTTTTGTTTAAAGTTTTTGATAAAGGTTTTGCTTAAAGTTTTCATAGCTTTTGATTGGTGTACATTTATATGACTTGGCATAGGGGTAGAGGACATGGGTACTCTTCAAATCAGCATCATCGGGGGTTGTGTGCCCACTAATTAGCTTATTTGCATAACAATGAAAATATTTTTCAGGTTAAAGTAACTTAAGTTATGAATGGTGTACGTTCATGTAACTTGGTGCAGGGGTACTGTTCAAGTGAGCATAATTAGAGGTTGTGTGTGCATACTAATTAGCTTTTGTGAGGATTTTGTTTGCACAAATGATCATATATGTGAAGAGCATTGTCTCTACTTAATGATGAGGTGAAGTGTGCATATTAATTAAGTTATTTGCATAATATAGACTTTCATACAAAATGTTAAACCTGAGCGAAGAACCTAAGTTATGAATGATGTACATTCATGTAACTTGGCACACAGGTAGAGGACATGGGTACTTTTCAGCTTAGCCTAATTGGGAGGGCAGGGGGTAATGTGAGTGCATACTAGTTAGCATATTTGCATAACAATAGAAATATTTAAATCTATGATGTCTTAAATTGAAGTGGGAGTGGGATTTTGTTTGCACAAATGATTATATATGTGAAGAGCATTGTGTATGGTGTGGTGTCATGTGCATATTAATTAGGTTACTTGCATAACAGACTTTCCTACAAAATAATTAACCTGAGGTAATAATAACTTGGTTTAGTGGTAGAGGGCAATGGTACTGTTCAGTTGAGCATGATTGGTGGGGCTGTGTGCATACTAACTACCTTATTTGCATAGCAGTGAAATTATTTGTATATGTATCTCTTGAATTAAAGTAGGTGTGGTGATTTTGCATAAACAAATGATCATACAGTATATGTGAAGAGCATTGTTCACACTTTTTGGTGAGGTATAGTGTGCATATTAATTAGGTTATTGGCATAAAAATAGACTTTGCAGCAAAATGTTTGACCTGAGATCAAAAATATTTAATCGACTTACTAACTTCACATTTCTAGTTTTGCTATTATATTGACATGATATGAATAGGAATCAAAATGTCTGTCTTGCCATGAATAAAGAAGCAAATAAAAGTTTTCTTGCTTCTAAAGAATTTTAAACTAGGGGTTTAGGAAATATAAACAATAAGTGGAATGTGGGGTAGATGATAACATGATGATAAAGTAGCTGAAGGAATTCGGATCAGGGTAGGATTTCATGTGGGACAGGGTGGAATTGTATGTAGGGCAGGGTGGTGTGGGGTGTGGGTCAGGATGCATTGGCATGTTGGACAGGAGGGTGGGTTGGCATGTAGAACAGGGTGGGTTGGCATGTGGAATGGTGGGTCAACATGTGGAACAAGGTGGACTGGCATGTGGTGGGATGTTATCTGAATTTCAGTTGTGATGGCATGTGGGTCATGCAAGTGGTGGAATGACACAGTATACATCTGGTTTTTAGGTGTGATTGCATGGAGTATAGGCATGGGATGACATTTGGAACAGGTTGGAATGTGGGACAGTCTGGAATATGCATTATTAGTGGTGAGGGTATTTGTATTGTTTCCAATGTCTAGTTTGTCATACATTAAGCACTATCGTTTTGCATAATTTTGCTTTAATGTGATTGTACATTTTTCATGTTGCTTGACTCTGCTTGACACACATATTTTCTTAAATTGGAAGTTGTATTACAATCCAAGATGTAGTTCTGGGAATGTGTAGGGGTTGGCGGAGGGTACAGGTTGGAAAGGCTTAATTACATTCTTTCATTGACATTGGCAAGTCAGGACCTCTTCTTTTCTTTGTTGTTCAATTGATAGAACTACAAGAGGTTATAGATATAAAGACTTAGCTTTTACATGTTTTCTGAGTTACTGCATGGGTGAGGTAACCTTGAGCTTTGTTTTTTAAATATCTGGGAAAAGATATTTTAAAGCTTGTAAATTGTGAAAATTAACAAAGCAAATGAAAATGTAAGTGCATCTTTCTAAGCTCGAGTAATTTGAAATCATCTGCCCCTACTACCCTATATACTTCCCTTAATAATCGTTATCTTTATCATATACAGGTATTTTACTTTATTTATGTATTTATATTTTACAGTTTCAATCCTTTCATATTACCTTTATTTTATGTACAAAGCATTTGAATGTTTGATAGTATTTGCACTTTAAATGTAACAATAATATAATAATAATAATAATAAGCCCATTCTCTATACTAGCTTTGAATAGTAAAGCATACTGTTCTTCTGACAGTTCTTGTTATGAAAGAAACAAATTGGTGAGAGAGAAAAACATGTCAGTATCTTATTCTGTTTAGATATTGCACTCCAAAGATTTCACAAATGTTTTGGAAAGTGACCAGTGCAGTATACAGTGTGATGTTGTACTTGCATATCCGTGAGAATTTCCTATGCATTTGTATAAAATGAATGTTTATTTTTCTTTTATTTAAGAGCGTTAGGTACATTAGCAGACGGGCAATGCAAGCCTTTGTAAAATGCATGTTATACCCTATTTCAATAATCAAGCAAAAAATATATTTCAGAAATAGGCAATCAATTTTCAAAGAAATATGTAAAAATGATCTTGGAACTGTAATTGTGACATCACACTTTACACTGCACTGGTTACTTTCCAACACTGATAAAATCTTTAAAATGCAATAACTTTCAAACATATTAGAATAGTTACATTTTGTTGTTGTTATCAATTTATTTCTTTAATATTCCTTTATCATTTTCATGAAAATCAAAATTCACAGGAAAATTCAGTTTAAGGGACATCCATCTCTAGTGATTTATTATTGGCGATCTTATGGAAAATGGTACTAGATCAAAACTAATAGCTACGTTAATATATTTAATTCAGCTATTATTCAATAGGATAATCAGTCATTACTGCAATTTGAATGGAAATTGTTTATTTTGATACAGCAAAACAATGGCACTGGCATAGATCCAAATGATCCACTTGGTGCTTTACCTGAAGGATGGGGTAAGTCTCATTTATGATTGGTTTCTGGTTTTAATGATCTGTTTAGGTGTTTTTCTTTTTTTCATTTGCAATGCTTTTTGTTGTACTTACTTATTCTAGGTTTGAATATCTATTTCTTAGATAGGCCTGGCCTTTTATCTCAATCTTTACAAATCAGAACAATTTTCAAAAGAAAAGAACTAAAAACAAGAAAATATACAAATAAGGTGAAAATTTTGCACCGCTTTTTATTCCTGTACAAATGGTTGCTCCTTCATTACTGCTGTTCACCTTCAAAGCGCTGCATTTTTACACATTTATGTTTACTTTTTGTTAAATCAAAATATTTTGTATTTTGATATGATTTAGCCTTTCACTTCAAAGTGCTGCATTTTTAGACATTTATGTTTACTTTTCGTTAAATTGAAACATTTTTTATGATTTAAACTCTGCCTTTCACCTTCAAAGCGCTGCATTTTTACACATTTATGTTTTTTTTTGTTAAATCGAAACATTTTGTATTTTGATTTATTTTGATATGATTTAGCCTTTCACCTTCAAAGTGCTGCATTTTTAGACATTTATGTTTACTTTTCGTTAAATTGAAACATTTTCTATGATTTAACCTCTGACTTCATGTGACCTTTGTGGTCAATTTACCTACACGTCTGGTCAATCAATCGGCCATGCTGTAATACATCAGTTATACTGGAGCTATATACTCTGGATATTATGGATATTTCATAAATTGATTTTCGGAGAAAAAATAAACCAAATCTTATTTTACTCGCATGTATTATTTTCTTTACTCCCTTAGTACAGTGCAAGGTTGTATGTGTATACACACGAAACACTCTAATATTGTACACTATATTGTGCACACTGAGTGATGTTAATTAGGGTTCATTGTTACGACATTATTGATGATTGTGACAATGGCTTGGTGATATGTCAACATTGATACAAGTCATTGTAATCACAATCCTGTTATTGGATATGCATTACCAGATTTGAAGGTGGCACATCCCGTAAGAGAAATGGTATCTTCAAGAAGTGAACTTATTTATCTGTGACTTGTTGAAAACAGTTCCATTTTGTATTTTTTTTAAAGAAATGACATAAAACTACCATTTAAAAATTCATATGTTCTTTTTTTTCCTTTCATCTAGAGCAACGGAAAGATCATTTGAACCGAAGGTACTTTGTTAATCACTCAAGTAGAATGACACAATGGGAAGACCCCAGAACACAAAGGTGAGTTTAACTTTCATGTTTTACACAATGTGGCTTATGTCCCCTGAAATTTTAGTGACTACCAATGTTATTGCGTTCCTTTAAGATGTATAGAAGCATATATTTAGAATCCTGACGGGTTCCTCACGTATTACATTTGTAGGTGGTGAAGATCAATCATTTCTTGTTTACAGTAGTGCAGTAGATCCATAATTAACATTTCCAGGTTTCCAAATAGGCCACCCCCACCATAGCAACATGGTAACTATGTGGGGCAAACAAACCTCAAATCCACAATTATTGACAGTAAGATGTTCGCGAGGCCTGCCGCAAGCTTTGGTTCATTTATGGCACTTCTCCGGATTTTTAGAGTTTTTAGCAAATAGGATAAACAAAATTCAGTTTGCTAAGTGTTCTGGGTAACAGCAATCGGATTTACAAAGCCTGCAATTTTTGTTCACCATTTTGCCGTCACTCATTCTGTGTGTGCAGAAATTTGTTTTGTACAGTAAGAGCTAGCTGTACTTTAACAGTGCCGGTAGGATATTTGCCCCTACTTAGTTACGCAGATTTTGTTGCTAGGCATATTCGTGCGGTGATTAGATAAAAGAAGCTGTAAATCATTAAACCCAGAAATGGTACTTAGTATCTCCCCATCAGATGGAGACACAAATCTCACACATTGTATAATACATCTCCTAACTGATTGATATCAACGTTAGCAAAGCTTTGCCCTCTTAAATTAGATTGAAGAGGTAAACCGCATATTATTATGTGATGCCTTTTCTGCCTTTTTTGATGCATGCATTATTATGTAAACAAATCAGCAATGAAATTGCTTAAAATGACACATTCAGTCATGGTGTAACAGGAAATAAAAGTGTATATAGTATCCAGCAGAGAATGGAATATCAAATCAATCGCTGACCATATTATGAATTGTGAAAATTAATTGCTGGCCATGTTGCCATGTTATGAAGTGTCCAAATCAATGGCTGGCCATGTTATAAATTGTCAAAATCAATCCCTGGCCATGTTATGAATTGTCAAAATCAAACACTGGCCATGTTATGAATTGTCAAAATGAATTTCTGACCATGTTATGAATTGTGAAAATCAATGGCTGGCCATGTTATGAATTGTGAAAATCAATCGCTGGCCATGTTATGAATTGTGAAAATCAATCGCTTGCCATGTTGTGAATTGTCAAAATCAATCACTGGCCATGTTCTGAATTGTCAAAATGAATCGCTGGCCATGTTATGAATTGTCAAAGCCAATTACTGGCAATGTTCTGAATTGTCAAAATCAATCGCTGGCCATATTATGAATTGTCAAAGTCAATTGCTGGCCATGTTATGAATTGTCAAAATCAATCGCTGGCCATGTTATGAATTGTGAAAATCAATCGTTGGCCATGTTATGAATTGTCAAAATCAGTCGCTGATCATGTAATAAATTATGAAAGTCAATCGCTGACCATGTTATGAATTGTCAAAATCAATCGCTGGCCATGTTATGAATTGTCCAAATCAATTGCTGATCATGTTATGAATTGTACAAATCAATCACTGACCATGTTATGAATTGTCCAAATCAATCGCTGACCATGTTATGAATTGTCCAAATTAATCTCTGTGGATGTTGATGAACTTGAAGTTAATGAAATTCTTAGTATGGTCCCACAGCTGGTTGATATGTCACTTACCATCCTTTTTTTTCCGTTCTCTTTTAAGCTCCTCATTACAATATTTGATTGTTGTTTTTTCTTTCTATATATTTCACCAGTATCTTTGTGTCTCCATATTCAAACCACCACTCCTGTTTTTCTTTTACTCAGTGCAAGTATGCAGGAAAACCCCTTACCAGATGGTTGGGAGATAAGGTATACCAAAGAAGGCCGACGATACTTTGTAGACCACAACAACAAAATCACAACTTTTGACGACCCAAGAGCTGCAGCATCTAAGGGGTATGTACATTATCATCTAGACCTGGACTTGATCTTAGTGGAATTAAAATCCTGGTATCAGTTTTAAAGAGTGCAAAATATATTTTAGTTCATTTTGTAGATTAATTTGTTCAATAAGCTAAAGCTAAATCCATTCATCCAGCTGTCGGCTCATTGGGCCGACGCTTATCCCTGGTTTCCATGGTGCAAGCTGATGAGAGTACATGACTCCCCCTAGACGATACGAGTCCATCGCAGATTAACTCCCCAGCAGTGCTTGTACTCATTTTGCACAGATGAGTGGACTGAAGCAAGTAGAATAAAGTATCTTGCTCAAGGACAGGATGCAGCACTCACGACGGTAATTAAACTCGGTACCTCTCGAATGCGAGCATGACTCCCAAACACTAAACCACAGCACCTCTTCACTCTGTGCAATAAGCATTTTTAAAGCTGCATCTGGGTGTCCTTTGCGTATTAAAATTCTGTTTTTGGAAGTAAATATTGTGTCGATTTGAGCATGATCAAATTTGTTCTGTTCTGTTTTTATATTGTTATTTTATATTGTTTTATTTATTCTTCTGTCATCTTTCTTCTGTATTTCAAGTAATATGCTAAAAATAGAATCCCGAAGAATAAAATAGCATTCTTTTTAAATTTACATTTTGTGTTGATTGTAATGCCACAACATTTTTTTTTTTACCTCTTATTTTGTGCTCAGACCTAAAGGTGCCTTTGGGGTACCTGTAGCCTATGAACGAGGATTCCGTTACAAGCTAGGTCAGTTCAGATACAGGTGTCAAACTGCGGTTCTTCAAGGACACGTTAAGATCAACGTATCTAGAAGTACCCTTTTTGAAGACTCTTTTCATCAGGTGAGGAATGTATTCGATTGGTGGTAACAGGTATTTGGCGGGGTTTGATCAATCAGCGACTTGGTTACTCGGGATAGTTAAAACTTGAGTGGAAAATTATCTTTTGTGTAAAGCAAGCTCACAGGACTATTTAGAGTCCCACCAGTGATACACCAATTCCAGACAAAATTGTTAGTTAGTTAAATCCATACTCAGATCATGCATGTTCCCGGTTTCTTTGGCATAAGTGGATGAGAGCACATGACTCCTCCTGGATAGGATGCCAACCAGTTTATTGTAGGTAAACTCACTTGCACTGGTGGTACTCATTTTACAGTTAAGTGGACTGAAGCAAGTAGAATAAAGTGTCTTGTTTAAGGACAGAGCTACGGGGTTGAACCCGATCTTATTCACATCAAGCATGACTCCTTTAACACTGAGCCACTGCACCTATTTACAAAACATTAGGCCAATTGTAATTTAAGATACACAAGCAGATATGAAATCATTCGTGCGACTCACAAGCACATAATTTTTATTTTGAGGCCTGGTTTTTAGCGTACGATTTAGGGATCTCATATGACTTGCTTGAAATAAGTTTAAGATGCTTTAAACAGTTCTTAACTTAAAATTGACTTGATATTGAGCAATTTGTAAAAATTAAAAAAAGTTATGAGTTTAGGTGTACTTTTTTTCTCGCAATTGACAGATCTTTTTACCTGTCAACTATTAGGATTGGTAATGCTCATCGTGGTAGGAAGGTCTTGCCTCGGAACCCAAATTTCTTGAGTAGATGTAATGAAAATTAGACAAATTTGCAAACCAGATAAGAGATTGTTGGAATCATTCATCGCCACAAACCTGGTGGATTGTTGACATGAAATCATTGGAATCTCTTCAGACACAAGGAAGTTATCCATGAATGTGGATGCATCACATTAAAATTGGACAGTTGATCAGAACGCAAGGTGGCCAACGATATTTGATGTCCAAAGATTTTATGAATTGTAGCTGTTGTAAAGCAGTATTTGTTATCTTTAAGCAGACTTTTACACATTCCTGTCTGTAATTCTTATAAGATTCTTATCAGGAAAAAAACAAAAAACATTGGCCATATTAAAGAAATTGGAACAGCATTTATTATATATTGATGTTAAGATATGTTACCAGTGAAAGAAAATGCTGAGTGGGCGCTTATTATGTTGCATACGATAATTGATTTAGAATCATTTCTCATTCATCAGTTCATATTATTTGTGCTTATTGGCTAAAAACTCTCTGTTTCTGTCAGATCATGAGGCTACCGTCCCCGGAGCTGAGGAAACGGCTGTACATTATATTCAGAGGTGAAGAGGGTCTTGATTATGGTGGTGTTGCAAGGTATGTATTGTGGGCCATGTTCCTTATTTCATAAAAGTGGTCAATCATCGAAATCACGCATCTGTGAATCGGTGTTGGTGCATATAAATAGAGCAATTCTATTTGGGAATGGTGAAGTAGTAAAAACATTGCCGACCTAAAGTATTGAATGACCTTCTGCATAGTGCTTGAAATTTACATAATCCTGTTAACATGGGGCTGATTCTATGTATGGGCTAGCACAATTTCAATCACTCAAGCATGTCGGGCTATCTAAAATTCAGACTGATATATCAGTACGTATATGTCAGAAGAAAGGAAAACAGTTTGGGCTTGTAATAAGTTTAGTTAGGCCTGTGAATACTTCAGTTGGGCAAGTTAAGCAAGGAAGTGTGACAAACTAGTGGTAAACCAATACTAATATTGAGCACTGCTTTCATAGTTTGTGTTTCTGTGCTACTGGTATTTATAGCGTATTAGAATATGGGGCATTTATATGCTGCTAGCTATCCCACAACTTATGAAAAGTGACTCAGTTATCAGAAATGCTACAGAAGGTTACAACCAAGGTGCCAACTTAGTTGTTTGGACAGGTAGTGGTAACTCAAGCTACAGATATATCAAAACCATGTAAATAACAGAAACTCAATCAAGATTAAAAATTGACCATTATACAGTTTGATATCAATTCAGATCTTATTTTGCAAACCTTTTGTGGAATTTGTTTAGTAAATAACATTAAAGCAATGTATAGTTTTTCCAAAAAAAAAAAAAAAAAAAAAAAGGTTTTATTAAAATATTTACGCTTATTTTAATGGGAAAGAAAACAGAACTTTGTAGCAGTTCATAGAACAAGAAGGATAAACATTAGTGATCGTAAGTTACGGTTCATGCAAGGCACCTTTTGGACTACGTCAAATTAATGAGAACGTTTTCTTTAGCTGTACAACTTGTAAAAGCAGGAATTGAGTAATGTAATATATTTTATGTTATGAGCCGGCAATTCCTAATAGGCGGCCCGGGGGCCAAATCTGGCCTGCCAGACAATCCACTCTCGCATGTGAACAATAGTCGCAGCGGGGGAAAAAAATCTGAAGGAGATTGGTAAAAATCCCAAAGTACTTGTTTATTTTGGGTTTTTCCTAGGCAGATCTGCGCATTATAACATTGCAGCTTATCAAGCAAAATGTTATCTTCAGTTCAGTTATAACATGGGCAGACGCGCGGCTTGTCAAAGGAAGGCTGATAAGAGAACCGCCGACATCTGGTGTACATCTTTTTTATCACGAGTGCTCTCAGCTTGTTTGTAGGGTTTGTTTGTCACGCGATGCTGGTTTTGTCATGTGATTGGCCCTAAGGTTTGTGTGAAATGATGGCCCTTGGAAAAAATTAATTAAGAACCCTTGTTATAAGTTATGAATATTTATTAATGTATATTATTAAGCACTCCATTTATTAATTCTTAGCCTAGTTATATTTCTTAATATTCTTAGTGTCAGGATTGTAAAGTAGAACTAATGATTTTTTTTTGTCACATCCTTAGAAATTAGAATATTCTGTTCTAAATCATAAGTTTTGCCTGAAATGAAGATCTAATTGTAAAATAAATGTGTACTATTAAGCACTCCAGCAATTAATTTTTTACCTAGTCACTAGAATTGATGATTGTCTAGCCCTCAAATTTCCTCACCTTGCCCTAACTTGTGATGATTTGAGCTTGAAAGGAAGATCTTATAGTAAAATTCCCCCTTTTATTTTCTTTCAGGGAGTGGTTCTTCATGTTGTCCCATGAGGTTCTCAATCCCATGTACTGCCTTTTCGAATACGCCAGCAAAAACAACTACAGCTTGCAAATAAACCCTGCATCCTCGGTCAACCCAGACCATCTACACTACTTTCGGTTTGTTGGCAGGTTTTTAGCAATGGTGAGTTTTATTTGTCATGAAAAAGCCTAAATGAAATCTGTTATTCATATGTTTTCTCGTTATCTCGTGGTGCCGTTAAGACCTCAACAAACAAACAAAAATTTGACTTATGGTAAATCTGTTTTCAATTGGGAAATATTAATGTTGAATACTCAATGTGAGTTTTCATTTTCTTGTATATGATACAGGACTATTAAAGGAACATTCCTATGTCTTTAAAGGAATATTCCCATGTTTTTTCGTAACCTTTAATAAGAAAGAGAACAATTTTAGAATCAATTTAGTACAAAAATCATTTTGAGATGCTATTCCTACCAGGAGATATTCAAATTTTAAGGTTCACAAAAAATGCCAATAAACGAATAGGAAAAGGCTCGGTATGACATCACAGCAACACACACATTTTCCCACAAAGTTTATGTATTTCATTAAAATCTATCATTCTTTTTTATTAATTAAACCTGCTCGAAAAATAAATTGATGAAAGTTTGGTATTTATATACATTGCCAAATATACCCTACTTCAATAACTTTTGGAAAATTGTTTCTAATCATACAAAAACAACCAATTAACGTTCAAAGAAATACATAAACATGACATACTGTACTCCATGACATTATCAAACACGAATTTACCATACTGTACAAAAACTTTAGGATGCAATTGGGAAATCTTTAAAAATCCATATCTCCTGAACGGTGTATGATATCAACCTTATTTTTGTACCAAATTGGCTCTTGAAGTATGCTCTTTCAAACAAATGTTTACAAAAAACCATGGGAATATTACAAAAAAAAAACCCATTCGAATATAACAAAAAGACCATGGGAATATTACAAAAAGACCATGGAAATATTTATAAAAAAAACATGGGAATATTACAAAAAAAACATGGGAATATTACAAAAACACCATGGGAATATTACAAAAACACCATGGGAATATTACAAAAAACCATGGGAATATACAATAAAAAAAACATGGGTATATTACAAAAAAAACATGGGAATATTCCTTTAAAGAAACAATTTGGGTAGTAATGCTTGAAGGTGTACAAATATTTAATTTTAATTTTGATTCATTCTGTATTTTAAACCACTTGGGAAATTGGATTTAGGTAGAGCACAGGACATGGGTTCCAGGGTTGGGTCCCAGGAGATTTTTCCACAACCACAAAGACAGATACACCTGACATGAAGTGCAGAAGTATTATGTCGTCTTCCTCACTTGCTCCAGCCTTTGGGAAAAGTGGACAATGGCGCTGACCGTCCACAGGATGAGGACATTACATCCCAACAGCAGGTCCCTCTTGCTCGATCACTATGCGAGAAGTGAACGCGAAAAAGCTGCGTTCATTCACTTCCTGTCCTGTCCAGTCAAGTTCATGTGCGCCGATTCATCAGCAACCGAAGAACTTGACTGGTGGTGATATGGTCTGTATGGAAACGCACAGTATAAAAACTCATTGTATGTATGTATATAATATAAAGCTTCAGTCTATATTCTGGAGGTGCAGATAATATTTCTCTGGCAGAATTAAGGGGTGCTTCATCTGATTATGTCTGAAGCAAAGATAAGAGGCGCCGCTTTAGACATTTCAAAATACATTTTAAATAAATTTCCAATCGTTAAATTCAGAAAAGTACATCTTGCATATTGTGTACATGCCCTTTATTCCCTAACCGCCATTTTTGGCGGTTCAATAAAACAACACTTGACCACCATTGACCTTTATATCACTCATGAACGGTAATTTTAAATATTGAGTGGATAAATTGTTTACAGAACCAATTCATCTTTGAACAATAAGTGTAGCTGGTATATAAAATGTATTCTCACAGCAAGGAGGAAAGTGGGGATATCTGCATGATTTTAAGCATATGTACACGATATGTGATTAAATTTATTTGAGGTCGATTTTTATTTATATTTCCTTTAGTGTCACTAATGTGATAATTGTATTCTACAATCGTGACCAAAGCTGTTGGGACAAATCTCTCAAAAAATGTCAAGAACATATCTCCCAACTTCCTCGCCTTCAATGTAAAAAATGTTTTTTAAAAATGAGATGTCTCAATCGGCCATGATTGTTGTGTGATTCTAAAACCATAATCTAACTATTGTCCCTTCCTTTTCTCCCCAGGCCCTGTATCACGGCAAGTTCATCTTCAGTGGGTTTACCATGCCGTTTTATAAGCGCATGCTGAGCAAGCAGCTGACCCTCAAAGACTTGGAAAGCATTGACCCGAATTTTACAATTCTTTAGTTTGGGTCAAGTGAGTATTTAATTGGTTCAATTAGCAACGACAAATAGATCAATGTAATATATTTGTGGTACATTTATCAGTGAAAAATATATAAAGATAGGTATACTTTAGTTTGGAAATTAAAGTTGTTTTTAAATGGGGAAACTGATTTTTAAAAATTATTTGCATGATCACAATACATTTAAAAACAATGTATTGTTGCCTTTAGATGTCACAAGTTCTTTATTGTTGTATGATGTCCAAGTTATTCATGTTGCAGCAGTTTAAGTTATGTAACGTTTCTTTCACTTGCAGAGATAATAATATAGATGAACTTGAGCTTGAAATGACCTTCAGCGCAGATTTTGATATCCTGGGTAAAGTGGAAACGGTGGAGCTGAAAGAAGATGGTGCAAACGTTATCGTTACAGAAGAAAACAAAGAAGAATACATTGAGTAAGTCTGGCTCCACAAAAATACAAGGAAATAAACTTAAAACGATCAATTGAGCTGGTCAGACATGACTCTGATGTATAAAACTAAAAACGAAACTTAAGGTATATGGACAAGTGAGTCTGGCTACAAAGAGAAATGGGAAACAATGGGGAGGGGAAACCACTGACCACTGAATTTATAGGATAAGTTCAGTGGTCAGAAGTGACTGTTATGCATAAAACTAAAAACCAAACTTAAAAGGAGCTTGGCCAAAAAATGAGTGCGTTAGTTATTGCTAATTTCATACTTATATTATATATCTGTGGCTAACTTATGTAGATTTCAGCCAATAGAAGTTGCATCACACGGTTTGCTTTTACATAACTTTTCACCGGCATTGCAAGCAAGCGAACAAATTTAAAAAAAGTCAATTAGAAAACACTTACAAATTTCAAGAACTTGGGTCGGGATTTAATTATGTTTATGACAATGTGTGACACAAAAGTATTTGATTTAATGCGAGACTTCCACTAAATACGCCCTCATTTTTCTGCCAAGAGCCCCTTTAAAGGTATATTGATAGGTGAGTCTGGCTACAAAGAACAATGGGGGAAACAATGGGGGAAAAACCACTGACACCTGAACTAAAAGGATAAGTTCAGTGGTCAGATGTGACTATCAAGTATAAACTTAAAAACCAAAGAAAACAAAAGAAGAATCAAGTAAGTCTGGCTTCATAGAAAATGAGAAAAATAAGGAAATTTGTTAAAGGGTAGGTTTGATGGTTAGACATGTCGATCTTCAATGATAGAATACAAACAGAAGTATGAACACACTATTGTTATAATTTGATCCCTAATATATTCAACTTTAAAGAATCTATTAGTCATAAAGTGAGACTTGTCTTTTTGGGAAATTTAGAAATGACACAGGTCTTTAACCCTTTCTCTACCAGCACTTTTTTTTAAACACACTTGGGAGGCGGAGTCAAAGATAAGGCACCCAAAACGGCGATAATATCGCCGCATGGTAGAGTAAGGGTTAAGCACAGGCTGATTATTGAAGGATCCTCTTGCCTTCCGAGCAGCAGTCGGGCTCATTCCGCTACAGTGACCTGGTAGGCCGCCCACTGGGACCATGCTGCATTTATACTTTAGTTGGCACACTTGCCGCGGCTTGATTAACCCTTATTCTACCAGCACTTTTTTTAAACGCGCTTGGGAGGCGGAGTCAAAGATGGAGCCACCCAAAACAACGATAACGACGATAATATTGCTGCCTGGCAGAGTAAGGGTTAATTTGTATACTCAAATTGTTGCAAAATTTCTTCAATATTCATTAAAAATAATGACCGTTGATTTGAACATTTATATCAAATGTTTTAACTTCCATCACGCACAAAAAAGGTGTGATCAAGTATTCTAGAAATTCCGGAATATTACTTTATCACATATCGCTGACTAACTCCTTTAAAATTAAGAATGAAGTCACATCCTAACTTTCTTAACAATTGTTCATTCATTGTTTGTCGCGGAATTATTTCACTAATTGAAGATACTTTTTCCCTCAATATTTTTTGTTCTTTTGGGAAATCATTCATTTCACTAGAATATATTTAGTACTCGTGACATATCCAATACTTTGTAAGTCGCAATATTAATGACAAAACTTCAATCAAATTCCACTAAGCATGTCAGCTTTAGAATCATGATTTGAAGCAACGTGATGTTACTTGCCACAAGTTCAAATTCATTTTGCCAATTTTTTAAGCTTTAATTTTGCATTTTAGCTCAGTGAATATAGAAATGGCCACAAAAACAATGAAATAGACAGGATGTAAAATTGTGCATATTTATAATTTAGGTTTATTATAAACAATTTTGTTGTTGTCAGTTCTAATATTGATGATGATTCTTTTCTTTGTGTATTTCTCAATGGTATATCTAGAGTATGTTTTATGACCTTTTAAGGGTTTTTAAAATTTAAATAAACCAGCCAAAATAATGCGATCCTGAAATTGGCCATACCAGATAGTGTAAAAATCATACCCAGTTTGCTTGTCGCTCCAGCATTTAGAGGATGGAACAGATCAGTGATGAGAAATTCAAGTATAATTTGTTTTATTATTAAAAGACAATAATAAGTTCATGTAACTTTGTTGTCAGGCATCTTGACCTGGTCAGGCATCTTGACCTGGTCGGGCATCTGACCTGGTCAGGCATCTTGACCTGGTCAGGCATCTTGACCTGGTCAGGCATCTTGACCTGGTCAGGCATCTTGACCTGGTCAGGCATCTTGACCTGGTCAGGCATCTTGACCTGGTCAGGCATCTTGACCTGGTCAGGCATCTTGACCTGATCAGGCATCTGACCTGGTCAGGCATCTGACCTGGTCAGGCATCTGACCTGGTCAGGCATCTTGACCTGGTCAGTCATCTGACCTGGTCAGTCATCTGACCTGGTCAGTCATCTGACCTGGTCAGTCATCTGACCTGGTCAGTCATCTGACCTGGTCAGTCATCTGACCTGGTCAGTCATCTGACCTGGTCAGTCATCTTACCTGGTCAGTCATCTGACCTGGTCAGTCATCTGACCTGGTCAGTCATCTGACTGTTATGATTTTGTGGTGAGTGGTCATAATATTTTTTCTTTCTCCGTCCCGTCCAGATTAATGACACAATGGAGATTTAACCGTGGGGTTGAGGAACAAACCAAAGCTTTCCTAGAAGGATTCAATGAAGTGGTTCCACTTTTCTGGTTGCAATATTTTGATGAAAGAGAACTCGAGGTACGGCTACTGCTTTTCTCCCTATAACTTTTTTTTTTTTTTGTATATAAATAGTGTCATTTTGAGACATTGTAAGCTACATTCTCCCACAAAAGTACTTTCTTCCTTTTTTTTCAAAAGTACTTTTTCCCTTTTTCTTATACCCCAATGTTGCAGATATATATAGCCAAAAACTTCTATTCCAAATCACATACCAACATTGAATAGGGGTGGAATGGAAAAAAGTGCCAAGACTTTGCCTGATTGTAGATTTTTTGGAAATCTTTAAAATAGCAACAAAAAAAAAAATCTTATCAAAATGGTTAGAAATGATCATTTATCAGCTTAATAAATTTTTAGGACCAGTTGAAGGTTGATTATTATGCAAACGTGTGATGTCATCAGGTGAATGAATGGGCTCTTTATATTTGTAATTAAATTCATTGTTTGTGTAACGCTCCCCAATAATAGCTGAATGGAATGCATCTGACTTCAAGAATATTGAACAGTCAACATTTCAATCTTGACGGTCTTCTAGAAGTTAGTTATGGCTGAATTGGAAGAACAAAATATAGAGAAGTGCATCAAGGTCTTGAGCTTACCCACACAATGTCACCGAAGGAATTTCGTCTCAAGAAAATTGCTTGACACACCACCAGTAATTGTGCTACATAATAGCAATGTCACTTCCGCTGCAATTAATGATTGGCTATGTGGAAATATTTAGACCAATTAAAAACTTTCATTTGTATAATACAGTAACTGGCCTTTAAAATTTTGTTGATCTGCCCTAGCACAAAGGCAAAACATGGTAGAGACAGTTTTCTTCTATTCAGAATGCATAAGTGGTAATCTACAATGTGTGACTTTACCTACAAGGGAAAAACAAAAAAGGGAAGGAAAAAAAATGTAAAAACTGATTCAAGAAATTCAAGGTTTAAAAATTTTATTTTAAGTTTATACTTTTGTAAGTGCAGCCAGTATGGCGTATCTTTGTGTACATGTTCTGCTCATGCTGTCTCTGCTACAGGAAGGACAAAATATTATGAAGTATGAATTACCAATCAACTTTTAATCATCACTAAAGTAGTTACAGTGTTAAGTGCCTAACCTCATTGCAAAGAGATCTTGAAATCTTAAAGCTGGCAAAGCATGTTTGATTTTAGTCTAGTGCGTCGTAAAGAAAAGTCCCTAATTAAATTTTGATATGTTCGGCTAAACAATTGTATCAAATTCAAAATGTAATATCAAGTCATTATTTTTTTTCAACCTGCTGTAGTTTGCACTTGTTTGTCTGCTTTCTCTTCAAATGCATCGTAGCATAATATAAGTTACTTAGTCTTTTTAGTAATAATGCATCACATCCCACCATTTCAGCTGATGCTATGTGGCATGCAAGAGTTTGACATTGAAGACTGGTATAACAGCACGGTATACAGGCACTACACCAGGGATAGCAAGCAGGTGCAGTGGTTCTGGAGAGCGATCAAGGAGATGGACAATGAAAAGAGAGCTCGGCTCTTGCAGTTTGTGACCGGAACCTGCAGGCTGCCTATCGGAGGATTCTCAGAACTGATGGGTAGGTCTTGTTCCATTTAAAATTTTAATTAAAAAATAAATATTTTCTAAATCTATATGTGCCTTTAGCATTCTTAAGCAATTAGACACATCGTCATAGATTGTGTTTAACAGTCAAAGCACATCTTCATAGATTGCCCGATCCTCCTCCTCCCCAGAGCTTCCCTCAACCCCTCCCCAAAGCTTCCCTCAACCCCTCCCCAGAGCTTCCCTCAACCCCTCCCCAGAGCTTCTTTCAACCCCTCCCCAGAGCTTCCCTCAACCCCTCCCCAGAGCTTCCCTCAACCCCTCCCCAGAGCTTCCTCAACCCCTCCCCAGAGCTTCTTTCAATCCTTCCCCAAAGCTTCCTTTAACCCCTCCCCAGAGCTTCCTCAACCCCTCCCCAGGCTTCCCTCAACCCCTCCCGGAGCTTCTTTTAATCCTTTCCCAGAGCTCCCCTCAACCCCTCCCCAAAGCTTTTCTCAACCCCTCCCCAGAGCTTCCTCAACCCCTCCCCAGAGCTTCCCTCAACCCCTCCCCAGAGCTTCCTCAACCCCTCCCCAGAGCTTCTTTCAATCCTTCCCCAGAGCTTCCCTTAACCCCTCCCCAGAGCTTTTTTCAACCTCTCCCCAGAGCTTCCCTCAACCCCTCCCCAAAGCTTCTTTCAATCCTTCCCCAGAGCTTTCCTCAACCCTTCCCCAGAGCTTCCCTCAACCCCTTTAATTCCATTATCGAGCTCTTTCACTAAAACATCCTCTCCTTCCTACATCATACCCACTGCTAACACTACATCTGAATCCCTCCTCTTCTTATCTACCTCCTGCTCACCACACCATCTCCTCAACCTCTTTCACTTCTGCTGTTATCTAATCTCTCAGGCACAGTTTGACCATCACTGTTATAGTTAAACTACACCAACCAAACCCTATATGTGTCATAGTAAAACTGTTGTTATTCTCTTATAGTGAAACTATGTTGTTATTCTAGTGAAACTATGTTGTTATCATAGTAAAACTATGTTGTTATTCTGATATCATGGTGAAACTATGTTGGTATTCTATTATAGTGAAACTATGTTGTTAATCTGTTATCATAGTGAAACTGTGTTGTTATTTTGTTATAGTGAAACTATGTTGTTATTCTGTTATCGTAGTGAAACTATGTTATTCTGTTATCGTAGTGAAACTTGTTATTCTGTTATCATAGTGAAACTATGTCGTTATTCTGTTATCATAGTGAAACTATGTTGTTATTCTGTTATAATAGTGAAACTATATTGTTATCATAGTGAAATTAGGTTGTTATTATAGTGAAACTATGTTGTTATTGTGTTATTATAGTGAAACTATGTTGTTATTCTGTTATCATAATGAAACTATGTTGTTATTCTGTTATCATAGTGAAACTATATTGTTATTCTGTTTTCATAGTGAAACTATGTTGTTATCTTAGACTTAGTGAAACTATGTTGTTATTATAGTGAAACTGTTGTTATTATAGTGAAACTATGTTATTCTGTTATAGTAAAACTATGTTGTTATCATTGTGAAACTATTTTTATCATAGTAAAACTATGTTGTTTTCATAATGAAACTTGTTATTCTGTCATCATAGTGAAACTATGTTGTTATTCTGTTATCATAGTGAAACTGTGTTGTTATTATATCATCATTATCATGTTTTGTTTCTTGTGTTGTTGGGCAGTGTCTAGCTTGGATGAGTGAGATTATGGTACATTGTTAGCAGCTGAATTAACATCTCTGAGTTACGAAATAAATCACACCCACCATAGCAATATGGTAACTTGGTGGGGAATACAAACCTCAAATCTGCAATCTGTATGACCAATGCATTGACATTCAGATTTTCAGTGTGGCCTGCTGCAAGTTTTGATTCATTTATGGTATTTCCCCGGATCTTTAGAAATTTTAGCAAAGGAAATAAACAAAATTCAGTTTGCTAACCGTTCTGGGTAACAGGAATCGGATTAACAAAGCCTGTAATGGGCTCGCAGGTGCATTTTTGTTCACCATCTTGTTGTCACTCGGTATGTGTGTGCACAAATTTGTTTTGTGTAGAAAAATGCAATGGCCGTATTGCACCCGCCACTAGCTAGCTGTACTTTACCAGTACCGTGTAGGATTTTTGCCCGACTTAGACAGATTTTGTTAATAGGCATATTGGTGTGGTGGTTGGTTGAAAAAGCTGTCAATCATCTAACTCAGTGAGGTTATTTGTGTTGAAGTTGAGTACCTTATATTCTGCAGCATTATGTCTTACTGGACACATTACTGTTTTGTTTTGGTTTGAAGCAAGAAGACTCATTGGCTCTGTGGTAGGTAGAGCATTAGCCTTCTGAGCTGGGAAGCCTTGGGTTCGATTTTGGGTGGGGTCTAACCAGCACCTACTGCTTCCTCATCTGTCGCCCGAGATTTAAGAGTACAGAGCAGGGTAATAATTTCATACGGTTGGTGACTTGTTGTGTGTTGTCACCGGGGCATTGCCCTGCCCCAGCATAGTCCCAGGGGACTTGTTGGGTTTCGGTATGTGTGGATAAATGATATTTTTAAGTGATACGGTAGTTTGGTTAATAACGCATCAAATCCTGGAAATGAATTTCTATTATTATTAATTAATGCTGCGTCATTGTTTTGTCAGCGAAAAATGTAGATTAATTTTTTTCCCTTAATCTCTTGAATGTTTCTATTGTACAGGGAGCAATGGACCGCAGAAATTCTGTATAGAAAAGGTGGGCAAGGAAGCATGGCTGCCAAGAAGTCATACATGGTAAGGGTGTTTTAGTTGCATCATAACTAATTATTTCATTGGAAAAAAGAGCAGTGATATTATTACTTAGGTATAAAAGTTTGGAATTTTTTCTCTTCAGGTAGTGTTGTTCATTAATTGCTCATAAAAGATGCAAACAAAATAAGTTTTAAATGTCGAAGTGTATATTTGCAAATGTATAGTTAAAATTGCATCTTATTCAAATTTGTATGTTTGCCAAATCCAACTTTTAGTCATCTAATAATTCTGATATAGCAAAATAGCAATAACATTTTCTTTTAAAGGATGAGTTCAGTGGTCAAGCAAGTTCATCTTATATAAATGAGGTCTTATTCCGTTAAGTAGATAGTCATGTGTCAAGTTCTGTCTCATGTGATGAATGAAATGATGGGTGTAATAAGTCTGCTGTAGAAATTTGACACCCTCGTCCTCACATTCTCAACAGCTGTTAAAGTATTTTGAAGAAAATTAATTAGAACTTTTTTTTTTTTTACTATTTGAATTATATTTGTTCAAACTTTCTTCAGCTGGAAAATTACAATTATCTGTACTAGATTCTGCTTTGCTACTTTCCTGGCATATTCAATGGTTTTAATCTCAGGACAAAATATAATAGAATACATAAAGATCATGAGAAATGTGAGGAGGTGACATCACCAGTCTTATTTCAAATCTAGTCTGATTAAATATCTTCTTGAAGAAATAGGAATTTTGAATGCTTTCTTCACCATTTTGTTTCTGTGGAGTTCCTGTTTCAATTTCGTATGAGATGAAGTTTCTTGACCACCGAACTGACACTTTAACTGCCTGAGCAATTATTTGACATTCAATGAAAAAAATATCTTGATATGTTAAAACTCTCTTTGTTTGACTTGCTGAAGCGTAAGAGAAACCTACTACTTTGAAAAAACAGCATCAAAGTATTCACACCCTGATGGGTGTTTGTTGTTACAAGGGAGCAACCATAAGGCTACACGTAATAGTCAATAACATCAATGACATAAGATTTTAACAGATCTCTGTGGTGTAGTGGTTAGTGCTTTGTCCTCTCACCCGCACATTCCGGGTTCGTATCCCAGTGGGTTTACAACCAGTGAGTTCACAACTGGTTATCAAAGGCTGTGGCCGTCTTGATATAATGTCCAGCATTGGATGCTTTTGGGACGTTAAACCTTGCTATGCTATGCTATAAGATTTTAAAAGAAAGAAGAACACATTAATGCACTACCTGAATATGTTAAAATAAGTTAAAAGAAGTACATATAAATTTGATTTAAAACATTATCAAAAAGTCCATTATATGTCTGCCTCCTAATAAAGTATTCTATAATAAAGAAAGGTACAATATTTTCAGGTGCAAATGTTATTGTTTTACCCCTCCTAGTTTCCACTTGCTTTAGTCAGCTTGACTGTGACATGAGTTTAAACTGGGATGGATTGGTTTAGATTTGAGTTCAATCACATCAAGCCTCAAGGGCTTATAGAGCCGGTGATTATACCAGGTTTCCATGGTGCGAAGTGGATGAGAGTACAATGACACCCCTGGATGGGACACCAGTCCATCGCAGGTTAACTCCCCAGCCGAGCTGGTACTCATTTCACAGCTGAGTGAACTGTATCATATGGAATAAAGTGTCTTGTTCAAGGACACCGGACCGCGCCTTGGCAACTCCCCAGCTGAAGCTGGTACTCATTTCACAACCAGGTGACTGTATCATATGTGGAATAAAGTGTCTTGTTCAAGACACCGGACCGAGCCTTGGCAACTTCCCAGCTGAAGCTGGTACTCATTTCACAACCAGGTGACTGTATCATATGTGGAATAAAGTGTCTTGTTCAAGGACACTGGACCGAGCCTTGGCAACTTCCCAGCTGAAGCTGGTACTCATTTCACAACCGGGTGCCTGTATCATATGTGGAATAAAGTGTCTTGTTCAAGGACACCGGACCGCGCCTTGGCAACTTCCCAGCTGAAGCTGGTACTCATTTCACAACCGGGTGCCTGTATCATATGTGGAATAAAGTGTTTTGTTTAAGGACACCGGACCGCGCCTTGGCAACTTCCCAGCTGAAGCTGGTACTCATTTCACAACCGGGTGACTGTATCATATGTGGAATAAAGTGTCTTGTTCAAGGACACCGGACCGCGCCTTGGCAACTCCCCAGCTGAAGCTGGTACTCATTTGACAACCACAACCAAGTGAACTGTATCATATGAAATAAAGTGTCTTGCTCAAGGACACAGGACCGCGTGCGCCTTGGCTGAGATTCGATCTCAGTACCTTTTGATATATACTGCACAAATATGCATATGAGAATTTACTTCCCCAAATGGTATGGGACTAAATGTCTTTACAAAGGCTGGTATTAAGCTTATCGATCTGCAACACATTCTAATAGTAATTCAATAAACCAATTCGATCTTAAGCTTCATTACTCTGTAATGCACGAGACTGAGTGAGAAACAGGAAAAAGAAACAATGTCACAGCTTGAAGAAAAAAAAATATTTTGAATTTTAAAACCAACATATTTACTTAAGATCATATATTACTTTCTATGCTCATCATATGCAATAAGGTATAGCATGCGAATAGTAAAGAAGGTTAGTATAAATACCCCCAATAGTACAAAGTGTGGCGATTTTAAAAAGAAAACTAATTTGCAGATAGAAAATCATACAATTTGTTCTCATTCCGTCTTTCACAGCTTCAACCGACTTGACTTGCCTCCATACAAAAGCTATGACCAGCTCCTAGAGAAACTCACATTTGCAATTGAGGAGACAGAAGGATTTGGACAAGAGTAGAAAGCTTCGGGAGTGTCTTGCTCTCTGCCAGATAATACCAAGTATGCCCCATGATGGCCTGGCCAGCACTTTCCTGATTTTTGACAGATGACATAGAGCTGTATGATTCACGACAAAGACCAAATTTTTACAAGATACACCTCATTGTGTTGCTACATTCAGGTGTTGGTGGTGGTGGTGGTGGGGTGGGGAACACTTCAGGGCAGATGTGATCATATTACATTTATTTTCAGGATACAGCAAAAGTTGTTTAATTTAAGTTTTAGCCATATCTTGGAGATTGTCATCCTTGACATGAATTATGTTATTTTTCTTTCTTTCTGTAAAGGAGTTATATTTATATATCTCTTAACTTTATTGCCAACTATTGATACATAGGTGAAAATGTGTTGAGAAATGTATGTTTGTAATGAAACACATTGATGAACATGAGTTACTGTGATATGTTGATTAGTAAAAGCTGACAATGCACTTACCAAATCATTCAATCCACTGCTTGGACAAGAAGCTACCAATAGCTATTAGAACGGGTTTTTTATACTTTGAAATCCATAAATAGTACAACAAATTGAAATTTTACAATTTTTTGCATATCTGTAAATGTTCAAAATGCAAAGTGTATCATGTATAATTCTATTTGTCATTTGTTAATGGGACACTTTGTAACAATGGTAACTGGAAATAAAAACATAATTTTAGCTGGGGTTTTGTGTTCCTATCACAGCAAACTCAGCCCCCAAATTGTTGATAACCTTTTCATTTTTTGCTTTTCAAATTTTGATCATGATTTGGTAAATTTAAATGTCTTTGCTCTCCCCACTCCCAGAGAAATGATCAGATATTGATTTGAATTGATTGTATATTTTAATGGAAAGCTTAAAGGTTATGTTCTTGACTTTGATTCAGAAGTTCCTCTTTGAAGATATGAATTGAATCTACTCAGGCAGCTTTAGTTTCATCACTTGATCAATTCACCTCTCTGAGTTAGTTGATTGACAGCTTTTTCAACCATTCCCGCACGACTATGTCTAGCAGCAAAATCTTCATAACTAAGTGGGACCAAAATGCTATGGGGTACTTGTACAGTAAAGAAAGCTAGCGGTGCACGCTCATGCAGTCAATGCAATATACTGTACACAACAAATTTCTGCACACACAGACTGAGTGACAGACAATATGATGAACAAAACTTCCACCTACAGGCTATGGGCTTTGTAAATCTGATCCCTGTTACCTAGAACGGTTAGCAAATGGATCTTATATTATTCCTTTTGCTAAAAACTCTAAAGATCCAGAGAAGTGCCATAAATGAATCAAAGCTTACGGCAGGCCACATAAAAATCTAAATGTCAATGCCTTGGTCATGCATGATTGCGGATTTGAGGTTTGTTTGCCCCACTAGTTACTGCGTTGCTATGGTGGGCGTGGCCTATTCCTTAAACAGAGAGGTTAATTGTGTCAGAAAGGATGATGAGGGGAGGAATAAGACTCCTGAAATGTAGAATGTTGCAGTGATGGTCTACAAGTAAAATTAGATTGTCCAATGAAAGGGTGATTAGCGGGTTCATACTGACTTAAATCCATCCGAGTCATTATCCCTGGACTCCCCAGCACTACCGGTATTCATTTTACAGCTGAGTGGACTGGAGCAAGTAAAGTGTCTTGCTTAAGGTCACAATGCAGTGCTTGCCACAGGAGTTGAATCTAGTATTTTCGCATACTAGAATGAATTCTGAGCCACTGATTTGTCCCTTTATGGAATCGAAAAGTGACTTGCTTATTACTCTGGTTCATATCATGTTTTGTGAATATGAATTGGAGGGAAGTAGAATGTCTTCTTGATGCACTGCAGTGGATATGAGAGAAAGCATGCTTGTATTTGGTTATCATGCATCGTTTCCATTATGCAATATATCTATATCATCAACTCTTGTCTTCTGAATGCCCTGCATATCTTGAAAAATAACATTGAATATTAATGACGGATAAAAATCACATTTTAGACATTTTCTATCCTTGTAGAAGATATATTTCAAGTTAAATGAGAATTGAAAATTGCACCCCTAGGGAAATGCATTGTGGGACTGGCTAATGAGTATTGTTATCATAAAAGCAGGGGCAAGACATTCTAGAAGCTTTACTGTGTCCTTGTTTTCATTTTAGAATATTTTACAGTTATTTCTGATGTAAGTTTTCAACATTGTCATAGGTATAATCTGTGTTCAAGGAAATGACCAATGATCAGGGTGAATTCAGTAAATGTCAGTCTGAGAGGTAGATTCTACATACTTAATATTTTTCATCTTTGTTCAAAGTACTTACTTACCTTTCTGATTAGATAACTTTGTATCGTATAGCCTATACATTTTGTTCTCATGATAACACAACATCACATTATTTTATTTTGTATCAAAATTGTGTTGTCTGTTGTGTAAACTATTTGAGACATAGTGACATGTCACTTTAGTTTTTAACACCAAGATAAGAGCTACAGTAAGCTGTTTATAAGAAATATATGATAATAACAATTTGAATGAAGTTGTATTTTGGATAAAAGCTGCATAAATAGCCAATTAGGAAAATAATTAGCAATAATTTCCACGTTTTTGTTTAAGCGAGATATTCCTGTGAGTGAAATATGAGTGAAGGGTGGTAAGTTTGGTGTTCACGAGTTTAAACAGATATGTCAACGTCTCATTGGCTCTGCATCTTTTTTGGGGGGAAAATAGCAAATATTCGGTTAAGATTAAGGGCAAAAACCTTCCAGTGATACCAGAGCTTAGGAAATGATTTGCATAGTCATACTTAAAGCATTTATCTATCAAACCCAGCAACTGTGATAAGCTCAACAAGTCCCCCCCCCCCCCTCTCTCCCACCCTGCAACTGTGATGCTGACAAATCAATCCAAGCTTCCACCACACTGCCTCCCCCTTCCCATACCACAAAGTCAATTGCATCCACTGCTGTTTCTGGGTCCCTCGATGGGGGATGCATGTTAGCTCTGTGACAAGAGAATACCGAGTTTTATTCCCACTCTGGGTGGTGACTCTGGGTGATGTATTGTGTTTATGAGCAAGACACTGTGAAATCAGTACCAGCTTTTTGGGAAGGGGAATTAACCTGTGATGGACCAGTGTCCCATTGAGGTAGGGATCAAGTATCACCAAGGAAACTGGGTACCAACCCAAATGAGCCTGCGGGTTCAAGAAGAGCTTGCTTTCATTAGTTTCAGAGCAATTACATAGTTTTTGTCATTTTTGTGTTACCTTGCAAAATATGTTTTTTTAAAAGAACTCAAGTAAAATGCAATCGAAAGTGTATCAAAATTTGTTGAAAGTGTAAAGTAGTATTAGGCATTACGGAGTGGTGGCACTGTTTTAAGATATGCTCTATGCTCTGTTTTAGGAGAATAGGTTATAGCAACCTCACTGTATAACATGTTGCACATGCACAATAATAGTGAAGTATAGAATGAATTTCATTTGGCACAAAATTGAACATCCTTTGAAATTGTAAAGCCCCTTTCTTCTCGTATAAGAAATTGGGCTCACTTGTGTGTGTGTGTGTTTTTTTTTTTTTTTTTTTGCAATATAGTAAGAGTCATCTTTGTCATAGATGCTTGATATCTGTAAACACTGACTTCCTTGAGTTCAGAAAAATTATAATTTGTAATTTAATCAAATTTTAAGCTCAATTTGAAAGGAATGTTATAAGTTGTATAAACGAATCTTTGGCCAATGACCCTAAGCTTAAAGACTCCACTTTAAGGACCTGGCGGCCGAAAAAGCGAGGGGGTATTTTTCCCGACTCGCAAATCTTTGAAAACACTTTTCGTAAACGTGAATTAAACTGAAAACCTTTTGACACAAATGTTCAAATCAAGGTAATTATTTCAAATGAATTATTGAGTGACACAAATGTTCAAATCAAATGTAATTATTTCAAATGAATACTTGACTAATATTTCAACGAAACGAGTATCATTAGACCTGTGTTATTTCAAAATTCCCTTGACTTGGCAAAAAAAAACCCACCCCCTTTTTTCATCCGAGCTTTAACGGAAAGGCTCCTTGGTGAAAAGACTGCGTATTTAATCAGGGCTGTGTGGCACGGCAGTGTTAATAAAGAGTATGGCTACCACCTTTATAGGTGCAGAGGGTAAATTGTCATCTTGGAGACTGCCAAATATTTGAAGAAAAGAAAAAGTTATTTTTCCTCCATTTTTTTTTTCCTTTTTGTGAAGTGTCCTCTGATAATGTTTTGTATATACAGAGTATTTTAAGAATATATATTATTGTATTTTCTATTGACTTTTGACTCCCAAGAGTTTTAAATTATCATGGGAGAATAAATAAGGTAAAGGAAGTAGTTCACGTGTAATGAGCTGCTAGTCATGTGGGATGTTGGAGTGAATTTTAAGTTGAATTGTGCATTTGATTCAATTATGGTTATGTAACTCAGTGATATTTTTTTTTTTTTCTGTGATAAATTGTAAAAGTATGAATGGTGTTGCGGGTTAGGGATGAATACATTATGTAGGATAACTGTACAGAAACATGACCTCTCTCTGATTTTTGTTTGTTTTGTGATACGGCATTTCAAAGTTTAAAAGGTGCACTAGTAAAATGGTGATGAAAACTACTTTGAATCATTCCAAGAACTAGTGGTCAAAGCATCAGCCTGGCAAGGTAGAGGTCCTGGGTTCAACTCCTGGTGGGTGGGTGTTTATTCGCCAGTGCTTTACGGCTGGTATATCAAATGGCCGTAGATATCCCTATATACCCAAACTACCTACCTAATCATTTCATCTAAAAAGAAATTAATGGTCGCATGATCCAGTTCAGTAGTGAATCAAGTTTATCATATATAAAAGAGTGCTTTTAAAAGAAACAAGTTGATGAAGAAGGCATTCAAAAATCTTATTCTGTAAAGGAGATATCTAAGTTATAAAAAAGTCTTTTCTGTGTAGAAATGACTGGTGTAGTAAGTCTATTATGAAAGATTGGCACCCCCATCCTCCCATTCTCAACAATTCTTAATGTATTTAAAAGTTTATTTCTAACTTTTTTATTTCTATATAAATTTTTTTGCTCAAAATTTTTTCAGGTGGTAAATTATAATTTACCTTACTAGATTCTACTTTACTACTTTTCTGACATATCCAATTTTTTTTAAAGCCAGAACATTACAAGACAAAATATTATAGAATACATGAAGATTTTGAGGAATCTGAGGATGTGAAGTCACAAGTAGACTGATTTACAAGGGAGTTGTTATATTTGGTTTCATTTACTTTCTTTCTTCCATAATATTTTTGGCTTGTAATTTGCAGTTTCAGTTCCCTCTCATTTCTCTTCCATCACTTCTTTCTTTGTTTTCACAACATAAAAATTTTGTTGACAATAAAAAGTAAATCAGGAAAGCAAAGAGATAATCAATTCAAAATGGGAGGTGCCCAGGAGTGTATACAGAAAAGTCAAGTTTTTCCAACCTATCCCTGAAGCAGAAATTGAAATTTTAATAGAAATATCCAATTTTTTTTCCTTTTGCTTAATAAGTGGGTGATTTGTGTCACATAATGTTCTTATAAACTTAAGCAAAACATTGCATGTTCTGGATGATGCATCAATTGCCACGTGTATTTAAGGAAGTTGATAGGTTTATATAACATCAGTTTAAAGCCGGACCACTAAGGTAGTCAGTTAAATCCTGAGGCCTCGAGGGCTTATAGAGCCAGTGTTTGTATTCGGTTTCCATGATGCTAAACAGATAAGAGTACTTGACTTCCCCTGGATGGGGCACCAGTCCATCACAGGGTAACTCCCCAGCCGAAACTGGTACTTACTTTCACAGCTGAGTGAACTGGAGCAATTAGGATAAAGCGTCTTGCTTAAGAACAAAGCACAGGGCCCTGGCTGAGATACGATCGCAGTATCCTTTGAGTATGAGACCTACGCCCTAACCACTGGGCTACTGCACTCCCAGTGGTCAGTGCTTGGGTAACAAGCCGGAATAGCTGTACAACTTTGGCAAAAAGTGTTTCTTGTCATATTACGTCAACAATACATCATAAAATTATTTAAAATGGTTTATCTCAGTGCTCAATGAAAAGGAGGGGGTGATATGTTGACCCCTTGGGAAACAAACACTGTCTTTTTTCCCTTTTCACTTGATAAATGAATTAATTGAAAAAATATGTTTTAGATCTTTTCACTTCATTTATGCAATAAAGTACAGGAACAGTAGAAATGACAAAATACCGGAAACTGTTTATAAATGACTCACTGGCAGCAATTGAAGCATCAACAGTAAAAAAATTGTCCTTTTACTACTTGATAGATGAATTAAGTTCCAACTAAGTAATGTTTCCCATCTCTTCTTCTTCATTTGAGCAATGACACGAATGGTAGAAACAGCAAAATTCAGAAAGCAGTTTATAAAGAACTTGCAGCAAAACATCAACAATAAAATAATTGTCCATTTTCATTTACATCCTGTCGCTATATAATTAAAAAAAAAGAAACACCGCTGCCTCCATTTCTGTAGCATGCCGGTGGGATGATTGGCGGTCCGGCGCGAGGGAGTGTACCAACAGACCAAGTTATGATAAACAGATAAGAAAAACACAGAGATGTTAATGGTTTGGTGCCTCGAAGGCAAGTCCCTGTATTTTGCATTCTCCACAACATTCACGACGGTCAGCTGGTCAGATAACAAAGAAGGTCAGCTGGTCAGATAACAAAGAAGGTCAGCTGGTCAGATAACAAAGACAGTCAGCTGGTCAGATAACAAAGATGGTCAGATAACAAAGAGGGTAAGCTGGTCAGATAACAAAGTTGGTCAGCTAACAAAGATGGTCAGCTGGTCAGATAACAAAGACAGTCAGCTGGTCAGATAACAAAGACGGTCAGATAACAAAGACGGTAAGCTGGTCAAATAACAAAGATGGTCAGCTGGTCAGATAACGAAGAAGGTCAGCTGGTCAGATAACAAAGACAGTCAGCTGGTCAGATAACAAAGATGGTCAGATAACAAAGAGGGTAAGCTGGTCAGATAACAAAGTTGGTCAGCTAACAAAGATGGTCAGCTGGTCAGATAACAAAGACAGTCAGCTGGTCAGATAACAAAGACGGTCAGATAACAAAGACGGTAAGCTGGTCAGATAACAAAGATGGTCAGCTGGTCAGATAACGAAGAAGGTCAGCTGGTCAGATAACAAAGAAGGTCAGCTGGTCAGATAACAAAGACAGTCAGCTGGTCAGATAACAAAGATGGTCAGATAACAGAGAGGGTAAGCTGGTCAGATAACAAAGTTGGTCAGCTAACAAAGATGGTCAGCTGGTCAGATAACAAAGACAGTCAGCTGGTCAGATAACAAAGACGGTCAGATAACAAAGACGGTAAGCTGGTCAGATAACAAAGATGGTCAGCTGGTCAGATAACGAAGAAGGTCAGCTGGTCAGATAACAAAGAAGGTCAGCTGGTCAGATAACAAAGACAGTCAGCTGGTCAGATAACAAAGATGGTCAGATAACAGAGAGGGTAAGCTGGTCAGATAACAAAGTTGGTCAGCTAACAAAGATGGTCAGCTGGTCAAATAACAAAGACAGTCAGCTGGTCAGATAACAAAGATGGTCAGATAACAGAGAGGGTAAGCTGGTCAGATAACAAAGTTGGTCAGCTAACAAAGATGGTCAGCTGGTCAAATAACAAAGACAGTCAGCTGGTCAGATAACAAAGACGGTCAGATAACAAAGACGGTAAGCTGGTCAGATAACAAAGATGGTCAGCTGGTCAGATAACGAAGAAGGTCAGCTGGTCAGATAACAAAGACAGTCAGCTGGTCAGATAACAAAGACAGTCAGCTGGTCAGATAACAAAGACAGTCAGCTGGTCAGATAACAAAGGTGGTCAGATAAAAAGACGGTCAGCTGGTCAGATAACAAAGACGGTCAGCTGGTCAGGTAACAAAGCTGGTCAGATAACAAAGATGGTCAGCTGGTCAGATAACGAAGAAGGTCAGCTGGTCAGATAACAAAGACAGTCAGCTGGTCAGATAACAAAGACAGTCAGCTGGTCAGATAACAAAGACAGTCAGCTGGTCAGATAACAAAGGTGGTCAGATAAAAAGACGGTCAGCTGGTCAGATAACAAAGACAGTCAGCTGGTCAGGTAACAAAGCTGGTCAGATAACAAAGATGGTCAGCTGGTCAGATAACGAAGAAGGTCAGCTGGTCAGGTAACAAAGCTGGTCAGATAACAAAGATGGTCAGCTGGTCAGATAACGAAGAAGGTCAGCTGGTCAGATAACAAAGACAGTCAGCTGGTCAGATAACAAAGACAGTCAGCTGGTCAGATAACAAAGACAGTCAGCTGGTCAGATAACAAAGGTGGTCAGATAACAAAGAAGGTCAGCTGGTCAGATAACAAAGATGGTCAGCTGGTCAGATAACAAAGACAGTCAGCTGGTCAGATAACAAAGATGGTCAGCTGGTCAGATAACAAAGAAGGTCAGCTGGTCAGATAACAAAGATGGTCAGCTGGTCAGATAACAAAGACAGTCAGCTGGTCAGATAACAAAGACAGTCAGCTGGTCAGATAACAAAGGTGGTCAGATAAAAAAGACGGTCAGCTGGTCAGATAACAAAGACAGTCAGCTGGTCAGGTAACAAAGCTGGTCAGATAACAAAGACGGTCAGCTGGTCAGATAACAAAGCTGGTCAGATAACAAAGACAGTCAGCTGGTCAGATAACAAAGGTGGTCAGATAAAAAAGACGGTCAGCTGGTCAGATAACAAAGACGGTCAGCTGGTCAGGTAACAAAGCTGGTCAGATAACAAAGATGGTCAGCTGGTCAGATAACGAAGAAGGTCAGCTGGTCAGATAACAAAGACAGTCAGCTGGTCAGATAACAAAGACAGTCAGCTGGTCAGATAACAAAGACAGTCAGCTGGTCAGATAACAAAGGTGGTCAGATAAAAAAGACGGTCAGCTGGTCAGATAACAAAGACAGTCAGCTGGTCAGGTAACAAAGCTGGTCAGATAACAAAGATGGTCAGCTGGTCAGATAACGAAGAAGGTCAGCTGGTCAGGTAACAAAGCTGGTCAGATAACAAAGATGGTCAGCTGGTCAGATAACGAAGAAGGTCAGCTGGTCAGATAACAAAGACAGTCAGCTGGTCAGATAACAAAGACAGTCAGCTGGTCAGATAACAAAGACAGTCAGCTGGTCAGATAACAAAGGTGGTCAGATAAAAAAGACGGTCAGCTGGTCAGATAACAAAGACGGTCAGCTGGTCAGGTAACAAAGCTGGTCAGATAACAAAGATGGTCAGCTGGTCAGATAACGAAGAAGGTCAGCTGGTCAGATAACAAAGACAGTCAGCTGGTCAGATAACAAAGACAGTCAGCTGGTCAGATAACAAAGACAGTCAGCTGGTCAGATAACAAAGGTGGTCAGATAAAAAAGACGGTCAGCTGGTCAGATAACAAAGACAGTCAGCTGGTCAGGTAACAAAGCTGGTCAGATAACAAAGACGGTCAGCTGGTCAGATAACAAAGACAGTCAGCTGGTCAGGTAACAAAGCTGGTCAGATAACAAAGACAGTCAGCTGGTCAGATAACAAAGGTGGTCAGATAAAAAGACGGTCAGCTGGTCAGATAACAAAGACGGTCAGCTGGTCAGGTAACAAGGGAACTGGAATGTTGGGAATTAGTTATTGTTTAAACTGAATATAAAGTACAAAGGAAATACCAGGGGTTTACTAAATTAAGAGTGACATAAAGTTTTACTCGTTACACAACTTTATTCCGTTAATAGAATAATTGAAAATGTAAGGATTTTATGATGATTCCACCAATTTGAATTAAATGATTGTAACTGAAAATATTCTTGTTAAATTTTTGCGTTAAAAATGAAATTTAGTTCAAGATTAAAAACATTAATAAAAAATAATAATCTAAGAAATGCATGATAAACTTACTTCTTTAAATTCTTTATAGCAATTTATGGCTATAGTAGGATTTTTCTGGTGGTGCGTCCATTGGTTGGAGGGCTGTCAAGTGCAAATAACTCACTTCATTATCCCAGATGACAGAAAATCTTATTGTATGTTAACTCTAAAGAGCTAAGTTGCCTCACCCCAGGGTATTTGCCCATTGTTCTGCAGATACCTAATATTTATCTTCAAATTTTCTCATAATTCCACCCATCTGCACTTCAAAATACATCAATTTTATTATCATATTTTTATTACACATGAAGTAGGTCTCTCCAATCTGTTGCTGGTTGTATTGACAGGGTTCTGTGTTATTGAGATCAGTGTTATGTGTGTTATTTTCTTTCTTTTTAATTCTGAAATTAGCTTTGTTTTTTAGGCTTGAGTTAACCCATTAAAAGAGGATAAGTTTAGAGAAATATAACTCATTTGTCATTGGATATGAAATGAATCTCCGGTAGAATGAAATGACAAAATCAGTCACTCCGAGAATATTGTAACATCTTAACAAGAATGATGTAAAATCATTTGAATGATTCATTAATGTTGTTATTTTTGAAAAAACTAAAATTAGGATTGGCCCATGTCTGGTCGTTGAAGGGAGGATACAAAGCAAAATGCTTCCGGAAATGTAAAATTTTACATTGTAAGAGGCATTGTTTTTCATTTTCCCTCTTATAAAATGTCATTTGATAATATCATGATATCCAAGATGTATTCAGCTCACTATGTAATTTAGTTCCTATCAAATTAATTGATTCTTAAGTGTTCAATGTATAATATTTTTCCACATTTGTTACGAGTGTGAGTAATTGAATTTAAAATTCATATGGGTTTTATGGGTGATATCAAATATTAATTTATGTTTAGGCCATTTAAAGGAGATATCATGGTAATCTTGTAATTATGTTGGAAGGGTAGGTGTGTTAATTACATGTTGCCTTATGCAAAAGGTACACTCCACCCTGGAGGGGGAGGGGGAGGGGGGGGGGGAGACAGAGTGCCATCTCAACTAACAAAAATAATAAAATGTGTAAGAAAAAGAAGTCCCACAGTCATTCATTCCAGTGTACCCTGTGTCCAGTGGCGAATCTAGCACCATTGGGGGATGTGGAGAAATTGCCATTTACCTAATCACAGTGACAAAACTTTTGCTTTGAAAATTTACTTAGGCTTATGGAAGTTTCTTATCCTGTTTTTATTCCCCACTCCTACTGATTTTAAGTCCCCTACCCTGCTCCTGAATGGTAATCCTCCCTCCCTGCCCCACCCCTACTGATTATTAAGTCCCTCCCCTTCTCCTGAATGGTAATCCTCCTCCCTGCCCCATCCCTACTGATTTTTAAGTCCCCCCCCTGCTCCTGAATGGTAATCCTGTTATCTTTCCCTAATTCATGAAGGGTAATATCAAAATTGCAGGTATATTACTAAAGATACCTCCCCATCAATTAGTCCTGTCCCTGTAATGTCATATTCTGCTGCTTTCTACTCATCAAAGCTCTGTTATGATTATCAAGCACATAATTTGCTGTCGACTCATGGAATTAAGTATTGAAAAGGGTAAGGTGTTTTTTTATGCCTCAACCATCCTGTCATTTCATTGAAATAAAAACAAAGTGATTTGAGCCTTTAACCATGTTAATTTTCCTACTCATTGTATTATACAAAATTTGTTGTAAAATTAAAGAAATAATACAATTGTATCAGTAATGAATACAGACATGCAAATAGCATTGGTTAGATTAATTCAAAACACATTTAAAGTAAAAAAAAATAAAAAATTAATCAGTAATATCAGAATCAGATTAATTCTACAATTTTTGTTTGTGGATGATGTAAGAATATTAATATTTACCCGAAAATGTAATCAGAATATATTTCTCTTTTACGGTTTTTGTAAATACATCATTGGAAAGGCAATGCCGAAGATTGTTGATGAATGCGATATGTGTTATATAGGTTGCTCAAATTGTTTATGAAGTTTTAAAAACGATTGTTTTTGTCTTTAATTTTCAAAAGCATAAGCAGAATCAGTGATGAGGTCGATTTTTAACATAGTGTATGTATTATGTAATATATTTGAAAATAAGGTGAATGGAAAGAAATGTGATGAGATTATATACAATTTGAACAGATCTGTTTTCATTTTGTTTTATTTGTAAAGTAGGTTACGTATAACCCTTTACCAGCACTTTTTTAAAAATGCGCTCGGGAAGCGGAGTCAAAGATGGGGATCCCAAAACGGCGATGATATCGCCGCGTGGTAGAGTAAGGGTTAATCAAGGGCTGATTATTGAAGGGTCCTCTTGTCTTTCAAGCAGCAGAGTCGGGCTCGTTCTGCTTCAGTGACCAGCTAGGCCGCCCACCGGGATCATGCTGCATATAATTTTGAGTTGGCGCACTTGTCGCGGGCTGATTAACCCTCACTCTACCAGCACTTTTTTTTAAATGCGCTCGGGAGGCGGAGTCAAAGATGGGGAACCAAAAACGGTGATAATAAGTTGATAACTTATTCCATTTTGGAGTTATTTCACTTCAAATATATAACCAGTGCAACATCCCAGTGTCATGTCATAAAAGGCAGATCCAAGTCAATATTTATGCATTTCTTTGTTAAATCAACTGCCTCTTTCTAAATTAGTTGAAGCATTTTTTTGTTTCATTGAGATGGGGTATAACAGAAACATGTATTGCCCATCTACCTTGCAATCAAAGAAAAACTTTTTTTGTTTTATAGAAATACCCCAAAACTTGTCTTGGATCTGCCTTTATGACATCACATTGTACACTGCAAGGTTACTTTCAACACACTGCTGAAATCTTTGAAATAAACAGACTAACATGATTTTACACAAATTGATTTCTTTTAAGTCCTCTGGAAATTACAGGGGCAGAACTTATGGGAAGGGTGTGTGTGGGGGAGAAGGGGGGGGGGGGATTTTCGTTGGGCAATTCTAATTTTGATTATTTCATCAGGCAAAAATGACCCAGTATTTAAAAAAATATTTAAAAAATTGTTATTACCTTCATGGCCGTACTAGTACCCCCTCCCCTTCTCCTTCCGTTGGTCGGATAACGATCTTAGTTGGGCAAAAATGTAGAATGACAGGTGCACTTATATCCTGGTATCAGAGTTTATCTCAGTCATGCCCGACTCAGCTAGATATCTGAATCATATCCTCTCGACTACCGACTCGGCACATGATGCTTACAAAATCATACATTGGGCACTAAGTCGGGCAGAGATGTCGTATCTACTGTTTAGATCGGAAATTCAACTCAATCATACGCGAATCATTATATCAGAATCATGACCTCCCGAATCAAGCTAACATCATCATACTTGTTGGGCACTTAGTCGGGCAGAGATTGTAAATGCTGTGGATACTCAATCATGCCTGAATTGTCTAGATATCAGAATCATCTCCATTCGAATCGGCATGATGTTGATTGGGCTCGGGTGGGCAACTGCAGGGGACGTATATAAGAAAGATGCCCGTCCACACACGTTTAAAGTCAAGAACCCTGATGACCAAGAGCCCTTTTTGGGCATCAAAAGCTAGAAATCTTCCTTCACCTATGTTGAACCCCTGCATAATTTGGCCCAAATTTTCTGTTTTCAAGGGGAATTTCTCCTCTTCCTGTTTAGAAATGATAATCCTATATGATGCTTATTTGAGATTTCAATATAAGAATTTGAAATTGTCCTCTTATCACTTAAATTTTCTGAAATTGATCCATTTGTGTTGATTTTCAGACATTGTGAGGCATGAAAGACAATGAAACTTCAGAGATCCCTACTCTTGTTTCGCCCCTGGACCCCAATTTACATTTGGGAACTTTGCATTGATTTTTAATCATTTTGGAGCATCAAAAACAAGAAATCTTCAGACTAAGGCTTCGTCCATGAAACTCACAATTTTGCCCAATTTCAGGGGAAATTTCTGCTACTGTCCTATGCCTGTTTATAAATGGTAGCCCAAATACTTTTTCTGTTTCCAACTGTTCTATATTGTGTGATTGTATATATAGGCAAAATAATGTATACCATTTTTTAATAAGCCAGGCAAATGAAAATTTTCATCAGGCAAATTTGTCTTACCCCTCCTGGGCTGGAAGTCGAGTTATGTCCCCGCACAAATACGACAATTAAATACACACCATTTACGGACAAACATGAAAGTGACCTGTATTTTCCTACATGAATCAGTCATCGAAAAGCAACAGGTTTTGCTTATCACTTCCTGGGATGATAAAGTACATAGAAATAGACACACAAATAAATGGTAACAAGTCAGAGGATGGCAAAGCAAACGAGACTGGGTGGACTGGTGAGTGAGGAGGTGCCAAGTGGCAGAGGCAGAGGAGCAAAGAGCAGTGGGAGGGGGATAGCGAAGGGAGTAAAAGGGAACTTAACAAAGTCGGGCGGTCTATCCATGCCCTTGCATGGGAATATTCCTTGAAATACTCATGTATCCATTTTGTATCCTTCACCATCATGTGCTGTTCATATCAAAGAGCTTCCACACAGCTCTGGTGGAAACTCTTTGTTTATATGTAGGTGAAATTCCCAACATAAAAATTTAAAAAGCAGGCACATCCACCTCACAAAAATAATGACCTCATGGCATGCATGAAGAACAATGGTTTATTCTACTTTAATAATTCTTGGGTCCCCAGGGGAGGGGCTATTGTGTTAGAAATGTTTAGTGTTGGAAAGTGAAAAATAAGTTACCAAATTTGATTCTCAGTGTGACCAACTCCAGAGTCATCAACATTTCACCAAAATTTGGTCCCAAAATTTGGTCCCCAGTAGCTTTTCAACATCTCACTGGTTGGAAGACCATAATTGGGTGGAGAAAGGGTGTAACACCTGTGTATCTACAATGATGTTATGTAGCAAATAACGTATAAGGAAATCATTCATTCTATTTCTTCTCCAAAGTGGTGAAGAGAGTTCTGGGTGGAACAACCCCCTCTCTCTCCCCCCCTCCCATTCTCCCCCGCTTTCCCCGTCCTAGGAGCTTAAATATTTTGACCAACACTCTGAATCCAAACATATGAAAGAATTTTTTGTGTGATTTGTTTATAACCGAAAGTTGGACCGGTTTGGAATTATAACCCAACCCCATAACTTTTCATATGTCCCAAGAAGTTCGGTCAAATCCTTAAATTTGGTCAATTGCGAAAAGCAAGACACTTTAATTTTATCATAAAGAAATTTGACAGTAAATCGTTGGGGCAGTGCAGAACAACTGAGAGATAACATTCCTTCCAAGAGAAAAATTACTCAAAATTAGATCTATTCTGAAAGTTGGGGTGAATTCATCAAACGTTGATACAGTAGACAGACTTTATTTTGGAATAATACCCCCATGCTAACGGAACCGAGATTGCACCAGTTCCAACAAATGTCACAAGTTATCACCTAGCTACACAATTGCATGTATTGAAATTCGGACCCAGAAATACTGGTCAGAGAGAAAGTAGATTTACTGTATTCCATTTATCAAGTTTGTTTGTTTGATGAGGGCTTAATGGCACCACGACAACTAGGGTCAAATTGTGCCTGAGAGGTTAGATCATTCTAGAAGTAGAAAGGAAAGAAAACAGGAGATTGAGAGGAATACAAGAACTTAGTCAGCATCAAGGGGAGATTGAGAATACCTGATAGAGGCATCATATTAACAAAAAGTTAATGAAAAAGCTGGGATCAAGAGAGAAGGTGCATGGGTCGAGAGAATGGGTGAAAAACAAGTAGAGAGAGGGGGTGGGAGAGGAGGACTAAATATTGTTATAGAGGGAAGCATGATGAAGGAAGGAGAAAATTTTATCCAGAGGGTTTTTCTGGAAGAATTCGCCAACTGAGTTGTGGGGAGCGAGGGAAGCTCTGGAAAGGTTGTACAGGGGGCAAGCAAGAAGAACGTAATCGACTGTGAGGATGCAATGGCAATTGTTGCAGAGGGCTTGGGGGGAGCCAATAAAGTGGGAGTGAGTAAGATGGGTGTGACCTATTCTAAGACGGGTAATATGAATGTGTCGACACAAGAGGTTGTTGATGGTGGGTTTGATCAGAATGGTGGGCTAGATGACGTGGAGTTTGTTATCAATTTTGGAGTCCATGAGGTTTGCCAGTGGTCACAAACAAGGGAAGCGCTAAGCGGTTTGATGTCAGAAAGGGTTTTGAGAAATGGGGTAGGGGGAGGTTGAGGGCAAGCTTAGCGGGTGCATCAGCCCTGTCATATCACATATCAAAGGCCCCTATTCTAATAAGCGCCCACCCAGCATTTTGTAACTGAAAATATAATTTATTAGAAGACTTAAAATGCTGAATAAGTTTGTTACATTATTTGCTTATTTTGTGTCAGACCCTCAAATTTGTTGTGATAGTTATTGTGGGGATAGCATAAAACAAGATCACACAATGTGGTTGAATAGCACACTGTACTACACTCGTAAAAATCCCTACAAAATGGTGTGGCAACCACTTTTGCCTGTTGCTGTTACTGTGGAAAAAATTGAGCCCGCCATCCACAAGAGCTTGTGATTGACTGAGAATACAATTATACAAAGTTTTTAAGAGGGTGTCAGGCAAGTGAAAGAAAATCCCAAATCACACAAAAAGCATCAATGAGATATAAAAACTGAGCAAACTAGAAGAAACCAACAATCTGAAAATAAAGTGAAGAGTTTTAATTCTGTTTTATAAACATTTTGATACTAAACCCCGAGTGAGCCAGTGTTGGTTCAAAAGTGTTGTCAGGAAATATCCCCTTTCAGTGATCTGTAAGAAAAAAAACCTGCCCATCACTTACAATTTTCCACTAGAAAAGGCAAAGAAACATTTTATTTAGGCTTATACTTATCCCTTGGTAACAAAATGACAGAAATTGAAACAAAATCAGCAAAATGGAATGAGAAGGCTTCTCACATTTATTTGAAACAGATCAACTTTACACATTTATGTTTATTTATTCTGTATTCTGATACTTCATTGATGGTCTGAGTTTTTAGAAGATTCTAATCTTGTACATCTAAAAGTACATATAAAAAAAGATAAAAAATTGTTTTCCAAAAATGTCATACTAATTCTTGATAAGAAACTGTGGGTCCCCCAGACAAATGTTATTACACTGGTGATGGGGAGGTTTAAACTGTAACAAGATCACCAAACAAAACGTTGGAAATAATGGGCTGGACTATTTGTTTCAACATACCATGTATGCTTTGCTAAACCTTTCTGTTGTCATTTCAAGAATTAAGGCTCATTACAAACTGACCTGACACAGGAGCGATTTTTAGATAATCAGCCAGAACCCAAAAATTATTGACTTTTCTGCTCAAACACAATACATTTTGCAATTGAGGTTTTTTGATGATACTGGACAATTTGCTAGAAATGTCGTTTTGTTCAAATTTGCTTTGGTGGGGCGCAATTTTTTGTTGCGAATATTGCTTAAAAATGGTGTAGAAACAACTTCCAGTTATCATCTGAAAAGTCACACGATGGCGATCCATCTGTGAAAACAATATGTCAAAATTTTTCTTTTCCTTTGTTTTAATCAATTTTGATTAAAACATTGCTCGCTGCGACTGTGCAACTGATAACTGAAAGTTGTTTCTACGCCTATTTAAAGGAGCACTAGACCGAAAAGTGAGGGCGTATTTTTAGGGGTAAAATCAAATGCTTATCTGGCACGCAACAATATTACAATTGTAATTTTCTGGTTAATATGAATATCTAAGTGACCTTAGCCCTCACGTTGTCTGTGGGCTATGGAGGCATGAAGTTTATCAATCTGTTGTGGATGATATATTTGTAAAATTCGCAAAAACAAATGTCCTCACTTTTCAGTCTAGTGCTCCTTTAAATAGGCATAGAAACAACTTTCAGTTATCATCTGAAAAGTCATACAATGGCAATTCATCTATGAAAACAATATGTCAAAATAGTTATTTTCCTTTGTTTTAATCAACTTTTTTCCTTGTTTTAAACAATTTTGATTAAAACATTGCTCGCTGCGAGGTGTGCAACAGCCAAAATAAGCAAGGACGTTTTTGCACACAATATCCGTATGTACTTGAAGAACTCCCTCCCTGACTGGAACTAGTTGCTGAAGAAAGTTACTGCATATGAGTCACATATCCCTTTGTATGCAAATTCATCCAATGGAATGCAAGGATGGTGATCACTACCAAAACTGTAGGGACAACATCAACAATGTTTCAAAAACAGGCATGGATGACTTTCACAGGACAGAAAATCTTTAGATAGGAAGAAGAAATTCATAGCCCACCAGAAGTGGAGCCAAAACAAGAAAGTATTTCATTTATTTAAAAATAGCTACTTCTTCCTTCCGTGTACTCTTCATGATACAAACATGTTTACATGACCCACTGCTCCATAGAATACCACCTTATGCCAAGACAAAAATGAAGAAAGCTTGAGAAACAATTCAGAGTAAAATTCATCAATCCTGTTAAATAAAACAATTTCTTCATTCTTTTTTTACCAATATTATGAAATTTGAATCTTACCTAGAAAGAGATTTTGCAAACCTATGTCAATTTTAATTGAACTTAACAACATAAAATCAAATACAGTGAATGAAAGCCAAAGGTTGTTACAGTGTTACTCTTGTAGGATGAAGTAACTACATGTTTCAGGTTCCAAAATTTTCAAGAGGGTGAGGGGAAGATTCCAACCCTTACAAAAAGACGTTCAAAACTCAAGGAAAAATGAGGGGAGGGGTGGGGAGAGGGGAAGAGAGGGGGTGGGGAGAGGGGAGGGGTGGGAAAGGGTAGGGGGGGGAGGGGGGGTCAGAACACAGGTCCCTTCTGGATCCCCTATGGGATCATGTTGTTTAATAGCATGTTGATTGACATCTCAGGTCAATAGCATTCAAGAGGTTTTGAATTAAATGTAAGATAACTGAGAGTACAAATTGCAAGAGTGGTGTTTGTTATAGGGCTGAAGAAATCAGGTGGAAATATTTTATTCTTAGATAGAACAATTCAGCGAGTAACAGCTGGAGAAATCTCTAAGAACGTCTCCGCATCTTCCTCAAAGAACAAGTCCTTACGGCTAAGGATACCAATACACTGGATCAAATTCTCTTGATCTTTTTGACTATCAGGAGACATTAATATTCTACTAAAACAACAAATTTTTGCAACACTTGCTTTTGTAATCACGAAAGCCTTTTACAAGATTCATCAAAATCTTGTTGTTCAAAATCCTGACGTCTTAAGAAGGTATCCATACCAGTCTTCGCTATAACCCACAGCTGTTGGTCAGTGTTGTAAAACCACAAAATTTGCAATCATTAATGAGCCCAGCTGTTAAACGGACCAACAAATTTCCAACATTGGAAGAATAAAATAAAACAACGTTGAATCTTTGACCTACATCCTTTTAAGAAATACAATGCACCCGCAACACTGAGAAATCTTTGGAAGAAAGTCATTGCGGAAATATGGATTGTCATGAATAACCGGAATCTTTTGAAAAAAGTCATGGCGGAAATGTGGATCGTCATGAATAACCATATTCAAAATCACGATTGAATCCTTTCCTTGAAATGTTTGCACAATGCTTTCCGACACTCTCAAGTGACTTCACTTGACCATACTAGATGTGGAATGAGTTACAAAACAAAACGCAGCTTTCGTCAGTCTATGCTGCTTGCTGCTTTTCCTCCTGGTATCTGTAGTGAAGATCTTTGACGTCGGTCTGAGAGATTTTCACCCAGCCAGTTTCCTTCATGTGATACACTAAAATAAAGAAGCAGAAGATATATTTTAACTATTCAGGTCACAACTTTGATCTTTAATTTATAATTTTTCCAAAAGGTTTACTTTATAAACATGAAACAAAAGGCACTTAATCATATCCTTACCCTGAAGTGAAACCTCTTTAGTCTTTTAATATAACTCATGGCGGAAGGATTAAATATTTGGGGGAGGGCCTGTCGTTCTTGTTTTGTTATTGTGTTGATGTTTTATTTGTAAAGTGCCACTGAAGATTGCCAGATCGAAGATTGCCAGATAAAAGTGTGTGCTATATAAATTTATGGATTATGATTTAAAAAAAAAAAAAATTTAAAAGGAAAAACAGCATATAACCATTTTTTATAATTTGTTACATATCAATCTAATTGATGAAATTATTTTTTGAATGTAAGCCAATAATAAATACATGAGGATTATTGTCCAGATTCAGATCTTCAACTAAAAGAAACAAGAGTTGTTTATGCACTTGCAGCTAAAAGGCTTAAATAATACAAATGAAAATTCCAAAATTGCACAATTCTCCTCAGCTGCAAGAATGGTCAGGGTTACTTGAATTAAAGTGGTCATAACACAAGCAAAAGGACTTTTTGCAATATTGTTTCGATTCATTGATAGACAAAAATAGAACTTTCCTCTAGAATATATGTGTAAACATATCCAAAACCCCCTTTAGAGGTTCAAAACTCCAGCAAAAGCAAACCCGAACTTAAGAAACACCGATTCTCAATCAGTGCCTATGATGTCATTGGCAAAAGTTGTTAAGTTTAAGATTAAGTTATTACACTTATATGGCACATTATTTAAATAACTTATTCTAATGCGACTTACAAAATATGCATATAAAGAAAATAGATACAAATGTGTAAATAAGATAAGCATGAAATATAAAGAAAACAAAGAACAAAAAAAAAAATGAAATGTGTTATCCACATTACGTGCAAGTGCTGCCTGTTCCTATGTACTTTCCAATGTAGATGTTATGAGCTCGGTTATACATGCAATTTAATATGTTGATTTGTTGGTAATCATTACATCTAGAGAGTTGATTTACTGTGAATAGTATAAATAAAAGATGTATTTATTTTAAATTGATCAAATATCTAAAAAAAATATATCAACAGTGAAATTCCTTGAAAATGTGTTATTCCTCGGAGTTGTAATACACATATCCCTCAGCAATTCTTTCAAAATGTTAATAATAGATAGCGTACGATTTTTGATACAAAATGCGTCAAAAGGTTGCTGTAATTTACTTAAAGACCACAAGAAAGATATGCAAAATATAATTTCTACCCCAAATAAAAACTTTTCTGCTTCTAGCTTAGTCTGATAAGTTGGAAAAATTAAAATTTCAAAGACAATCTTGTAACCATTTTCTCAATAAATAGATTCTTCAGTGACAGAGGAGTTTACCACGGTCACTAATCGACCCAGTTTCCAACAAATCAATTCCACGTGTATTTGTTAATAATTTGCCATGTATGGTATGTCCGTAACCTTTTTGAACGTATTTCCATGATATGTTGGAATAATAAGCGAAACATGATGAAATTTGGTCATATTTTAAGGAAGAAAACCTATGCTTTCTGTAGGAGATACACACACTGTAGCGCATCACTATCGGAATAAATATACCACAATGAGTTAGAGGGCTTGCAGCCCCTAACGAGGATTTTTCAGTGACAGTGTTTTGGCTACTTTTTTCATTTAAGTATTTCCGGGCCTTGGGAGTGGAATTATGAGTGGAAAGGAGTGGAATTATGAGTGGAAAGTTATATTTTTGTCTACTAATTGATCAAAATATAGTCACTAGCTAAAGCACTTATGTTTGTGTCATAATCACTTTAAAGGAAAGGTATCGTCCCATAAATATCATAAGAAGTGAACGCCGCCGTACTGGTAACGTCACTTCCGGTTTTCAATTTTCCTTATTGATCGCATGAAATTTGTGATGTTATCGATCACATATCCATCGGACTGAACATAATGGGCCTTTATGAGCTGCCTTCATGAGTTATCGATAACATCACAGATTTCTCGCAATCAATAATGAAAGTTAAAGAACGGAAGTGACGTTACCAGCATGGCGGAGTTCACCTCTGGATTTATCTATGGGATGATACCGTTCCATTAACCACATAAATCTTCACGCCTGTACTGTACAAGGAAGTGTATGGTGTAACTGGTCCCATTTTTGAACGTCTCTGGCATGGCCCATCTCAGATTCCCACTTTGAACTTCTCCACTGTTAAAGCATTAGTTTAGGGGTTTCAAGCTCTCTTGTGAAAGAGAATCAATATGGTGAAAAAATCATTCACAAATCTTATTTTGTTGAAGGAGATATTCAAAATTAAAGTTCTCGTCTTATCCGTGCAGAAATGACTGGTGTAGTAAGTCTACTATAGAAGGTTGGCGCCCACATCATTAACAACTGTTAATGTATTTAAAAAACAATTATTCAACTTTTGTACTATTTGAATTATTTTTTCTCAAACTGCCTTCAGGTGGTAAATTACAATTACCCTTACTAGATTCTATTTTACTACTTTCCTGGCATATCCAATGGTTTTTAAGCCAGAAAATTGCAGGACAAAACATGATAGAATACATAAAGACTTTGAAGAATTTGAGGCTGTGAAGTCACAACTAGTCTGATTTTAGTCGTTTCTACCAAATAATACCATACTTTACACTTAGATATCGCCTTAATGAAATAAGATTTTTGACCGCTTTCTCCACCATTTCCTTTCTATTGAAGTCCTCTTTCATATAAGATAGGACTTGCTTGACCCCTGAACTAATCCTATAAGGATTACATTTGTCCATAGAATCTACGGTACTCACAATTGACAACTCCACCACTGTAGGCATCCCTATGTGTGGCATGGTATATGGATCGTTTTGCAAGATCGTAAGCTTCTTCCTCTGATAGTTCCCACTTGTAGCCTGAGTCAAGTACGCCATATGCATATGGAGAACCAGAGCCTACTGAAAAGATGTTGTTGGGGCATCTTGTGCCATCGCTGTCCACGTAGTACAATCCAGGACCCTTCATTAGATATGAAGAACAAAATATGTTTTGATATGTTCAAATGTTTCTGAGATTATTTATCTTATATCATCTCTGTCAATTTCCCGGCACTAAGGAGCAGAAATCTGGAAGATAATGCAGAATATGCAAGACACACACACACACAAAGAAAAAAAATAAGGCCGTAAATTAAGAGCTATTCTTCCATTCTTACAATGCTTTAAAGACTGCACATGGTTTGATTGAAGGGATTGTATCAAATTTGACCCCATTTTTCTTTCCCAAACTTTGTTTTCTGTATTCTTGATGTATTTTGTAATAGATATCCAAGCATGTGCTTTGTTTGTTTGTTTTAAGTGTATGTTCTACTTTATCTTTTCATCACACCATAATACCCCTGTTTGGCTCCAAGTGTTGTTTGTAAATAATTTTCAACTTTTCTAGTATGTAATTTTTGTTTCTTTTAATCAATGAAGACCTCAACTCAAACCCTGGGGATAGCTGATTGGTTAGTTAGGAAACTAACCAATCAAGTTTGGACAATCAGTCACAACCCTCACTGAAACCCTAGAGAAAGCTCATAGGAAACTAAACAATCAAGTTTAGACAATCAATCACGACCCTCACTAAAACCATGAAGAAAGCTCATAGGAAACTGACCAATCAAGTTTGGATAATTAATCAAGACCCTCACTGAAACCCTGGAGAAAGCTCATAGGAAACTGACCAATCAAGTTTGGACAATTAATCAAGACCCTCACTGAAAACATGGAGAAAGCTCATCGGAAACTGACCAATCAGGAGAAGCTCATAGGAAACTGACCAATCAAGTTTGGACAATCAATCAAGACCCTCACTGAACCCCTGGAGAAAGCTCATAGGAAACTGACCAATCAAGTTTGGACAATTAATCAAGACCCTCACTAAAAACATGGAGAAAGCTCATATGAAACTGACCAATCAAGTTTGGACAATAAATCAAGACCCTCACTGAAAACATGGAGAAAGCTCATAGGAAACTGACCAATCAAGTTTGGACAATAAATCAAGACCCTCACTGAAAACATGGAGAAAGCTCATAGGAAACTGACCTATCAAGTTTAGACAATTAATCAAGACCCTCACTGAAAACATGGAGAAAGCTCATATGAAACTGACCAATCAAGTTTGGACAATAAATCAAGACCCTCACTGAAAACATGGAGAAAGCTCATAGGAAACTGACCAATCAAGTTTGGACAATTGATCAAGACCCTCACTGAAAACATGGAGAAAGCTCATATGAAACTGACCAATCAAGTTTGGACAATAAATCAAGACCCTCACTGAAAACATGGAGAAAGCTCCTAGGAAACTGACCAATCAAGGTGGGACAATCAATCAAGACACTTACTGAATCCCTGGAGAAAACTTATAGGAAACTGACCAATCAAGTTTGGACAATCAATCACGACCCTCACTAAAACCATGGAAGAAAGCTCATAGAAAACTGACCAATCAAGTTTGGACAATCAATTAAGACCCTCTCCGACACCATGGAGAAAGCTCATAGGAAACTGACCAATCAAGTTTGGACAATCAATCAAGACACTCTCCGACACCATGGAGAAAGCTCAAAGGAAACTGACCAATCAAGTTTGGACAATCAATCACGACCCTCACTGAACCCCAGGAGAAAGCTCACAGGAAACTGACCAATCAAGTTTGGACAATCAATCAGGACCTCACTGAAACCCTGGAGAAAGCTCATAGGAAACTGACCAATCAAGTTTGGACAATCAATCAAGACCCTCACTGAACCTCTGGAGAAGCTCATAGGAAACTGACCAATCAAGTTTGGACAATCAATCAAGACACTCTCTGACACCATGAAGAAAGCTCATGGGAAACTGACCAATCAAGTTTGGACAATCAATCACGACCATCACTAAACCCCTGGAGAAAGCTCATAGGAAACTGACCAATCAAGTTTGGACAATCAATTAAGACCTCACTGAAACCATGGAGAAAGCTTATAGGAAACTGACCTATCAAGTTTGGACAATCAATTAGGACCTCACTGAAACCATGGAGAAAGCTCATAGGAAACTGACCAATCAAGTTTGGACAATCAATTAAGACCTCACTGAAACCATGGAGAAAGCTCACAGGAAACTGACCAATCAAATTTGGACAATCAATCATGACCCTCACTGAACCCCTGGAGAAAGCTCATAGGAAACTGACCAATCAAGTTTGGACAATCAATTAAGACCTCACTGAAACCATGGAGAAAGCTCATAGGAAACTGACCTATCAAGTTTGGACAATCAATTAAGACCTCACTGAAACCATGGAGAAAGCTCATAGGAAACTGACCAATCAAGTTTGGACAATCAATCAAGACACTCTCCGACACTATGGAGAAAGCTCATAGAAAACTGACCAATCAAGTTTGGATAATCAATTAAGACCTCACTGAAACCATGGAGAAAGCTCATAGGAAACTGACCAATCAAGTTTGGACAATCAATCACGACCCTCACTGAAACCATGGAGAAAGCTCATAGGAAACCGACCAATCAAGTTTGGACAATCAGTCACAACCCTCACTGAAACCCTGGAGAAAGCTCATAGGAAACTGACCAATCAAGTTTGGACAATCAATCACGACCCTCACTGAACCCCTGGAGAAAGCTCACAGGAAACTGACCAATCAAGTTTGGACAATCAATCACGACCATCACTAAAACCATGAAGAAAGCTCACAGGAAACTGACCAATCAAGTTTGGACAATCAGTCACAACCCTCACTGAAACCCTGGAGAAAGCTGATAGGAAACTGACCAATCAAGTTTGGACAATCAATCACGACCCTCACTGAACCTCTGGAGAAGCTCATAGGAAACTGACCAATCAAGTTTGGATAATCAATTAAGACCTCACTGAAACCATGGAGAAAGCTCATAGGAAACTGACCAATCAAGTTTGGACAGTTTCCATGAGAGGAATTGAGACACCTATACTCTACTGAACAAGTTAGAAAGTGGTTACATTGAACCAGAGTTTTTGATTGTCAGTAGTGGTGGTGATTGCTGTCAATATAAGAGAGAGATGTACAGGAGGTGAGAGTGCCACATAAAATTCCACTTTTCAAAATGTATTTTCCTGCATTCAATATTTTAATAAGTTCTTTTCTATGTTTCACTCATACTGGAATGGTGATACATACCCACAAGATTAATTTGAATACATATTTATACATTTTTTTCCAAACAAATTTTCAGGGTGTAACTAACAAATCCCTGGTATCGCAGACTTAGTCAAAATTAAACCATAGAAGGAAAATAATAATTCTCTTCACCACCTTTATGACACAGACAAGAGTTTATATGACCTGCACTTCTGAGCACTCAGTACAAATCATACATTGCTTGACAATACAAAATTAATAAAAACAAGTTTTATCAGCATTTTGAAAGAGCTTATGTAATTATAAATCTTAATAAATAAAAGGAAAAATTTGTTCCACACATATAAAAATTGTAAAATGATAATAATAACAATAATAATACTTAAATAGCAGTGATTCCAAGCAGTCCAAGCGCTTAGAATAAAACGAGGTGACTGCCATAAAGGGTGCACAAGCCTGAATATATGTAAAGGATATAAGGAAACAAGAATACGGGACAAAAACTAATAAACAACTCACCCTTTTATCCCATCCACAGATCATGGTACCCTGTCAATAAAAGAAAAAAAAATTAAGTCTGAATTTTGCTCACAGAAAGAAACAAAAAATACAAAACTGACATTGAAGGTATATAAACAGCTGTGTAAATGTCCTCTTTGTATTTCTTCTTATAAAGTGCATAACACTCACAGAAAGAAACAAAAAATACAAAACTGACATTGAAGGTATATAAACAGCTGTGTAAATGTCCTCTTTGTATTTCTTCTTATAAAGTGCATAACATTGTAATTAGCCAAGTCTTCCTATTTTACAAATAGCATATTAAAGGATGAGCTTAATGGTAAAGCAAGTTCATTTTATATAAAAGAGGACTTTAAAAAATTGAGATGGTGAAGCAACTACTTAAATATCTTACTCAGTTGAGGAGATATTTAAGTTTTAAGTTTCTGAGGCATTTGGGTAGAAACAACTGAAATCAGACTAGTTGTGATGTCATAGCCTCAGATTCCTCAGTGTTGATGTATTCTATCATATTTTGTCCTGTGTTTTGTCGCTTAAAAACCACAATGAATATGCCAGGAAAGTAGTAAAAAAGCATCTGGTATAGGTAATTATAATTTACCACTAAAGATAATTCGAGGAAAAATAATTCAAATACTAAAAACATTACAAAAATTTTCTTTAAAATGCATTAACAATTGTTAAGGTGAGGATGAGAGTGCCAACCTTGTAATAGATTTACTACACCAGTCATGTCTAGATAGATAAGACAAGAGCTTTAAACTTGAATATCTTCATAATGGAATGAGATACTGAATTAGTTTCTTGACCATCTTGTTTCATTTGAAGTCCTCTTTCATATAAGGTGAACTTGCTTGACCACTGACCGTTTCATTCATTTTGTCGGGGATTGTAACTGATGTTGCCTATACTTGTGCATTGAGCTTTAGTTCTGCCAGAATGATTGGATAACCCAATGGTTAATTGCTTTCTTCTAAGCACAGCTCAAGACTTGGAATTAATTATAAAATCTCCCACGGATCTGAAATAAAGGTGTCAAAATTCTTCCCACAAAAAAATTGTAACAGAAATAAAATTAATTTAGTAAATACATCTTTATATGCTCACACTTTATCACATATATTCCCTCTTTCATAATTTAATGTACTATTCATTGTACAATTCGTTGGGGGCGGGGGGAATTCTAGAGCAATGAACCCAAACATTGTGCCTGAAACTCTTAAATTTTTACCATATATACTGTTGCTTACTAAAGAAAAAAAACCAACATATTTCTTCCTGCAAATTCCTGTTTTTCCCACACTTAAAACCAATGGAACCGTGGATTTTTTCCATGTCTGGCACAGCTGATTTGGGACTCTTGTAGAAATTCACTCTAGTTTGCTTGTTTTTAGTCATTTTGTTAAAAACTTTGCATGACAGGACCTTAATTAATAAAATCACTTAACCACACAGACTTACCACAGAGAGACCCATCCTTTGTAGTTATACAACATGTTGGCCAAAAGCTTGGATGCAGCAGCTACAGAAATCCTCTCTTTGTTCCGCAACTCGTAAATCCTGTGTGAAGGAAATGAAATATCCATTCTTCACTTGGTAATTTACTATTGAACTTCTATGGAATAATAATCCATTGCCAGTGCAACTAGGGTTGAAATTTGCCTCGTTATCCATGAAGAATTAAGGATGTGACCATTTACTGATTCTTGTGTACACAATTGGAAAATGATTTTAAAATGTCCCCATGTAATAATGCGATGACAAGTACATTAAATTAAACAACAGGGAAGCATATACATGTAAAGATGTTTTTACTACATTAATAATATTTCTTTGCGATTTTTTGTGGGAAAATTTTCAACGCCTTTATTTAGAATGGTGGGAAATTTTTAGAATTAATTCCAATTCTGCCAGTTCCACTAAAAATTTCCTGGATGTTTGGCGTGTGATCGTGTACATGATAAACGATCTAAAGAATGAATCGTTCACTGAATTAAAAAAAATGCGCATCCCTAAACATATTATCCCAGTGCTCTGGATCTTCAACTACAACCTAGAGTGGTGATTCTTATAGGCAGCCCGCAGGTCAAATCTGGCCCACCAGACAATCCACCCCGCCCCGTAAACAATAGTCGCAGCGGGGAAAAAAAATCTGCATGAGACCGGTAAAAATCCCCCCATAAAATGTTTATTTTGAATTTTCCTAGGCAGATCTGCGCACTATACCATCGCGGCTTATCAAGCAAAATGTTTTTTTACTTCCGTTATAAGATAGGCAGACTCGCGGCTTGTCAAAGGAAGGCTGATAAGAGAACCGGCGACATCTGGCATACATCCTTCTTATCGCGTGCGCTCCCAGCTTGTTTGTATTTAGGGATTGTTTTGACGAATTTTGTTTGTCATGTGACGCTGGTTTTGTCAAGCGATTGGCCCATGACCTGAGGTTGTTTTGAAATGATGGCCCTTGAAAAAAATAATTAAGAACCCTTGACCTAGAGGATTTTCTACCCTAAACTTATACAGTTGTGTCCAATGTTTTTAACTTTCTGTTTTAAAAACATTTAAGGTCTCTGGACAGTTACAAGTATTACTTTCCTTTAAAAACATGCAAGTCAAAGTACAGTGTCACAATTTTTCACATTTTGAAGATAGCATATACCATATTTAATGTATTAAGCGCACCTGCTTTAATAAGCGCCCACCCAACATTTTTTGACTGATAACATAATTTATTTGATTATTTTGAAAACTTCACAAATAAATTTTGTTACATTATTTGCTTATTTTGCATCTGGTACTCTGGTTTTTTTGTGGTGGTTATTGTGGGGCAAGTATATAGATCCAGTTCACACAATGCAGTTTGAATAGCACACCGTACGCGGCTAAAGCATGGGTGCTTATCAGGAAGAAACCTCAACCTCAAAAGTGGTGCAATTCTATTTTTGTAAGTGCCCCGAGCACTTTTTATGTCAAATACAGTGTCTAAGTTTTGAATTGATCATAGTGTGATGATTTGTTTTCCTTTATGCAAAATTTGTGATGTGTGGACATGAAGACAGCTGAAAACATCTGCAGTATGCAATACCTAATACGTTACGTTCTTTCATGTAATGGTAATTTTGAGAGTGATACAAAATTAGAGGGAGTGAGAGGTTCAGAAGTGGAGGTAAAATCAAGATCCCAACTTTTGTTCCTTTTTCTCAGAGGGGTATGCCTATCCACACATCACACACTTGCATCTGATTTACATAACAGCACCTAAAAATTCACAAACTGGTGGTAAATTCTGAACAAACTCAATGATAACTTATGCTATATTCAAGTTTTGTAACTGATTTTTTGACCAATTTAGCAATAATTGCCTCTACTTATCCACAGATCGTTAGTAATCCTGTACCTGCACTGTTCAGCCAGGACAGACTCCCAGAAGGAACAATCAGCAGCGCCCCCAGCCATTGTCCCCAGCAAATACGGATTGATTTCTATCACTTTCTTCACTGTCTGTGATGCTGAAAAATAACAAAGAGAAATTAAGTTAGTTTAATAGGAGTTCAGGTAGCTCAGTTGGCAGAGCACACGACTGAGATGCTGGAGGTCCTGGGTTCAAGCCACGGTCAGGTCTAACTCAATTTTTCCACAGCTATGCAGACAGATATGCCGAACATCAAAGTGGAAGCATTTCTTTCATCTGCAGCTCCAACTCCTCAATCAACTGTAGAGAAATGTGACAATGATTGAATGGCGCACACCGTCCTTTGGAGGGGACGTTAAGCTGAAGGACAGTCAGCCCCTTCATGGTTCTCTAAACACTATTTGAAAAAAAGCAGTAAAAGAGCAGTAAAGAGAGAGCCATAAAAATGTGGCAATCATTCACTTCCCGTTCTGGCCCAGTCAAGCAAATTCATGTGCACTGATTCGATGGCAGCTGGAGAACTTGACTGGTGGCGCTGTGATTTAAATAAAATGGCATGTTTAAAAGTCTGGTGTATGTGGGTATGTTTTGAAGAGGATGTGTATCTTAAGATGTGAGTTCAAATATTGGTTGCTTTATCAATTCAATTTCTGACAAAACTTTACTGAAACAAGAACTTTTAGAAAATACAAGAACTGTACTACTATATATTTCTAGAGAGAGTTATTTGTTATTTACCCCCACAAGAATGCACACCTGCTACTTCACCAGAAAAAGAAAAACAAATTAAAAGAGTAAAATTTGTCTGGTTTACATTGCTTGATATTTATGCTTGCCCTCATACATATTCCAGCCTTCCAGGGAGCAATTTGTTTGTAAAATTTGATAAGCAGTTTTGCTACTCATTCTATAAAAATAATTAGCAATACATTAAAATTGATTAGCAATAATGATGCATATTTAGGCCTTATTGATTTTGTATCACTCTTTGTTTTAAAATACCTTGTCAATTCATTCCTGACAAGGCTTCAAGTCTCCGATATAGCATTTTTTATCATCCCGTAATTCATTCAAATTTTCATCAAATCGCATAATTTTGGTCTTATATGAAAGGTAATACTACACAAATCAATAATATTATACCAGCTTTTAGATATGTTTAATAAAAGTTGTAAATATCGTAAGTTAAAAAGAAGTGCTAATAGGAAACACATGTACTGAATGCATGAGGACCTAGCCATGTATACGGTATGGTACGTAGAGCATGTCTTCAGCTAAAAGAGCTATTTTCAGCACCATTACGTATGAAATCTGATAATTTAGTAAAACATTTCGGGAGCTTTGATTAAAAAAAATACATAGAATATCTCTTAGCAAAATACAAACTATATGAAGCATACAAAATTCTCGTTTGAGCCAGAATTTTAAAAGCAAAACTGTTAAAACCTAGGATGAGATGGATTTTAAAGCAAATCATTGCACAGACACATATGGGAGCTCACATGTGATTTGATAGCTCCACTCATTACACTCTGTGTAATGGGTGGAGCTAATAAAACTGTAATTGTGAAAGATGATATTCAATTTTAATACAAATTCTATGACCGTGGGGTAAAGAGTGCTAATTGTGTTACGATCATTATTCGAAAAGAGATGCGTGCGTATACACTCACACTGTATGATTAAGTCTGTTACAATTTTGCAATGGAGAATTTTCCGGCCATGTGAAATTTTTTCGGGTAAGTTTTTCTCAAATTTTCGGATTTTGTTTTGAATGTTCAGACCTGTGTAAGTAAATTTATTAACGGAATCATATGTTGAGAAACCATTTGAACTTTTTTGTTTAATTTGAAGACTGAAAACTTCAATCATTTAGGAAATTCATAGTATCACAATTTTGCTAGGCAAGGTAAAGAAATGAATCACTAAACAACGTTATGCACAATTTTTGTGTCGCAAATTGCGAAGCGAACCCGAACAAATTGCTCCCTGTATTCCAGTGTTTTTAACTAAAAGCTAGGTGAAACCATACAATAGAATGAAATCAAAAATAGCTAAACTGGATACTAACGATGCAAATTAGCATAATATAAGCCTGTACTTAACAATATTATATTACAAATATCTTCTAAAAATTAATTTGGGAAAACAAAATCTGCAAAATTCTTTAAAATCATATTAGGGCATACAGTCCAATTTTTTCTCTTAAATCTCTACACTATGGCATAATATAATACATACATAGGTTATATTACCCCACTTAAAGGTCTATGGACAGGTACAAAAGTTATCTTCTACCATGTACCAAACAGAGCATTACATTCTGAAGTTTAATATTCTTTTCATTTTGAGAATAGCATGTGTATTTAATTATCAAGGTATGAGTAATCAAATGTTGATTTTTTTGTATTATATTGAAAAAATGTGATGCACTGTATGAACAGGAAAACACCTCAAAATCATTGTTTTTCTTCATATTTCTCTTCCTTAATTTCAGAACTTGCAAATGTTCACAATGCCCTCTCATAATTTGCATATTTAACAAAAATCTACAAAAAGTTGTAAAATGGTCAAATTTTAATTGATTTTAATTTTTTGTTTGCTTTCTTCATGTTTTTAGCAAATTTTCAATCAATTTAGCTAATGCTGCCTCTGCCTGTCCAAATCCTTTTAACATCTGTAACTTTACACTATGTCATAAACAGAACCTATGTTATACCCAACATCTGTGACTACAGGTTCAAAGCAGAATAACGGTACATGCACCAAGAAGTAAAAAAAAATCTATGGTTCTGGCGGTTATAACAACTGAAAAAAAAACAAGGAATTTGCAGGAAGAAAAAAAAAAAATCATTAAAAAGAAACAAACATTGAAATTGTTTTTATTTTTACAAATCTATTAAGTAACAGTTTTTATTGCAAAAGAGGGGAGCATACTCTGCATATAAAGATGTACATGTATTTACTTCATTGATATTATTTCTGTCACGTTTTTTTAATGGGAAGATCTTCGACACCTTTATTCAAAACCAGACCACTAGCTTTACTGTTTTACAGGGGCAGCCCGCCCTGCCCCCCTGCCCCCTGGGATCCGCCCTGCCCCTTACAAGTTTTTTTATTTTAAACCTTACAAATAAAATACCTTACATGGATACAGAACACAGAATGATAGCATAGTAAGTATTTGTCCTGTTTGACTAATGATTGGTCCTTATCATTCAGAATAGCTTCATTCTGAGATGCATGATTGTAGCTAAAATCCCAGAGCTTCTTCACCAGGGGATTGAGCCTTAAAGGTGGCACCGTGACTCCACACCCAAAAGACACAACGCTTCGCGCGCACATTAATATGCCCCTCAACAATTCTAGCACCCTGCCTCTTTTTAAATCAAGCTAGGGGTCTGATGGATGGTACATGACCTGCAGTTCACACTCAATAGTCCTCTCTTCTGTCAAATTTAAGGTACCAGTAATCATAATCAGAAATCATAATTGATTACATTTGATTTTACAGGTTTTGGTCGTTGCATTTGACTACCTTTTTTTAATCATATAATCAATTACTTTACTACGGTACTTTCACTGTTCCCTATAAGTCATAATGTAATTGAATCTTTTATAATTTTAATTGTAATCGCAATCAATTACTTTTATTATTACCTGTTAACACAAATTGTGTAACTGCAATATTTAATTTTAAAATAATCATAATTATAACCATTTACATTGCACATGTATTAGCCCACTACTGACTAAAGTGCACACTCCATGCAGGATTGAATTTTGTTATGTTGTTATGTGCCGAGTCTACTCCATTAAGTCCTTTTTTAAATTAAAAAGTAAATCCAAAAAGCATTGTATGATCTGTAATTCATAAATATGACACACAATTAAATCTAGATCATAATACTTAAATATAATATATTTAAACAACACAAAGAAAGTCAAAACATAGTCCTATGCAGGAAAAATATTTTCCTCATCACATATTTCACTTGCAGGTAGGATTTTCCTAAATCAGGGATTTCCACCTTTCTGGATCTACCTCGAATAAGTCGCATTTCCATTGATCTGAATATTACATGTACAGTAATACTGAAGCATGCCTTCCAACTAACACACAATAACTAAGAATAAGTTCATTGTACAGCAAGCATGAACTAGGGCTGTCAAGATATCGGCCATCTGCATATCGATATCACTACAATTGTGCGCGATGAAATCCCAATATCCTGAACAATTTATCTTACATTATCATGTGAAACTTTATTTTCAAATCAACTTTCTCTCTTTTATTGTTTTCTACTGTTTGGTTTGGTTTGTTGATGTTTAACGACACTGGACAGTCAAATCCAATGTGCCAAGAGGATGTTAAAAACTAAGGTGCTTGAGTTAGGACAGAGAGGAAAGAAAGGAGGGATGGGAGGAGAGAATATAAACAAGGGAAAGAAGTTACAGTAATAAAAGAAAGATGAGGAAGGTAAGGCAGAGAAGGGAAGGAAAGGGAGCTTTAGATCAGGTGGAATAGATTGCTGTTGCGGAGAAAGGTGAGGAAGTTGGAGGTAGGATTGTTTGTGCAAAGATCGGAAATGGAGATGGAGGGGGAGAGGTGTGATCTGGCATTCAGGTATATGGGACAGGTTAAGAGGATATGATTGATGGAGAGATCTTTGTTGCATGTAGGTAGGGCAGAGAGGGGCTGGAAAGTAGGAGATAGTGGGTGAGAGAGGTGTGGCTGAGGCAGATGCGGGTAATTACAACGTCCTCCTTGCGGTTGCGTCTGTGCAGGGGGACGTTCATCCCGACTTAAGGTTTGATGGTGTGAAGTTTGTTACTAGTCTCGAGATTCCAAGAGTCTTGCCAGGTCTTACTGGGGTAGCTAAATGTGGAGAAATGGAGGTCTTGAGTGTGGGATAGAAGAAGGAGAGATGTGATTTAAGAGAGCATTGTTGGCGACTCTGTCGGCTCTCTCGTTGGTTGTCAAAGGCCGTGGACATTGGACTTGGTTGTCGATGTTATGTCTGTCCGTACGTCGTACCTTTGTTCTCGTCCGGGTCATATTAAGCGTTTCGTGATAGCATTCTTACTATCATAACCGAATACGCAGGCGACAACCCCGTCATTGTAATTGTGTGTTCACTCGTCGTCGTCGTTGGATACAGAACACAGAATGATAGCATAGTAAGCAATTGTCCTGTTTGGTTCATAAATGGTCCTTATCAAACAGAATAGTTTCATTCTAAGGCATGATTATAGCCAAAATCCCAGAGTCTTCACCATAGGATTGAGCCTCTGGACTCAGCACTCAGTGCCAAAAAGACGCAGCGCTTCGCACGCGCATTAATGTGCCCTTCAACAAGTCTAGCACCCTACCCCTTTTTAAATCAAGCCTGAAAACCGTGGAAAATTTGATGATTAATTTCAACTCTGTATGCACCATTCATCAATATAATTCACACAAGTTTAACACAAAGTTGAATATCAAAACATGTGCACAACAGTCCACTTGTATTGAATTCTACACAAAATGTTGCATGTTACTTTTTTCAACATATGAAGTCCATTGCATTGTCTTTGAGGCATTCATCTTCATGCAACATTTTCTTCTTTACAGAACAACCAAACTGAATCCTCCTACCATCCTGTTGGCCTCATGACCATTACACTAATAACTAGAATTTTAGCACTCTGTAGAGTTGCATACCTCTGCCCCCAGTTCATTCCCCATCCCCTATATAATCTAACTCAGAAAGCCTAGGCCCTCTTAAGTTTGAGCCCGAAAGAATCTCCTTCTCAATTTTGATCTGTATTGTCCATAAGCATTCTAAGCACTGCAGGATTATCTACATTCTGACCAATTCCTTCCAAGATTATATTATTGTTTTCAATTTATTCAGGCTATGCATTCATTGCTTTTGAGTTTCTTTCAGGCAAGATTCACATTTTATCATTTTCCTTTTATTTTATACCAGAAACTAACAGTCAAGAAAATTCATTGTCTGGATTTCCTTTCAAGGCGTGAATTCATTGTTCAGCACATTCAACCCGGGTATAGATTTTCATATTACCAATTGCAAACTGTTTCTGTTTCAGAATTGTATGTTAATAGAATAAATCTTAACTTACAAGAATGATAAAAGTATTTTGTTTTTTTTCTATTCCAACGCAATGCAATAAAACAATCATAAAATATTGTAAGAGATCGCAGAAATGATGTTGAACGAGCGATGTGGCTAGTAAGTAGTAATGTAGGTATGCAAGTAGTAGCACAAAACTTAAATTCTCTAAACTTCGTTGTAAAAAAAAAAGATATACAAACCAGCACGCAACAAGCAGTGTGTGTAGAATGCTGCAGAAAAAATATATTGCAGTTGTACATTACCAAACTATTTTAAAAGCGTGTCTGCTATTTGCTGAAAAAAAAAATGTAACACCTATTATGAACCAATCACAGGTTGTGTTCAAATGAAATTCTTACGTGCTACTAAGCGTGCACATAACAGAACCGTGGAATCGCGTATTATTCCAGAAAACACCTCATCCGTGAAATTTTGAGGAATTGAGTATATTATTATTGTACGGTATTTTATGAAGACAAGGTCAAAAGAGACTAGAAACATTTGTATTTTATTTCTTTATTCACAAAAACAAAGATTCGATTGAAAAAACAAGAAAATGCCACAAGATTTAACAAGGTACATTGTTAGATTTTAAGACATACTACTACCGTGAAAATTTTTTAAAAGTCCTTGTCAGCATGTCGGATACCCGGATAGCCGACCGATAATACAGGGGACCCGGTCCGATTTTTGGACCCGGTGCAAACACTAACCCTAAACATCCCCACCCCTTGATTTCTACTCTTCCCATGTACCAATACTTCCCAAATTTAAATCACTTGTTCTGCTAGCAATAATATAACCACACATCAAAATCTATTTTAAATCCAATCATCGATTCTTGAGATATTCTAATGACAGACAAACTCACCTCAAAATATTTCACCCCTCCATTTGCACCCTTCCCCTGTTCCAATATATGTCCCAAATTTGAATCACTTCTTCCTTAAGCAGTAACAATTCAACACACCAAAATTGGTCCAAATCCAGTCATTAGTTCTTGAGATATCTTGATGACAAACAAACAGACAAACGGAGGGAAAACATAACCTCTGTCCAACTTTGTTCGTTGACGTAATAAATGCAGGTGAAAACATAACCCACGTCCAACTTTGTTGGCAAAGGTAAAAAAGATAAATTGTTGATCAGCTGTACATACCTATATAAGGACCTGCAGTAGCTCTTGAATCCACAGCAATTATTACCCCATGTTGAAATTTGAAGCCCAAGGTAGTAGTTCCATGTAGAAAATTAATCTTAGGTCCGGCTTCATTGGTTGCTAGTTTCGCTAAATAATCTGCTGGCTGTAGAAAAATTGGATTGAAAGAAAGATACAAGACTTATACATTAAAAGTCAACTCTCATTACTGCACACTAATAAGAATTCATTTCATGAATCAAAAGAAAATTTATTAAATTATATAATTATCTCAATTTTTAGAATTATTGTACGTTTTAATTGTTGATTGCCACAAAAAACCAAAACAGTCATTTTTTTAATACTGATTTGTCATTTCTATACTATTTTCGTAGCAATTGACAAATAAAATGACCGTTCAATGGATTTTGCGAAGCACTCAAATGACAGATTTTTACAAGCCCACACCTCTTGCAATCATTTGCGAAGCAATCTCAGGCAACAACAGATGTATAAAAGTGGCTCTGAAAAAGCTGTGAATTTCAACATACAGGGGATTGGTTGAGATTTTTTTCTTCAAAACGGGTGTCAAAGAAATTCCTCTTATGACTGTTGGGAGTCACAAATACGGGTAGGCCAAGGAATTTTGTAGAAATGAATTTTCCGTGGAAATAGCGGGTACTATATAGGGAGCCTAACGTTAATGACCCTTGGTGTTTTGAGTGTGGTCTATCAAAATTCACCCAAATATTCCACTTTGCATTTAAGGACAACATAGGTCTTTCCTGATGACTTATTATTACCTGGAAAAAGAAAATCCAAAGTTACATAGGTGACTAACGTTACTAATAGTATATAGGCTATTATTTGAAGATGAAACAGAAAACGTGACAGTTTTTAAAATGAAGTAACTTTAATAATTCCACTCCATGTCATTGCACTCGCAATTTTCAGAAATAAATGGTTTCAATCACTGATCGAGCTCAGAATTCTCCGTGAATAGGCAAAGGCCTATGGCTGTAGTGTATGGCTCAACTTCTTCTGTTCTTGTAATGTAAGTTAACATTTCATTTGATTGTTTGTGATTGTTGCACACTATACCTTAGGTCACACACGACAATGGACAAAATGCATTTGGCGATGTCCAGTATTGACGTTGAACTTTTTAATGGTATACAAAAGCCTAATGTTACAAGTACAGCAATCCACATCTATGTTAGGCTACCGTCTATTTGCATAATCATGTAGGCCTACACCTAACTAAGCGTAACGTTACTGAATACAAAAAATAACATAACGTTAGTAAACATACGTTACCTCTAATACAGGGGGACTATGAATTTGGGAGCAGCTAAAGGATCATAACGTAAAATATCTATTTCTTCAAGTCTATCTCCTCTATGCGCAAATCCTGACGAAAATCTGCAAACACTTTCGAGAGCCATTGTTACTTGCGGAAGATGTACACTACTAATTTAAGAGCCACCAGAGTTAAGTTTGAGTGTGTAGTCGACATATGGGTAATGCGGAAAAAGAAAACTATTTTGGGCACTTGAGCTTAGATATAAATAATCCAAACGCTTTCTTTCCGGTTTCTGGATCTTGACTTTTTTCCCTGTCCAGTGCTCCGGTTGCATGCTTTCTTCCCAGTTGGAAGGTAAAATTGGAAATTATTAAAATGAAATTGCAGGAACACTTTTTTTACCTTTTTTTATCAACAGGATTAATAACCCTAACTTGCCACATAACCCTAACTTGGATAAATGCCGAAGGAAAAACAAGTTTGAAATAGCTTATAAATAAAACTAGAGAGGTCAGAATAAGCATACTTGATAGCCTCAGGTGGAACTTACCATCTATGCCACTAGCTTTACCTGATTTAAGCGTTTTTATTGCTTTTATAACCTCATCCAACTATATATCAGAAGTTAACATATCGTTATTGGTAAAGTTTATTTCACGATCGATTATGTAATGGCTACTATCATCAATATCATTACTACAAACACCGTCATCAAAAAGCGATTTAAAGTAGAATAACCAACTATCATTAGTCACACAATTGTATATCGGATGCCTTTTTGAAAAAAGACCAGAATTTCCCAGAAATAAAAGAATTCTTCTTGAGAAATAAATAGTTATGGTAGCTTCGTCTTGAATCAGAACTTAGTGCGGGACTCTTCTCTGACATACTCTCACTTTTATAGTGTCTGAGCGCCCTCGCTACAATTAGTTTAACAGCACGACAATCACTATCACTATGTATATATATATATATATATATATATATATATATATATATATATATATATATATATATATATATATATATATATATATATATATATATATATATATATATATATATATATATATATATATATATATATATATATATATATATATATATATATATATATATATATATATATATATATATATATATATATATATATATATATATATATATATATATATATATATATATATATATATATATATATATATATATATATATATATATATATATATATATATATATATATATATATATATATATATATATATATATATATATATATATATATATATATATATATATATGGGCAATTCCACGGTAACTCGTGCTACAGTTTGTCCGGCCGTATACAGAATGGTATAGTTCTACCACATGCCAATGTTTCTTGATATTTATTCCCAAACAACTGGTAAAATGATAAAATAAGCCCATATCAAACAAATAACAACAAAATAGTGCATGTATTAGCATAAAATGTAGGCCCTACATGCAACAAATGAATGCCTTGTTACCATCCTGTTCAGCTATAAAAAAAATCATGGTATTCTTCTACTAAATATCAAATTTTCTTGAAAACAATTCCCAATAACTGATAGATTGATTAAATCTATGTACAAATAACACCAATTCATATTAAGGCTTAAATTCAAAAGGTAAATTGAACATTCAACAGTTGATAGGATACATTGGCTTGTTTTACCCTAAATTTGTTCATGAAACTTTTAATGTTTAAAAGGTGTATGATGCTTCACTGGCATCTTTAAAACTGTATTTATTCTTAAATCCTTGTGGATTTTGGCGCTTTTCACACAGATTTAATAAAGACTTTTTTGTAGGCGAGGTACAAAGAAATGTTTCAGGCAACTCATGGGTGTTAGTAGGAAACTGTGGATTTGCTTTGTGAAAAGCTTCAACAGCAAATCTAAAGTTTTCGTTGTTTTTGCAGAGACACACATTGTGACGAAGTTTACAACTAAGTAACACATGCTTGGGAAGCAGTTCTGTAAATCAACTTTTGCCAACTTTGGCCACTGGATATTCACCACAAAACAATTTGTATGTTTCAAAAATTGAAGAGGTCATATGGTGCACTTAAACTTTTTTCTTCACACCATCCTCACTGCGGTTTGTCACTTAATCTTTTCTGCCCGGTGCTTGCCTACTAATGTCGTCTCGCTGATAAAAGTTTTTCACTAACTGAATAGTCTCATCACTTAATACATTAGGTGCTGGGTCTTTACAGGGAAGGCAGTTCCACCACAAAATTCATCAAACAGATTTCGGCCAATTTTGCGCCGTCTGAGAGGGGTTTCAGTGTTTAATATTCGGAAAGTTCTTGCAGTAGCCTTAAAGAATGCTATAGCACTCCTGAATGGAGATCTTTTTCACTTCCTGCATCTTCAATAGTAAAAAACTTTTAAGACTTGTCAAATTTGGTTTTGAATTGTATGATCATTTTGTTTACACCATCATAAGTATCATATTGTTGTTGTTTTTGTTATTATTATCATCATTATTGATTATTATTATTATCACTTCTATTATTCAAAAAAGTTATATAAGTAAATAAAAAAATACAAGGGCGCTCTTGTGAAGTGTCCTATTTCAAAGGAATATTTCCGTGAATTTTCAAAATGACAGCGAAATACTAAAAACAATTTGGTGAAAGAAACTTTGATAACTTTTTCTTAGAAGTGAAATTGTATCAAAAATTTAATTTCCATTAAGTATAAACACACAGTAAATTGGCAGGCAAGTTTAAACTTTCAAGAAAATCTTTTGTTTTTCTTTAAAATATAAATTGGACATTTTTCCTACTGAAATTGTTAATGAATAATAGATGAAATCAAGTATATGCTTACTATTTAGTTATCCATACCCCCTTCTCTCCCCTTTCTACTATATACTAACAACAGAGCGGTTCGTACACCCGACCAGGATAACAGTTTTGTTCTCCCGATATCCTTTACAGAAGTATCCCCCAATATCCATGTTTCACTGTATCCATCTATCAAAATTTAAAGTTTGTATAGGAATAACATAAGAATCAGACACATTTCGAGCGCGGGGAACTCAACCACTGGGAAGAGTTCAAATTTTTCTTCACGATTATAAATAATGGCATACAAATTATATTTTCACCGTGCGCTTTTAAATTTCACTGTGCAGTTTTTTGAGAAATTTGAAGAAAAGTGATAAATTCTTATTATGTGTTACCGTTAGGCAGTCGCGCGCTTTAACGAGGTTTTCTGAAATTATGAGATATAACTTGGATTTGTGAAAATTATTTAGCAATAAGTGCGTGATAGTAACGAAGTTGTTTTACTTTCGCGAAATTGAACATGAAGATGAACAGAGCAAACTTTGTTACACACCTTCAATAAAACGGCTAATAAGCGTCTATTACTAAAACTTTACAATAAAAATGGCGGCTTATATATCACTGCAAGCTCAGTGCGCATGCTTGAGTCTCCCGATCGGGAATTTACTCAGTCCCTTATCGGCGGTACGAACCGAACTGAACAAGAACCTCCAAAATGTTGTTTTGATAACATAAAAATGTAATTAGAATACATAAGAAATACACACAATGTATGCTGAATTGTGTCCCTATGTCACCATCATATGTCACCATCTATGTCATGACCATGTAGGTTATTTCCTGTTAAAGGCATTTAACAAGAAAATTAGTTTTGCTACTTTTAAATTGGTGTAACTTTAAAATGAATTATGATATTAACATAATTTTGTACCAATAATTTGTTCTAAAAATTGTCTTTATCATATATGAATGAATGCAAATACAAGGGAATATTTCTTTAGCAATGTTGCTGCTGCCTTAATTTTGTCAGTATTTCTTACAGAAAGTTCAGAACATAAAACATTCAGCTGACCCACTGCCCCCTCCCACCTTCCCCCTCCCCCTTAGCAATACCAAACAACTCAAGACCTTTAACTCTCATAGAAACACATATCAAGAAACCAATATAGTAATAGTTCAGTAATATTAAAATTCTAGTTTGCAGGCACGATATTTAGTACATACACTATATGTCAATGAGCGAAACCAAGTACAGCTGCACTTGTGTACTATCATGTATGACTCTCTTCATTACATAAGTGCTCAGCATTCATCATTTAACCAATTCAACCAAATTATTTTCATTTAAACTAAAAAATATTGGCTTATTTCTTAATATTAATATAAAGAGTAGAAAAACAGCAACTTTACCTTTTATTTTGTTGGATTGTAAAAGCTGGAATGACTGTAGTCGATAATATGCATTACTTCACTTTCCATGTGTCAATGTCACATCTGACTGTCTGAAGCTGTACCTATCACATGCCTATCACATGTCTCAGGCATCATTAGAAAGTTGTTTACATGATCACATAAATGCCTATTCAGAGTAGAAAAACAGCAACTTTACCTTTTATTTTGTTGGATTGTAAAAGCTGGAATAACTGTAGTCGATAATATGCATCACTTCACTTTCCATATGTGTCAATGTCACATCTGAAACTGTGCCTATCACATGCCTATTACAGGTCTCAGGCATCATTAGAAAGTTGTTTACATGATCACATAAATGCCTATTCATATCTGCAGTAGATAGCTCTCTATAGTTGTTGTTGTTGTTCAAACTTTATTTAAATCTTTTCGTAATATGTACAATACATTAAATTAGATAGCACAGATTGTCAGTTATGTTGAAAAGAAAGAGGAAAACTTTCAAAAAACTGCTTAAAGCTTGTGATTAAAGGTTCCTCATGTATAGCAAGGGACATTAATTTTGAACATATATAATAGAATAAAATTTAAACAAAAGGAAAGAAAAAGAGAAAGTTACATAACAAATACTAGTGACAATACCTGCCTTCAAAATACACTTGGCTAACAATACAGATTATCAACAATATAGAAATGGTCTAAGTAGGATGATGGGAGTAGCTAAGTGAAGTTTGCAATAACTGTGTATCTTTTGCTGGTACAGGGGAAAGAGGACTATGGTATTTCGTGCTACATTGGTAACTCGTGCTACTGGTAATTCGTGCTACAGTTTTCAAAGGGTCATTATCATGTGGTAGATAGTGTTTATAATTGAAATTCTTATCTATTCTTAAGGCACTATATACATAGAAGAAATATAATTAGTGGCATCAATTAAATTGCAAACATTTTGTAATTATACTAAAACATGCATCTCTCGGTAACTCGTGCAACACCATGTTTAGTGCATCTGAAATTAAACAATGAAAAGAAAAAAGTGGGGGCATCTAAAATGTGATAAAGATTTCTTATAGATCATATTTCATAGATATAAAATGTATCCAATATTTAAAAAAAAAAACATGTTTAATAGAATAGGCCCACTTAAAAAATATCATAGCTTAACTGGATTTTTCCACTTAAAATACGCTTCTCCCAAGAAATGATTTTTTTTTTAACAAAATGTTAGGCAAATGCCAAATTAAGTTTATAACTTAATCCTTGCATGTGTTTAGAATAATAGGAAAGTGGAAAGAGGTAAGTAGAGACAATTATACTTTTTTTGAGTCATGTCCACTCTGGCTTGAAAATGCCCATATATATATATATATATATATATATATATATATATATATATATATATATATATATATATATATATATATATATATATATATATATATATATATATATATATATATATATATATATATATATATATATATATATATATATATATATATATATATATATATATATATATATATATATATATATATATATATATATATATATATATATATATATATATATATATATATATATATATATATATATATATATATATATATATATATATATATATATATATATATATATATATATATATATATATATATATATATATATATATATATATATATATATATATATATATATATATATATATATATATATGCATGCTGTCAACACCCTTCATGGCTATTTCAATTGATGAATTATTATTATGTATGAGTTGACCATAGCCATTACGCACCTCTAAGGTGATGGTGTTCAACATATCTCCAGCAAGAAGATGCATCATGGGGTGTGAATATGTTACGTGAGTAGTCTCCCCTACTTCTTCATTAACAGTATCATTTTTGCCAGTCTATTACTAGGACGCCCCTCAACAAAATTTCCATTAATATGTAATTCTAAAAGATGAATACATATATAAAGATCCCTTTAAAGGGGAGGCACGCGATCACTCATTTATACACCTGCACCCATCCATTCATCAGTGACATTCATACCCAAGAGATATAGAAAGTTACTGCTGAATTTGACTTTGGAAGTAGAAGGTATAACTAATTTGATTTTTAAAGTGCTTTGTTCTTAGAACATACCACCTCTTTCTTTTCTTTCTTTCTCCTATCAACTCCTTTCTTAAGTGTATTGGAATTATAGAAGCCGGGTTCAATGGTTACTCTTCTACTTCGTTCATCTACAAACTCAACATTCTGTTGTGAGGCACATCTAATGTCTAAAAATCCACGCTCCTGCAGGTTGTACCAACCATTGGTAAAGAACACATCTGTAATACCTACCTCTTTTACTTGAAGAGGGTTTTTTAGGTCTCTTGGTTTTCCGGTAACTAGATATGTGCTGTAATACATCGTATGATGATTATTTGAAAAGCAATGTAACTTCAATGGGGCGATTGTGGTTATTAAAAGGTTTACCATTGTTCTAAGGTGGTGTATTCAGCACATCCTTCGCAAGTCGATGCATTCTTGAATGACTATATCGTATATGAGTCATTTGACCTATATCATTCCTATTTACAAAAAATTGATTAAGTCTATCTGTGGGTTGCCCATCAACAAGGTTATACGTAACATCTAACTCCCGGAAGTGAAAGCTTAAGATCCATCATAAGAGGAGGTACACGATCGCTCATATACACACTTGGATCTGTTGCCTTATTTTTATCAGTACGTTCGAATCCTAATAGCTCTAAGAGATTTTCACTTAAAGCAGGCTCAGAACCATCGGGCACAGTTATACGGATCAGTGAGGTGGCCGGCTCGAAATCAATACCTCCCATATCATTTTGGATTATCCCTTTATCCAATCTTCATTTAATCATATTGATAGTATAGAGGCGCGGCCTGCCTCAATCTTTGTTGTCCTGGTCTTTCTACTATCAAATACCAGAAGAAACACTCATCTCTCCATCTTTATCAGCCGAACTTATACCAACCGCTAGGAAAGCACACATCACTGATTCCTACTTTGCTTATCTGAAGCGGGAATTGTAGGTTGGTGGGTTTTCCGGTGACAATATGCGTGCTGTAATACATCGTAATATTAAAGATCATATGATATCTTCAATTTGATTGCCTGGGGACCCATGCAAAGAGTGCGCCGCCAACTGCAAGCGCAAGTGCCCACAAGTGACTCCCTACCTTTGTGAATATCTCGCCAATCAGATTGAAAAGCAAAGAAAGGGCACCGCCAATGATGCCCGATAGAGTTACAGCTAGCCATTTGCTAAAACGTTTCATCACCCAATCCAGTGCTTTGACAACATTATCCTTCACTGGCGGCTTTGGCTGTGGTGTTGGCACGGGAACCGCAGGTCCTCCTAGCACAAGTGCCAGTATGATAGTGGATATTAACCCTAATGCCGTCAGAACATAAGCGTTCGTCACACCCTGCTCCCAAAACAACTCACTTAATTTTTCTCGCAGAATGAGGTTGCTATATACAAGTTCAACGCGCAAAGTACCTGAGATTTAAGATCACTACGGAGTGTGTCTATGCTAGTCTTTAGATTGCCTTGTCTACCTTCCAGCTGTTTAATCTCTCTGCGTATACTTGTCTTTTCCTCTCCATCGCTATTTACTTTTAGGCAGTCCTTAAGCTCTTCGGGTTGTTGGTCGTTTTCCGCAAGCTTGCTTTCTTGAGCTGATAATGTACCTCGTATAGTTCTAAGCTGCTTGTCGAGTCCCATGAGCTCCCGTAAGTGTAACAGGGAAGCATTAATTTGAACAGCAGCATCTGTTTCCCCTAATAATCCTTTAATATCATCCAACAGCATTCTAATATCGGAATCTGTGCTTAAATTCGTATCAAGGATGTTAGACGCCGTATTCTCTATTTCGGTAGTAGCATTTCGTCAAGCACTATCATCAAATACTTCCCTGATTCCTCTTTGTTTCTTGATTGATGGTAAAGAGATCTATCCACCAGTTCAAACAATCTTCTCACCACCCTTGTTTGTAAGATACAAATTATGCTCTGAATTCAACTTAAATAGATCATACTTTGGAGTGCCATCAATTTTCATATAATCGTAAAATTGGTCTACGAACTGAATCTGATCAACTGCAAGTTGTTTTTCTATTATGGACAGATCAACCCCGTCAACGCTAGTTTCAGCCGCAGTGGGTACATCGGAAAGGAAATAATAGGTTACGTCATAACCATCCAAGTATGGGTCATCAACCACTTCATCCATTGGTATATCCTCCATTGTTATTATATCATGGATTTTTAACTTCAATTTAACAAGAAATAAGCAGGGCCCATTCCAATCGTAGCAATTGCAATAATAGCCAACTCTCGGTTGTGTTGTTGATGGGATGGTGAATAAAAGTCTTCTAGACGAGGTTTGGAGTCTAGTCGAATAGAGTTTGCACCATAAACCTGGTTGTAAAATCTCATTGCGTCATCTACATTTTTGAAGGTTTGTACAGTATGTCTTTCTGCCATAAGTCTTTGATTCATCCTGTCCAGCTTCTCCTGCCTCTCACGAGCCCATTGAGTTTGAGCTGTCTGCAGTTTTTCACGGCTTTATCATGACGTGTACGTTCTTCCTGCACAACAGGGTTCTTGGCGAGATGACTGCATACAAAATTTGATCCTGAGAATGCTAGGGCGTTTACTAAAGCCCCACCAACAAACATGGAAATCGTAGCTATCACTTATATTTATCTGACACATATATACAAAGGATAAGTTGAGTGGTCAATCATGTCCATCTTGTATAAACGAGGACTTCAAAAGAAAGAAAAATGGTGAAGAAAGCATTCAAATATCTTATTCCGTTAAGGAGATATTCAAGTTTAAAGCGCGGTCATATCTGTGTAGAAATGACTTGTGTAGTAAGTGTACTGTGGAAAGTTGGTGTCCTCATCCTCACTTTCTTAGCAATTGTGAATGTATTTTAAAGAAAGTTTATTTAAATGTTTTACTATTCAAACTTTCTTTAGGTGGTACATTATAAATACCCTTGCTAGATTCAGTTTTACTACTATTTTGACATATCCCATGGTTTTAGGCCTCAAAATTGCAGGACAAAATATGATAACGACTATGAGGAATCTGAGGCTATGACATCACAACTAGTCTGATTTAAGTCATTTCTACACAAATGGTACCAAATTTTAAACTTCGATATCTCCTTAACGGAATGAGATTTTTGAATGGTTTTTTTCACTATTTTGTTTCTTTTGAAGTCCTTGTTCATACCAGATAGATATACTTAACCATTAAACTTATCCTTTAATTTGGTGGCATAGTAATTATCTTTTTATTAGGAATGATACCTTGGGAAACTAATCACTCACGAGTCATAGTAGCTGCTGTAAAGTCCAATGTAAGGAGTGCTACACCTGGAGGTTTCAGCCATAATGAGAGTGGTAGCTTCCAGCTTTTTAAAACAGTACTTCCTAGGACTGCATAGTCCGTGGCTAGTAAAGCTATAGCTCCGCCTTAGTACAGGGAGTTGATAACTTGGTTAGGGTTAGGTTGCGTCGTTGTTTAGATAAGCATCTGCACTTATGTCCATTTGTTTTTCTTTTTCAGGCGTGAGGGGACTAGGTGTGGGGGACTAGGTAGACATGTATGACAATTTTGAGCTAAAATGACAGCAGCAGAAGCAACTACGGCAGCGGTAGCAGCTAGTAAATCCTACCAAAAATTTCTAGAAGCCCTACATTCAGGTGAATTCACAGCTTTTGCCTCATGTGTCTCTGCAGTGGCATGTTCTACCCGCTAGGGTTTCTCTGCATCTTCCAAAATTCCCTTTCAAAGCGTTCAGCCTCCTTCAGGTGAGGAACACCCATCGTTACCTGACGTTTTTCCTTGCGTGCCTCAGCAGCACGTTTCCCGGCTTCCACCCTTTTGGGGTTTTTCAACCACTCTACTGGATTCTCCTCCATTGTGTATATCATATGTTTTTTGTATATTCAATATGTCGCCCAGTTGTAAGAGCCATACTTACTGGTGCAACCCAGAACCCCCATTTATGAAATAGTCTGCAGCTAACACCTCTCAATGCATTGTTTATAAAGGGATCTTCTCCAAGGTCTGCAGCAAGGGCCTGCTCACTATCAATATTAAATATACTGACTGCTGCATGTGCATATAAATTTATCGCTGTTTTTCCTAAGCTTTTAATCATTTTATCACCAGGACGGGTCTCATACACACCATGCAATCGTTCCAAATCTGCACCCGACATCTCTTCAAGCTGGTGAGATGAAATAAGCTCCTATATAGGCCATGGACACGCCTCCATGGATAACGACAGCTAGCTGCTTGCAGTGGTCATCTTGTGATGGCTGTTCTTCTTGCGATGGCAAGAAGTTAATCTATAAGACTATCGATATCATCACTCTACGAACACACAATACAATGGGATAAATATACCACAGGTGTAGTGCAAGAATGACTATTAATAATGCTGTGTTCAACATGGTGTTATTAAATGTTACCTAGCTGTCGCTGGACATAACTTAACTATTGCTAAGTACTAATTAGGTATTACTAAGCAATCAATACTTAAGTATTGCCTAGCGGTCGTTAAACATTATTAACTATTGCTAAGCATTACTTAACTGTTACTAAGCATTAATCAAATATTACTAAGCATTATTTGACAATTACTAAGCACTAATTAACTATTGCCAAACATTACTTAACTATTAAAAAACATTACTTAACTATTGCTAAGCAATAGCGGTCGCTAAACATTATTAACTATTGCTAAGCATTACTTAACTATTGCTAAGCATTACTTAACTATTACTAAGCATTAATTAACTATTACTAAGCATTATTTAACTATTACTAAGCATTACTTGACTATTGCTAAGCATTACTTAACTATTACTAAGCGCTAATTAACTATTACCAAGCATTAATTAACTTTTACTAAGCATTATTTAACTATTACTAAGCATTACTTAACTATTGCCAAACATTACTTAACTATTGATAAACATTACTTAAGTATTGCTAAGCATTACTTAACTATTATCAGGTATTACTAAACCATTACTAAGCATTACGTATCTATTACCAAGCATTACCTAACTATTGCTGAGCTTACTTAACTATTGCTAAGCATAACTTAACTATTGCTAATCATTACTTAACTATTGCTTAGCATTACTTCACTATTACTAAACATTTACTTAACTATTGCCTAGCTGTCGCTGGGCATTACTTAAGTTTTACTCAATTATGTACTCAAAAGGTGGTCCACTTTTTAACACATGTTTATTATACTTTGTACTTGATAGCTTATCACGGATTTCTTGCCACTTTTGTGGAATACCACTGTTTTCTTTCATAACTAGATTAGAGCAATGGACTGCCTTGCAGTGGAATAAAGCAACTCACTCAGTCTGTTCACGTACATCAGTAACAACCGAGTTCCATTTTTGAGTAGCGAGTGCTGATGTCTACCTGAAAAGGCTACATTTGATAATGCTCTCCTCTTTTTCACAAGGTCATTTTTTGCAGAACAATCATCGACTATGCAGAAAGTAGGTATTCCTTGGTAGAGTTTGCTCATGATTTCAAAATATTTATGCAATTTATCAACAGATGTATCTATGAAGAAGACATTGCAGTCGTCAGAAAGGGACTCACATTGTAAGTATGTTTGATTGTAAGACCAGGTGGGGCATAGTATGAAAATTCTTGCAAAAATACCTGAATAGTTAGTTTCTAAGAGGTCCAACACATACTGTGTCTTTCCAGAGCCTGTTTTACTGCATATAATTGCAGTGTGGGGATCTCTTTATAAGTCCTCTTTTAATATGTATATAGTTTTTAAATCTAAGTCCACACTCTGGCTTGACGACAGTTCTTGATAACCAGTTGTTTATCCGACAGGACGAAGTAGTACATAATCACTGTACCTTGAGCTGCAGGAACGTGGTTGATCTACAGAGTCATGTCTACACTGCCGTTACCTATCTTGCGGCCGTTACCATATAGAACGTCATCATTGGTGCTGCGCAGATCAAGAACAAGTGCGTATTATTTTTGGAGATATACTGATAAATCGATGAAAAGTAGACCGGTCTCCTTAGCAACTAAGCCTACCTTGTGTTGGAGGCTCTCGCCCATGAACAATCTACCTGATCCGAATACCTTCTTAGCCTCGTCCCATTGCTGGTATGGGAGAACGCCTTGGGCATATAGCTTGTTAGAAACACCTTCAATGGTTACACTGACCTTAGTGATATTGGAATTCATGAAAGTGTCAGGTTTTCGTGCAAATCCACCATCATCAGCTGGTTTTATGAACAACAGGACAACGCCGCTGGTACTGTGTCCACGTAAATTCAAAGGGATAGTTCACACTGAGCTAGTGAGGTCTAGCATTTCTCTCCGGTGCCTATGTATATCTGTATTGTTTACCGGATACTCATTCAACATTTTATTTCGGATCTCTGCTGCAAGGCTCGCTTGATTCACTACATCAAATTCCAGAGTCAAGTTTTAGTGCGTTGGTGTTATCGCTTGTAATGATAACCTTCTCGTTAGATGTAAAATATATAATGTATTCAAACCAATCGTGCAGATCTGATGGGTGAAATGGGGCGTGGCCACTCAGAGACCAAAATGTAATGGTATAGCAAATCTACTACCAAAAGCTTAAGCAACCGCGCTGTCACCCTTATTATTATCAGCTTTATTACCAGCACCTACACAAATTTTCAGACAATTTTCTCTGCTTATGCCCTGGTAGTCGCTGCTAAATTTCGTGCTAGAGGAGAGTCATAGGTCTGCATAGTTGTTGAACACATCTGCGCTGTTCAAACTCGTGACAACCTCACCTCCAAGTTTTACGTCTAGTTTGCCCACAATGTTGCGGCCTATGTTATTGACAATAGTGCGATTCATATCTGTGCTATTCAGAGTGATGTAGAAGGCTAGCCTGACCGTGCCTGGGACAATGACATCATGCTGCTGCAGCTTCGGGAATTTGACAATCACGTGATTACCTGCTGTTGCCGTTGGGGCACTAAGAGTAACTTGATGAGTTGTGCGTACACCTTTCATACCCAGACCTGTGCGGGTCGTTCGTGTTGGTGCTAGTTTCTTTCCGAAATTCTTCGCCATATTAAATATATATTTCATATGTCTAATATGAGACGAAACAGATATATGTTATAGCCCTAAGGGGTATTGGAGAGGAACTCCAGCTATGAAGAAACTTGCAAAAGCTGCCAAGGTATCTGAAGATGAAGCCCGGGCATTTCTAAAGAAGCAGGCTATGTGGCAGATCTACCTGCCTCCTCTCCGCTGTATACCACGACCTTAGTTTGACATTTCTACACCAAATCAAGTCCATCAAACCGACCTATTGTTTCTACCGCATGACAAGGTTGGACGCAAGACCTATAAAAATGCGTTAGTTGTGTTCGATGTTGCCAGTCGGTATAAAGAGGCTGAGCCTCTAAGCTCGAAGTACTCAACAGAGGTTGCTTCTGCATTTACCCGCATCTATAATCGTAGTCCACTCGGCTGGCCGAAACTACTTCAGGTGAATCCCGGGCGTGAGTTCATTGGTTCTGTAATTGATACATTGAAGAAGAATGGTGTTGAGATGAGACGTGGAATCCCAGACGTTCGTCGTGATCAAGCTTTTGCAGAGCGGTTTAATCGTACACTAGCAAAACGGTTGTTCGGATATCAGTATGCTCATGAAATTAAATTGCCTCAGGTAGAGAGATCGAGAGAGACTACCTGCCGTTATTTCAGCTTTGAACAACGAAGTCACACGACTGATCGGAAAGAAGCCTGTCAACACTATCAAAGCTAAGCGGTGAATCAGAAACCAGCATCTCCAGCTAATTGCCCTCTTGGCTTGGAGGAGCAAAAAGTACCTGCTGATGCTGTAATGCGTTATACCAACCTGGTGAACTGGAAGGAGTTCGACGTTGTACTATAGACCCTGTGTGGTCTGTCGATGTTTATTGGATAGGATGGTCTGTTACAAAGCCTGGAGAGCCTGCCCTATACTATTTACAAGATGGTCCGGGCCGTAGATTTGTCTGTAAAGAGTCGTTCCTCACAACATCGAGCTCCCACCAAATGAAAAAAGCTAAAATAATACAAGATACAATTAGAGATATGTTATCTATATTTATAACCATACATAATGTCAGTTCGTGCACACAACAAGTATAATTGGCTACCAATAGGTAAGAAAGAAACACCTGCTATGTATGATCAATGCTGGCAGCATCGGCGAGAAGTGATTATAAATGGTAAGCAATAGTACTATGCCGCAAGTGTGGGGTTGGTGTTTATTCTCAGACACAACTTTGCCGTGGTTGCAGTGGCAAAAATGTTGTTGAGCTCGTATAAACTTTCAAAAAGTGCTTGCCGAACTTTATCATAAATCTAGTGTGACGTCCTATTGGAGACATAACCTATCATAGTATACAAATCTGGCGCGACCATAGTCCACTGCTGAAAAGAAAGTTCCATTAAAATGCATATATGGCATGAAGATTTATAGCTTTTAATTCCCCGAAATCAACACAAAGTTCCAAAATGTAAATACAAATTTGCAGGGTCCTGGGGCGAATCCAGGATAGGAAACCAGGAGGGCCAGAGGAAGAGGTCCAGAGGCGAGGCCCAGAAACTCTGGAGATGTCTTATCTTTGATGTCCCAAAATGCCTGAAAATCAAAACAAACTGACAGGACTAAAAAGACAATTTTAAATTCTTATGTTAAAGTCGACTCATATAAGCATTAAGCTGTTAAAAGGTTTCCATTTCTTAACAGACAGAGGAAAAATTATCTTGGGGATTGAGAAAATTCGACCAAAAGTGTTGGACTCATGGACGCAGCTCTGGTAGAAAGCCACCGGAAGATTTTTTTTTTTTGATGCCCAAAAGTGGCCATGATCATCGGGGCTCTGGATGTTAAACGTGTACGTAGGCGTAGTCAAGAAACCTTCATACGTCCCAGTTGCCCAACTTAAGCCCAATCAGCATCATGCTGAGTCGAGTGGAGAGGTTTCTGATATGTAGACAATTCGGACATGCATGGTTGAGATGTATCTTTAATTTAACCGTGCAGCTGACACCTTAAATCTCTGCCCCTGACTACTGCCCAAGTCTGCAAGTATTATGTTGTCGGCATCATGATGCCGAGCAGCCGAGTCGGGAGGACATGACTCTGATATCTAGAAGATTCGGCCATGATTGAAATGTATCTTTAACTTAAATCGTACAGCCGACATTTTAATTCTCTGTCCAAATAAGTGCCCAAGCGTGTTGTCAGCATCATGCCAAGTCGGAGGTCGCGGGAGGATATAATTTTGATATTTACTAGTTGAGCCGGGCATGATTGAGATATTCTCTGATACAAGTAGGCCTACATCCCACATTCTACATCTATATATACCAAACTAAGATTGGTGTCCGGTCAACTGAACAAAGGGCTGGGGAAGGGGTGGAAGGCCGGCTCGTACGGTCATGAACTAATGAAGATAACAAAGCAATATTCAGAACATTTTCAAAAGTATTTGCCTTAAATGAATTAATTAATAAACATATTAATTTTCCTATAATCTTTCAATACCGGGCCTTTTTTTCCGACAAAGTAGTCAAAATTAGAATTTCCCGCCGAATATTTATTTTGATTTTTTATAGAAGGTGTTACACCCTCCCGGTTAAGTTACGACCCTGACTTCTACAGCGGCCTTATTGGACTTATACTTGAGAAAGAAATTATTTAAAAGGAAGCAGGATCAAAATGATGCAACATCAAATGAAAAAGGTCTCTCAATTATATACAATTGAGAAAATATCTTTTACAAAAAATTATTCTGTAGGCTTCGAGCACTGCTATTTTCATTTTATTTTCACCCCAATCAATAATACGCATTTTCACTGCGGGTTGGCCAATTGATAGTAAAAATGTCATTACATATCGATAGACCATGAATCTCTAAAGTAGAAGCGGCGCCACCAGGTTATGGTGGTTCTGGGATAAGTACATTGTCCACTTTTTTTAAATAAGAAAATAATGACATAGTATTGGATAAAAGTATAAGGTCAAAAGTAAAATTTGTAACTTAAAATTATATGAAAACTGCAAATAACCTTCTTTGAAATATGTTGACTCACTGCAGTACCACCATTTTTAAAGAAAAAAGGGTGGTAGGCCAAAGAAGTGAATTGTGCGCCACAAATTGACCCACACACAATCTGAAGGTGTGTAAAAGCTCTTAGGTTTAATATGCTGATTTGCTTATTTGTCAACAACTGTAATAGAACCCCCAGGCAGGCATGTAGTCATTGTGACATTACTGGTAATGGTTCTCGTAATTTAATAGGATGTGTAATTTATTTGTTTATTTATTGGTGTGGGACTAGGGGAATGACCCCGTGCTCCCCTCCCCCACTGAGACAGAACACAAGATGTTGGTATTTCATTTTCATCATTTTGCAAAGTGGAGGAGATAATTGAAAGGACCAAATTGTAGCTCTTGTTTGAAAATGATTCGTTGATTTTGATAATGAGTTTTAGGACTTTTATCAGGAACTTACCTACAATCCAAACCTACAATCAACAATAAGTACTAAATAAAAGATTAGAGAGAAAATTTAGGTAGCTGTCCATGTACCTTTTAAGTTAATTAAATATGCGATTACAGTCTATGTTGTAATACAAATTAAATTGTCTCATATTGTTTTATTAAATTTATTTTGGCTTATCATCACATTCTTCCTTTGTGACATGCTTGTAAGATTTAGCTTGAATGACATACATTTTAGTGTGATATTCATTTATGGTCAAAGACTTGAAAATTGGGTTTAGAATTGGTAAATATTTGTTAGTTGCATAATGCATTTCGGAAGGGCTCGTATGATTACATTATGTAAAAAAGAAGTTTGATATCAGACAGATACATGCTTAACCACCCCATACTCACCTATTTCATATATTTGACTTCTAAAAGCCAACTCAGTCATTGCAAATGTTAATAATTTCATTAAATGTCTATGGGTACTTGAGCTTATTGCTTAAATTCTTTCTCATATTTATTTTTTAACTTGTACAATATGTCTCTTTTGACATAATGAGCAATTTTTACTAAATAAATGTTGTTTAAAGGATTAGTTCAGTGGTCAAGAAAGTTACTTTTATATGAAAGACGACTTTAATAGAAACAAAACGGTGAAAAAATTACTTCCAAAGCTTATTTCATTAAGGAGATATTCGAGTATAAAGTTCATCTTATCTGTGAATAAATGACTGGTGTGTTAAGTCTATTATGGAAGATTGGCTTCCGTGCACGTTTTTAACAATTGTTTATGTATTTAAAAACAAATTGTACTGTCTGAATTGTTTTTACAGGTGGTAAATTATAAAAACCTTTTATAGATTCTGTTTTGCTACTTTTCTAACATATCCCATGGTTTTTAAATCATATAATTGCAAGAAAAATATGTGATAGAATACATAAAGAATTTGAGGAGTCTGACATCACAACTAGTCTGATTTCAGTCATTTATACACAAATGATACAGAACTTGAAACTTAAACATCTCCTTAATGGAATAAGATATCTGGATGCATTCTTCATTTTGTTTCTTTTGAAGTCTTCTTTCATATTAGATTAGTTTGCTCCACCACCGAAGTATTCCTTTAAGTTAGAAATACTTTGTTTCAGAGGAAAATACCTACATCCCAATGCCTTTCAGGCTACAGCTTAAGGTGTGAGTGAGGGTTCAAAGCAACTAACCATGATAACATAAGTGGAGGTATGAGAATGAGAAAATGGAAGGGGGTTCTGGGGTGAAAAAAGACACCCACCTCCAAACAAACAACCAAAGAGGAAATTACCCTTTACTTTGGCTCAATTGTCCCTCTTGACGATTTTATTGTTAAGGTTTTAAAAGTAGCTTTAAGGATTTTCCTAATGATTTAACTATAGAACACATATCAATTTTGTGACCAATGATAAGTATACCCCACTCCCACTCATACCCATACCACTACAACTAGCAGTTGGTAAATTATGTATTGACATAGTTTTGTAGATAAAAATATTGTAAGCATGTATAATAATGATTATGTTGATACGTGTTGTTATTGATATTTTTCATTGAAAATCTGATGAGAAAAGTTTTTCTAATCAAAATGCTAAATGTGTTTATGTGCAAAAGGTTTGTATCCCATTATTCCTAACAAAAGAGCACAAAGTTCCATAACAATCTTTGTTCATCAATAAACAATATGATGATTGGTGACATGGGAGGGAAGGGAGGGGGTGTTCAATGTGTTACAGTGTGCAGGGATGGGTTTCACATGGAAGGGAATATAGATTGCATCAATGGCTGAATGGCGAAAGCCAAATTCATATGAAAACCACTAACTTCAGTTTCAAATGATTACTTCACACTTTTTTTCATTATTGCTTATATAATAAATGCATCAACTAATGACATTTTTTCCCAATGATATATATTGTTTTATTTTTTATGCAAATTTTATGAGGGCCAGGAAATGGGAAGTGTCACCTTCACTACTACTGCTTCTCTGAAGTACGTATTAAAAAAAAGATGTTGTATTTATGTCCATTTCACTATTCTAAAGTAATATTGTCATCCTGTGTGGATATGTTTAACCTGAGGATTGATATGATTAATAAAGAATAATAATACATGTGAAATAGTTTGTGTTCTGTCTTCTTCAAGCATTCTCTAAGCTATTGATACTAGATGGAGGATGTAACTAATTCATTTTTTACCATGATGAACATCGTGGTCCGGATTAAAGGCTCCTGGCGGGTTCAGGGGCGAGGCATTTGGACAAGGGGCATTGGGGACAAAGGGTATCCCCCAAAAGCTTTGATTTTCGAAAATCAACACAAATTTTGAAATTTTAATTTTTAAAATGGAAGACGATTTAAATCATAAGCTTAAATTCTACACGGCTAAGCATTTAGATTAGGCAGTGGAGAAATTTCCTTTAAAATTGAGTAAATTTGTGCAAAATTGTGGGCTCATCTGCGAAGGCCTGGTAGTCTAACAGGGATCTGGGCGACGTTCTAGAGATTTCCTAGTAGCAGGTAGCACATAAACGCATTTTCACTGCGGGTTGGCCAATTGATGGTAAAAATGCCATTACATATCGATAGACCATTAATCTCTAAAGTAGAAGCAGCGCCACCGGGCTATGGTGGTCCTGGGATAAGTACATCGTCCACCTTTTTTTTAAATAAGAAAATAATGACATAGTACTGGATAAAAGTATAAGGTCGAGAGTAAAATTTGTAACTCAAAATTATATGAAAACTGCAAATGAGCCTTCTTTGAAATATGTTGACTCACTGCAGGATCACCCTTATGAAGAAAAAATGGGTGGTAGGCCAAAGAAGTGAATTGTGCGCCACAAATTGACCCACACACAATCTGAAGGTGTGTAAAAGCTCTTAGGTTTAATATGCTGATTTGCTCATTTGTCAACAACTGTAATAGAACCACCAGGCAGGCATGCAGTCATTGTGACTTTACTAGTAATGGATCTCGTAATTTAATAGGATGTGTAATTTATTTGTTTATTTATTGGTGTGGGATTGGAAGAATGACCCCGTGCTCCCCTCCCCCTTTGGCTTTGCAACTCAGACAGAACACAAGATGTTGGTATTTCATTTTCATCATTTTGCATAGTGGAGGAGATAATTGAAAGAACCAAATTGTAGCTCTTGTTAGAAAGAGATTCGTTGATTTTGATAATGAGTTTTAGAATCTTTTCTAGGAACTTACCTACAATCCAAACCTACAATCAACAATTAGCACTAAACAAGAGATACAAGAGAAAAATTAGGTAGCTGTCCATGTACCTTTTAAGTTAATTGAATATGCGATTACAGTCTATGTTGTAATACAAATTAAATTGTCTCATATTGTTTTATTAAATCTATTTTGGCTCCAGAAGATAGTATGAGATCATCACATTCTTTCTTTGTGACATGCTTGTAAGATTTAGCTTGAATGACATACATTTTAGTGTGATGTTCATTTATGGTCAAAGACTTGAAAATTGGGTTTATAATTGGTAAATATTTGTTAGTTGCATAATGCATTGTGTAAAGGGCTCGTATGATTACATTATGTGAAAGAGAAGTTTGATATCAGACAGATACATGCTTAACCACCCCATACTCACCTATTTCATATATTTGACTTCTGAAAGCCAACTCAGTCATTGCAAATGTTAATAATTCTATTAAATGTCTATGTGTACTTAAGTTTATTGCTTAAATTCTTTCTCATATTTATTTTTTAACTTGTACAATATGTCTCTTTTGACATAATGAGCAATTTCTAATAAACAAACATTGGTTAAAGAATTAGTTCAGCGGTCAAGAAAGTTACTCTTATATGAAAGAAGACATTAATATAAACAAAATGGTGAAAAATTACTTCCAAAGCTTGTTCCATTAAGGAGATATTCAAGTATAAAGTTCATTTTATCTGTATAGAAATGACTCGTATGTTAAGTCTATTAGGAAGATTGGCTTCCGTGCACGTGTTTAACAATTGTTAATGTATTTTAAACAAAAATGTACTGTTTGAATTATTTTTTACAGGTGGTAAATCATTAAAACCTTTTATAAGATATCTGGATGCATTCTTCATTTTGTTTCGTTTAAGGTCTTCTTTTATATTATATTAATTTGCTCCACCACTGAACTAATCCTTTAAGTTAGAAATACTTTGTTTCAGAGGAAAATACCCACATCCCAATGCCTTTCAGGCTACATCTTAAGGTGTGAGTGAGGGTTCAAAGCAAGTAGTCATGATAAAGTAAGTGGGGGTATTCGAATGAGAAAATGGAAGGGGGTTCTGGGGTAAAAAAAAGACACCCACCTCCAAACAAACAACCAAAGAGGAAATTACCCTTTACTTTGGCTTAATTGTCCCTCTTGACGATTTTATTGTTAAGGTTTTAAAAGTAGCTTTAAGGATTTTCTTAATGATTAAACTATAGAACACAAATCAAACTCGGCTGCTTGAACCAGCTCTCAACCTCCCGCTACCCCCTTTCCAAAAACACTTGTTGATACCAAACCGCTTAATGTTTTCACATGTTCGTCACAGCTGACAATCAAGTTGGGGCATCCACATGAATAGCAAACTCTACAACATCCAATTAGGCGTACATGAAGCCTTTCATTCATGTCACCCCCACAACCTCTTCCGTAAAGACTATGTCTGTATACATCAACAGCTCCCAAGTACGCCACCCGCCTCACTCATTCTCACCTCCGTAAAAACTCCTTCCACCCTTCTGCATTTGATTATCATCAGCCTTGAACTGTGAAACGCATCTTCATCGATTGTCTACTTTTCGCCCACTCTAGAGCTTCCCCAATCTCTTTAATTCCATTGCCGAACTCTTCCGCAAGACACCAGCATGCCCAGAAATAATCAATCTCCTTCCAAAGCTTTACATACCTGCTGATACAACTATACTTAACTTGTCTTACCCAAACACACTGCACCCTATATCTACCCACTACACTCTGTTCGACTCTTTCAACATTTTTCTCCACTGACATAAGTCTCTCGGGTAAGCTACAATTTGACCATCGTTATCTTTTTGCAAATAAACCAAAACATAAAGGTATAACCATATTAGTTATGCTGCCTTTTTTTCTCAATACCAAGCTTTTTCCCAACGAAATAGTCAGAACTTCTTCCATGGGACTGACGCACTATAATATAACTCAATGACTAAACTTGATATAGAAATTTCGCAAAACTATATTATACAACAATTTTTTTTTCATGAGTCAAATGTGTTTTCAAAATTTAAACGTATAGCATTCATCCCCGTGGTAGTTTGGCACTCACTACAGACGGTAAAAAAAAAAAAACTGTTAAACATATTCAGCTTCTCAAATTATCATTACAAACATTTACGGACAAATTCTCCTGACGGACAGCTAGCCCTGTGTAGAGGAGACAAAACCTCACGGGGAACAGAATCTCCTAAGAGATTGTGTCCGTCGGAGATATTCTCCTATGACATTTTGTTCGAGAGGACATATTTTTCTGGAGACAAAATCTCCTGTTACACCGACCTACGGCGCCACCGTGTGATTTTAATCTGTTAATAACATGGTGTGACCAATTTCGGCCACCAAAAAACAGCCCGGGAGCAACCCGAAAAACTGGGTACTTTTAAATACCCAAAAAATTGGGTACTTTTATGTATTACGGGATCGCATGAACCTACACATTTGACTAGCCCACACTAAACATATGAGGTTTCTCATTTTTTGCTCTGGATTGTCCAAAATTCCACTGAATATCTTGAAATTTTAGAGACGGATAGTAAATAGATATTACAAACTTTTTGCCGCTGATTTTTGATATTCATTGTCGACTTTTTGAGAAAATGAACAAAACAGACCACGAAAATCTGTTTTAGTTATTTTCTTAAAAAGGCGACCGTTTTTACCAAAAAGCAGCACCAAAAAGTTTTGAATATGTATTTATTATCCGTCTCCAAAATTTCAGGTTATCCATTGAAATTTTGGACAATCCGGAGCAGAAAATGAGAAACCTAATATGTTTAGTGTGAGCTAGTAAAATGTGTAGGCTCATGCGATGACGTAATACATAAAAGTACCCAATTTTTTAGGTATTTCAAAGTACCCAGTTTTTCGGGCTGCTCCCGAACTGAAAAATCCCCCCTGAATTGCAAACTGGGAATCCATATGAATAAGTGACGAATTTCCCAATGTTCGGAAAGCAGTGAAAATTCCTTAAACGAAGCCCTGCCCTTCATGTAGTTCATGAGTTTGATCAACTTTACTATAGGTTGCCCTGATAGCCCTCTCTCTATGTTGCAAAATAAGAACTTCGGAGGCAGTTTCATCTTTTCTCCTGTAAAATATTGAAAATTCTAAAAATATGCAATTATGGAATAAAAACATAAAAACGGAATACATTTATGATGATTATATATAAAAAATCTAGATAAACTAGAGATTTTCTACTAAAGAACAGTGCTTCGGACAAAATATTTGTGGACATTAAGTATGATACCTCTCAGTTAACTTGAAAAGTCAATGCATGACATAATAATGACGGACATAAGGTAAAGTTTTTGAAAGAGGCGAAATTGTCATATGGACACAATGTTTAGAATTCATTTCAAATTCTTTGATTACTTGAAATTTTAACCAATTGCTGCACGATTCGTTAGCCATTATTTTAAGGTATATATTAATTAAAACCCCATGATTTACTAGTGCTTGATGTAGCCCAATGGTAAGGCGATGGTATTCCGATTTTTCTTGAACCAACAGTTAGTTAATTTTCCGAGAAATTTCCTGCATGTTCGTCAGTTCGTTAAATCTTCAATTTCCAAAAAAAATCTTCACTTTCCTGCAGGAAAACACTGTCAATTTTGAGAAATTTTTAGGAAGTGTTGCTAAAATTGTACAAAATCTTAACAAAATTTCAATTTCATGTTAATAATTTCACAATTTGTCATCAAAATAAAGAATGCATGCAACCGAGAAACCCTTTTTGGGGATGCCCCTAACTCATACGCGCCTCTGTCAGTCTGTACTCCCTATTCTGAAACCGGCCCTCAGTCAGTTTTCTCAAAAACGGAAAACAAAGAAAGATAACAAGGTGATGTAGGTACTAATTAATTTGTCATAAAATAGAATGTATACAATAAATAAAGACGTCATAAATGATAGATTGGCTCCTGCTAAAAACAAGAAGAAAGAACACCTGCTTCAATATGCTATGAAAAATTAATAACAATATCATCGTCATTGATAATGATAACCTAATCCCAAACGTAATAATCAATGCAATAAGTAATCATGATATCTGATTTTCTACTTTCCCTATGCTAACACGAATGTAAATACTCCTTCTTTCCCGAACTGTTTAATCACTAAGAGATTGAAATGCTTTACTGCCAACCACCACAAACGTCGACATACATTCACAGTCTAAACTGTTTCAAAGCTAAACTTAGCATATACTAAACTTCTTAACTGTTTTTCCTCATACCTGTAAGTTTGTAAAGCACCATTGAATGTTTAAACAGTAATGTGCGCTACTTTTCATTACCTTCACCTTAACAGATTCAAACTCAAGTTACAAGATAACATCAACAGATGGAAAGTGGCATACGTACCCACGCTAACAATTTCTTAACTTAGCTGGTGAAGTTTCCTGTTAGCGTCCTTCATTTCAAATTTCAAATAATAGAATTATCCTTTACTATCTCTTTGTGATTCTTAAAAAAATATTTCGGTGTAATAAATATTTTCTATGATGTTTCTGAAGCAGTTGAAATATCTAATCGATACCATTCTTGATATCATTTTGGAGGTGGCTATTAAAATATCGGATTGGCACCGAAACATTTCGTTTGCATTCCTCAACGTTGCCAATTTACATGATTTTTGCGAATAAAACAAACACCATAAATTTTTGAATTAGCATTGTTGAAATTTGTTGTAGCATCTTAACCATTAAAATACAATCTTCAATAAACAACACTTAATTTGAAGTCCATATTCTTTTCATTAAATGAAATATTAAAAATAATTCTTAATTAAAAATGGCAGAATTTGAGCATGGAGTTTACAATACTGGACCTGTCGCGTCCTAAGGGCCACGACAGATAACATTTAAAATATAGTTTTTAATTAAAGATGGCGGATTTGGAGCATGGAGTTTACAATACTAGTCCTGTGGCGTCTTGAGGACCACGACAGAAAAAGGGTCAATCGTGGGCCGTCGACTTCAGAAGCACTTTTTATAAGGACAGAATAAAGGCTGAGCGCAAGTAAAAAAAATCAGTTCCATTGCCATTTAGCAATGATACAATTTTGGTTTGGCCAAATAATGTTTCGGCACTAGAAAAGCAATTACAATTTTACTCCAGAGATTGTCTCCATTACTTCATGCCCACTTTTTTGCAGGGAGTTCTTTCCCAGAGTTTTCCCAGTTTTATTCAGTCACAAAGAAAGTAATACTTTGACGCATTCAAGTAAGCATCTACAATTAGGTTTCCATTTTTCGGCTTACTGGCCAGAAATTATCTTTCTTCTGACACAATTTGTTAACCTCTCTTTATAATGGTAGTGCCCAACAAATATTGTAAAGTGCACTTTAAATTAAATTATTTATATTTGTAACGTTTTTAAATTTCTTTTGATTCTTACTCTTATTGATCAATAACCTTTTTTAGTATACATAGGTAGATCCAGGAGCAAAGCTGTACGAACCGGGAGTGTGGCGCAGGGGGGGGGGGGGCACTTTTCGGAAAATTACAAAAGTTCCCCTCAATCACTTCGGGAGCAGCCCGAAAAACTAGGTACTTTAAAATACCCAAAAAGTTGGGTACTTTGATGTATTACGTCATCGCATGGACCTACACATTTGACTAGCCTACACTAAAGATATTGGGTTTCTTATTTTCTGCTCCGGGTTGTCAAAATTTTCACTGGATATCCTGAAATTTTGGAGACGGATAGTACATAGATATTCAAAACTTTTCGCAGCTGCTTTTTAAAATTCACAGTCCCTGTTTGGAGAAAATCAATAAAACATATAATGGGCAGTCAGTTTTGTTCATTTTCTCAAAAAGGCGACGATGAATTTCAAAAAGCAGCGGCAAAAAGTTTTGACTATCTATTTACTATCCATCTCCAAAATTTTAGGCTATCCAGTAAAATTTTGGACAATCCGGAGCAGAAAATGAGAAACCCAATACGTTTAGTATAGGCTAGTCAAATGTGTAGGCTCATGTAATGACGTAATACATAAAAGTACCAAATTTTGTGGGAATTTTAAAGTACCCAGTTTTTCGGATTGCTCCCGGACTGTCAATTACTGTCAAAGGTGCCAGAACTTGTGCCCATTTTACTTTGTTGTTTTGGGCTCACTTATTTTATCCACAGAAGCCGGCTTTGCTATGACGTCATAGCTTCGCCGTAGTTCGCTTCTGATTGGTCAGCGACTGTCGATATATTTTTTTCAGAGATAGCCAGAGATATTTTCGATTTTTACCATTTTTTCTTATGTCTTCTTGTTTTACACAAAAAAAGCAGAGAGCGTTACCTCTCGAAGACAAGTTATGGTATAGAAAGAATATAGACCCATAGTACTCCCAGATAACCTAGATACAACAATCTAAACCACACAAAGTGATCAGAACCACTCCAAAATGACCGTAAGCTCACCGCAAGCAATACTCCTTATACTGAAAACCCACCCCCTGGAAGTGGGGGGTTGTGAGTTGCAGAAAGCCGTGGAAAAGGGGTATCGCGTTATACATGTCGAAGAAGTGTTGCATTTTAACCAAACGGTACGTTACGACCACTCAACTGGAGAACAGGTTTGTTTACGGCCTATATCAACACGTTCCTGAAAAGGAAACAAGAAGCTAGCTGATGGCCTCCATGATGCGACACCAAAGAGCAACGTCGCCAGTACAACAACGACTACGAAGCTTGCAAAGGTATCTGACTCGACCCACAAAACATCGAACAAACGAGGAAAAGCGTGTCTTGGCTAAGCTTGCGTTGGACTCCTTCTGGGAAAAGTTTGGTCAACGCAACACATTCACTAAGACAGAGTTTGTCAACACCCTGGAAAAGTTTTACAAACTGCTGATGGACAAATCCAAATAAGTGAAATATGTGCAGTTCAACGACAAGTTCACCGCCCGGATCCAGTGGGTCGACACGGATGAGAATATTGAAGTGTCACCTAACACCAATATCAGAGCTACATGGCTTGCCTCCCACGGTATCCTGCGTTGGTTGGGGCAGGTACTTTTACCCTACAATCACATGACACACCTAGTCGGAAAAAATATAAACCTCGTTAAAAGGACTCTATGGAAGAGTCAAGACTATCCTGTGATGGCAATCCGATGACGCAGAAGAAAAAATCTCCGGGGCGACTATACAGTCACTGACCAATCAAAAGCAAACTACGGCGAAGCTATGACGTCATAGCAAAGCCGGCTTCTGATTCGTCAGCAACTGTATAGTGGCCCCTGACTACTACTGTGGGTACATAATGTATATGACTTTCAAAGTGCCCCTAAGAGGTCGTTGCCCCACTTTTGAAAGTGTCCTACACCCCTGTTCATGAAAAGGCGGGGTGTTTATGGGGATAAAAGTGATGGGCGATTAGAGTCGTTCAGTTTATTGATCACATACATGAATTGCTTGTGGGTGGGTTTTGTAAATGGGGCATAATCAAGTCACCTTAATATGCCTGCTACTATATACAATCCTGGCAGTTTGCATTAACAGTTTAAGAATGTTGATTATAGCCCCTAAATCCTAAAATAATAACTAAATGCTTTAACAGGCTTTTAAAGTATAATTTTCTCCCAAGCTTATTAGATAAGTTTCGATTTTTCTTGACGAGTTTTAGAAGGTGAGGGGGTGGGCGCATGCTGGATCCGCGTCTATAGCATTTAGGCCAAGCAAATTAATAACACTTTTAATTTCTATCAGAGAGGAAGCTCCTTGTTTTCAAAAGCGGCTCACACGACCTTCATTTATCATAAACAACACCAAGCGTTAGTACTTTTAGTGCTGTGGCATGATATTAGGTTATTTCAGCCTTGCCATTAAGTTTTAAAAAGAATGACGTGTTATAGTGATACCTGCAGCTTCCAGAATACGTTGCATGCTGATGAAGTACAACAACCAGACATTGCAGTTCATTTCAATCGAAACGTTACGTTTTCCAGTCTACCTGCCTAAATCTGAGAACAGTTGTTACTAGGCGGCCAGATAAACTGATCAACAGATAAAGAAGAAATAAAAATTCACCTTTTTTGTCTTTCATATGTGAATGGCTTAAACTGTGCAAGCAATTGATTTTGTGCCCATTGTTTGAACACTTTTGATGAAAGTGTTTTTTTTTAGCGACATTACAGCTAGGGGCGGATCCCCTGGAGGGCGAGATCATGGCTTCCCTCAGGTTTTTCCAATATTAATTTTTTACCATGAGGTAATTCTAAAGTTGCGGTTTATGAAATATCATGTCAACTGGAAAAGGTCAGGTCTTCATTTAAATTGCTTTAATTAATTGTTGTGAAGTTCTCTTAATTTTTGGGATATTGCATCCATTATTGAAAAATGTTCTTCGATTTTTGGGAAAGTTTCTTCAATTTTGGGGAAATTTCTTCTTTTTTACAGGATATTTTTCTCAATTTTCAGGAAATTTTCTTAAATGTTCAAGAAGTTTCTTAGAGTCCTTCAATTCTAACAAAAAAATTCCAATGATTTCACCTTAATCAAAAAATTTCCTTCAATTTTTGGGAAAATATCTTTATTTCGGGCAATTTCTTTGATTTACGGGGAATTCCTCTAACTTGTTGGAAATTTCTTGTTTTTTTCGTGCTTTTTTTTTCAATTTTTGGGAAAGTTTTTTGAATTTTCGGAAGGTTTTTTTTATTTAATCAATATTTCTAATCAATTTTCCTTCAGTATTACCAAATTTTGATTTTCCTTTCCCTTTTCCAACAATTTTTTTAATATCATGTCAATAATTTTTCTCTCATTCGGAAAGATGAGCTCCTCTGAGATGCAGTTTCACCCGCTTCCTACGACGCTGTCCCCTCCTCATTCCACTAGCTTCCCCGTGCACTTCTGTTCCATTGATGATAACAAAACTATTTATAAAACATGTGATCAAACATCATCTGTGACTTAGCTTTTCCCCCGAAATTTTAACATGCCCGCTTGACGATATGTATATGCAAACCTTGAAATACTCTTGTTCAACTAGAACATCAATGATGTAGTAGCTCAACATATATTTTGGGGTGGTTACAAGCCTGTTTTGTTGGTGGGTAGGTAATTCGAGTAGGCTGGGGTTGTTTGGAAAGAAATACATGTTTGATGTTTATTTTTTTGGAAATGCAAGCGCGAGCATTAATATCAATGTGATGCTAGAACATCAATGATGTAGTAGCTCAATATATGTTTTGGGGGTGGGTATAAAACTGTTTTTGTTGGTGGAGAGATACGTTGGGTAGGCTGGGGGTGTTAGGTAAGGAATACAAGTTTGAACAAAAAGCTGTAAATGCCCGGAAGGGTGGGTAAACCTTACAGGGCCTGGGACAAAAATCGATTTGGATCTAGCCCTGAACAATGACACTGCAATATCTTTGTCGTGGAACCCAAAGTGCCAGGGAGTCAGAAGGATCTCGGGACAAGGGGGAGGAAGCAGAAAATAAAAGTTTAACAGCGCTTTTTGACAGTAATTTAGGGACACTTTTCATTTTGTAAAATGGGGTAGTTTTCAGTTTTCGAAATTGTGGAGAAAACGTGCCCCTGCCCCATGGTTCATACACATATGGTTTGAGCATAGGCGGGATTTGGGGGAGCAAGGGGGAATTTCTCCACCCTCACTTTTTGTCAAAATGGGTACTATTGTATGGTTATTTGATGTATTTTGTGATTACCCCCTCCCCTCGCAACACACACACTTTTTTACTTTTCCCCACTTTCAATAGGCAAATTCCGCCTATGGGTTTGAAATTGGGGAGCCAGAAACAATGATGGCATTTACGCATCAGGCGAATAGGTAAAAGGATTCTTTAAAAAAAAATCTGCTTATAAAATTAATCTGGTCATGTTCCCTCACACCACGGCCCTCGGTGTCGGTACCTCTGGTAAAATGACATGCTTTAATTGTGTCAAATAAACACTAAATTTATGTAACAACCTCATATGTATTATGTAGTATTTGTGAGTGAGTGGATTTCTATTTGTTTTTAAACTACAAGAATGACCTAGAATAATTTAATATAAGTTGTAAAAGGGCGCCTCCTGACTAGTCCGTTCTCAAGTTTCAAAAGGGTACCTCCTGCCCCTTACTCTAAGGCCAAGAGGGAAGTGTCCCTCCCTACCCTCCTTTTCGCCGTGGTTCCGACATCGCTGCAGAGGCCAAGATCCCCACGGGCCCCAGGACTCGAGTTGCCCCACTGCGTATTGAAGCTTTAATATCGTTTGAATAGTGAAAACTGTTTCTCAAGTAAACCTAAAAAGCTTAAGCATCAACAGCAATATGATGCAAAATTTATTAACAATGTTTACTTTTGAGTAAAATTGAAATCATAAACAGACATACTAACAGCAACATACTGTTGTATAACATCAATATGAAGTTTACATCATTGCAACAAGACGTGATCTTAACTATGGCATATTTTCCTCATATTGCTAATATATTAGCCATTCTGAGCAAATGATTCATTATCGCAATTAATGAATCACAATTAATCAATAACAGCATCCCACAAATACACTTTTAAGTGGCAACTATTACAACAAAATATAAGTACAAAGATTCTTTTAAATTCTTTTGAACTGCTCTTTCATATAAGATGGACTTACTTGATCCCTGAACTAATCCTCTACCCATCACTGATATTAATGCATAAGTTATTACAGTATATTATTATCTGTACACAAACAAAAGTTATTATGGATATAATTACTGCAGAGTCATGCCATGTGTGTAATGTAACATAAAACTCATGTGGATTTTGAAAGAAGTTTTCATCAGTGAGTTATTTACACTTCGGCAATCTAATAGCCCGAGTTATATAATTGTGCTAAATGGATAGGATAGGCTATTTTAGCCATTCTTGAGTTTTGAATAGTTTTGAAACCCAAGTTAAAGCCCAAACAAGCTATCAACTACAAGTGCTATATAACCCAATTTAGCTATACCGTGGGACAAATCCTAAACGGAATATTAAGCCCAATTAGCGCATGTGTCAGACTGCATTTTAAAGTTCGAACCAACAAAAGTAGAGTTTTCTTTCTATCGGAGATATTCGGTGGTATTATATATGCTAAATTCATTCGGATTGCGCCGAGCGAAATCCGATTATTTGGAGACATTTTTAACGAATTTTGGAATGCAGAATTCGTTAAAACTACGCACCAATATGGACTGTTATTGCGTCAACATATCGATCTATTGTGTGTTGCATGTATGCAACACAGCAAATTATCCAAAAACGCATAGGATATGATAAACGCTGCAAAAAATAACATACGTATTCGAGCGAGAATCTGGCTCTTGAGTTAGTTATAGCTTAAGCTCAAAATTCCTCAAAGAGATGTTGAGCAAAAATTGAAAAAAGCGAAAGAAATAACATCTCCATCCACATATTTACAGCTGACAAAAAGGTAGCAATATCGAAGCTAAATCCGTAAAAAAAAACTTCTACAATATATAAAATATTACGTGGTCGAAAAATCATAATTATTTTGTCCTTTTTTTTAGTCTCCAAAAATTAAGTCAAATAAGATATTTTGCAGCCAAATAAGTTATTTTTGCAGCCGACAAGTTTTTCAAAAAGTTATAAGTTCAAGCCAAATAAGACTTTTTGTCGCAAAATAAATATCAAAAAATCCCGGCAGAAAAACAAACACAAATTATAAGTTCAAGCCAATTACTTTTTTGTCTGCAAAGTCTCCAAAGTCATTTTTCAAATTTGGCTCCCCCCAAAAAAAACAATCCTGGTTTTACGTGGAGTTCGAAAGTTCAGACTCCATCTCCCCTTTCCCACTTTACACACAAACTCAAGCCTGAGAAAATCTGGTCATTCGTCGAGCGTATTTCTTATTTTTGATAAGGTCGCTCAAACCCATGTCAAAAGGATAGTTCAGATATTTGAGAATTTGAGCAAAGCAGGGTTTTGGGGGGAAAAATGTGCATATGGCAAAAATGTTTTCGCAAACTTTGTCAAAAAGCAGTCTATTCTACATAGTTTGAAGACTAAATTTATCTAAAGAGCAGAAAAGGCAATTGCCTTGATATTTGGATCTGTTAACATGTTTTGTATAAGTTTTTTTTGGTTAACCTAATGTTACTCTTTTTTGGGAGGGGTCGTACGAAACCGACGACCCGCTTGTTACACCTTTTGAGAGTGGCGAAATGGCCTCCATATAACTGTATAAACTCACTTTCGTTGAAGGATTTGAAGAGTGTTCAGTACTAAATTTTATAGAAGTATTATAACATATAACCCAAATGACGCACCTACACTCCAGAAAAGGAATGGTCAAAATGTATATGACCATAACCTGGTCAACTATGCATCGGCGTAATTATGGTCAAAATTGAACACCATAAAGTCAAAGTTGAGCATATTATGTTAACCACTCTACTAAGGCTTTGAAAAGTGCGGACCCAATTTTCATAACCTTTTTGTACACATGCATTTTTGACAACCTTCCTTTCATTATTAGCTTGGTTAGAATGGAAGCTAAAATATTTATCTTTTGAGTAAAACCAAATTAAGGAAATATTTAAAAAAAATATGCAAATTAAGCAATTTTGGGATAAATTTGGTCAACACAAGCATAACTTCTTGTCAATATTGAAAACAGCGATTTGTGTTACATATTTAGATTCTTTATAAAATTTCCTTTCCAATGATGCTAATGTAGAATTTTTAGAAAGAAAGGAAAGATAAAAAAAACACCATAATGATTTTAGTCGAATTACTCCTGAAAACTGCAGCAGGAAAGTTTTAACGCAGTAGTTACGGCCCGGTGAGACTCGATCATGGTGCGCTGGTGTCAGAAGTGTTGGTGCACTGGCACAGTTACAGAATTGAATTTACAGGGCAGCGCACAATTTATAATTTCATTTAGAAAGTGTTCATGTAGAGGCAGGGTTGAGTTGTGTACAACATTTTCTTGGAGGTTTATCTGTTAGAGTACAAACTTTAGTTTGATTTGAATATATATTAAGATAATGGAAGATTCCATCACACAAAATACTCCAACCAGGGTCGAGAGTAACGGGGACTACATCATCATGCCCATTTTTTACATCCCTATGGACATAAAGATACCAATTTGAACAGGAAAGGGGGTGTCCCCAAATGGCCCCTTCATTTGAAGAATGGGAAAACGAGGTTAAATTTGCAACAAAGACCTAGAATACACCAGAGGAACATAAAAACATTCTCATTACGAGATATCTGGGTAGTGAGGCAAAAAAAGAAATAATGGTGATGGAGACTGAGGAAAGAAGCTCGGCGAAGAAAATTCTTGAAAACTTCACAATATATACGGTGATAAGAGACCTGTCACAAAAATGAGTGCAAGTTTTTATGCCCTCCCACAACAGTGCAGTGAGGTGAAAATATTAAAAGTTACGCCTTAAAACTGCAAATGTTAGAGGGTAAAACAAAGAAGCGATTCCCAGAACTGATAAAACAAGGCATGTTGAGAGACAAATTCATTAAGGGAAGCAAAAGCCCGACCATTTGCTCGCAAATGAAAAGAGAAGCTAGAAGAAATCTGACGGTGACATTTTCGGTGCTAAAAACGAAAGTATTGAAATTGAAAAAGAGTTGAGCAACAACGATGATTTTTTGGCAGCAGTAAATGTGCAAAGGGCAAGCAACGGCAACAAACAAAAAGGAGATAACAACACAGAAACAAGGGTTATACTGGAGGAGATGAAGGAATTATTAAGAAGGGAAATGAATTTTATTTAAGAGCAAGTAAAAAATGTAAACTGGTCACATCAACATACACTTCTACCTAGAGAGCAACAAAGATATCAACCGGCTACTCTTACATGCTGGAAATGCCAGGAGCGGGGGCACATTGCAAGAAATTGTCCTACACAAAACAAACAATTCCGATATCAGTATGCCCGCCAAGACCAGTATAAGAACCGAGGCTAGTATAATCACCGATACCAGTATAACCACCGAGATCAGTTTAACCACTGTGACCAGAATGCCCTTCGGGACCAGTACATATCCAGAGGTAAGATGTTGTCGATTACGAAGCAAGAGAGTTTTATGCACAGTGAGAAAATCATCTGCCTGGAGGTCACTCCAATTCACAAAAGCAAAATGCTTCTGGAGCACAGTGGAGGAATGTGAATGCCAATATGATCCAATTAGGTCACAGCATGGTAGAGAACCACCTCTGCTCTGCAAACGCTGCACAAGATACACAGCAATTTAGAGATGTCAAACAACAAAGAACTGATGATCATTTATACTAACAAAATCCATTAATGTGGACCGTACAATGGAAAGTGAAATTTTGCAACAAAGGTCCGTTACTCCACATGACTATGAGAATAATTTAATTAGAGATTATGTGGACATGGATATAGAGATTGTTGGAATAAAAACGAAGTGCATCATCGATACTGGTTCACAGGTAACAACACTTAATTAAGAATTCGCAGATAAACATTTCCAAAATCTACAAAGAAAAAAGAAGATATAACCTGGCTGAGACTAAAAGCTGCGAATGGACTATCGCTTCCATATTCTGCCTATATGTAGACTGAACTCAAAATAAAGGACATTTACTTACCAAATGTTGGAATATTAATTGTGAAAGAGACTCCTGCATCCATTGTACCTTGCTTGCTAATGTAATCAGATGTGTACGACTGAAACTGCTCAGCAACCATGGTCAACAATATATAAAGCACTTGTGGAAGGAATGGAGCCAAAAGTACATCAGATTTTCAAAAGTAGTGAGGATGATTACAATTTTGCAGGCAAAGATGGACAGCCTGGCTTTGTGAGTCCAGTGACACGTCATCATATAACCATCCCAGCCAGGACTGAAACGATTATCACAGGGAAGTGCAGACAGCAAGTGAACTGTAAGAGTTATATTGCAATGATTGAACCAACAGATCATACCATACCAAGGAATGTCAGAATTGCACAATCTTTTGCTGAGGGCACAGATGGTAACATACCAGTAATGAATGCAAATCCATATGATGTAAGAATATACAGATCAACAAAACTTGGCAAACTTTTCAAGATTGATAGTAAAGACATTGAGACGACTGTGGAAATTGGAATTAATCTTTATTACACAACAACTGAATCCCAGAACATAAAAATAGATGTAAACCGAGAAATTTAACATCTGAATAAGAAAGCATATTGCAGAAACTAGAAAATAATCAAAGAACAATGTTTTCAATGGGATCAACAGATTTGGGGCATGCAACTACCATCCAGTATGGAATCCCAACAGGACATAGCTTACCCATGGAAGAGAGACACCGACGCATTCCTCCCCAGATGTATCAACAAGTCAAACAACATATCCAAGAATTGCTAGAGCAGGGAGTTATCAAAGAGAGCCACAGTCCTTGGGCAGCACCAATTGTGTTAGCTAAGAAAAAAGATGGATCACTAAGACTGTGTGTGGACTACAGGAAACTAAATGCCAAAACCAGAAAAGATGCTCACCCGTTGCCAAGAATTGGAGAGTCCCTCGATGCATTGAATAACGCCTGATTTTTCTCTACACTTGACTTGGCTATGGCTATTGGCAAATAGCAATGCACCCCAGTGATCAAAAGAAAACAGCTTTCACCACTCCTATTTGGATTCTTTGAAATGACCAAAATGCCGTTCGGCCTCACAAATGCACATGCAACTTTTCAGCACTATATAAAAAGTTGTTTAGAAACAATATGACAGGACACTGTAGCAGAAGGACACTGTAGCAGCAGGACATTGTAGCAGAAGGACACTGTAGCAGCAGGACACTGTAGCAGCAGGACATTGTGGCAGCATGACACTGTAGCAGAAGGACACTGTAGCCGAAAGACACTGTAGCAGCAGGACACTGTAGCAGCAGGACATTGTGGCAGCATGACACTGTAGCAGAAGGACACTGTAGCAGAAGGACACTGTAGCAGCAGGACACTGTAGCAGCAGGACATTGTGGCAGCATGACACTGTAGCAGAAGGACACTGTAGCCGAAGGACACTGTAGCAAAAGGACACTGTAGCAAAAGGACACCGTAGCAAAAGGACACCGTAGCAGCAGGACACCGTAGCACCTGGACACCGTAGTTGCAGAACACCGTAGCAGCAGGACGCCGTAAGAGCAGGGCGCCGTAGCAGCAGGACGTCGTAGCAGCAGGACGCCGTAGCAGCAGGACGCCGTAGCAGCAGGAAGCCGTAGCAGCAGGACACCGTAGCAGCAGGACGCCGTAGCAGCAGGACGCCGTAGCAGCAGGACACCGCAGCAGCAGGACACCGTAGCAGCAGGACACCGTAGCAGCAGGACACCGTAGCAACAGACACCGTAACAGCAGGATACCGTAACAGCAGTACACCGTAACAGCAGGACACCGTAGCAGCAGGACACCGTAGCAGCAGGACACCGTAGCAGCAGGGCACCGTAGCAGCAGGACACAGTAGCAGCAGGACACAGTAGCAGCAGGACACCGTAGCAGCAGGACACCGTAGCAGCAGGACACCGTAGCAGCAGGGCACCGTAGCAGCAGGACACAGTAGCAGCAGGACACCGTAGCAGCAGGACACCGTAGCAGCAGGACACCGTAGCAGCAGGACACCGTAGCAGCAGGACACCGTAGCAGCAGGACACCGTAGCAGCAGGACACCGTAGCAGCAGGACACCGTAGCAGCAGGACACCGTAGCAGCAGGACACCGTAGCAGCAGGACACCGTAGCAGCAGGACACCGTAGCAGCAGGACACCGTAGCAGCAGGACACCGTAGCAGCAGGACACCGTAGCAGCAGGACACCGTAGCAGCAGGACACCGTAGCAGCAGGACACTGTATCAGTTCTGTCTTTTTAATTCTGTACTTGCTCTCCTTGGGAGTTTCCGTACTCTTAGGAGAGAAAGCCATTGCCTAATAGAACCCATCCTCTTACACTTGCATCATAATTTCAAGGGACAGATCTGGGAACGACCCATTTTTCTATCTTGCTGCTGGGCGAGACTTATGATTGAAGGGGCCCTCATGATAGCAAGAGGAACATAAAGGAAAATGGGCGCTAAAGAAAACACGGGCCCTGTTTGGTTATTTTCTGTTCTTTTTATAATACTACAAGGCGCTTCGCCGGCCTGCGGTCGGCTTCAGAGGATATGGGTTTTTAGCCAAGTCGGCGATGATTTCGATAAATCACTGATTTAAATGGTATATCCGAAAATGTACATCTCTGCCTAACTAAAATCGGTGTCCAAGTATCTTTATTAACATTTATGATCCCGATATCTAGCTAAATTGGGAATATTGCGATAAATCACTGATTTAAACAGTACATCCGACAGTGACATTTCACAATTTTACCCAAATAAGGTTGGTTCCCAGACAACAGGGGCGGCCGCCCCACAGTCCCCCTCCCCTCTCCTGTTTTGTACAGCCATGATCGGAAGGAAACGCATGTGTATCGGTTAAGTGCAATTCGTTTGGTCTTAAAACCCTGGGATCGAATCCGCTCAAAGCAATGTTAGTCAGTGTTAGTTGTACGTATCACTTAACTGGTTAAACGCATTTATATCATTTATTTGTGAAGTTTTACAGATGTTATCTTCCATCCGTATCCGTAACCTACATTTACGTGAGCCTAACTATATAGGCTAGGCCTTAGATAAACATCTAACCGTAGTATACGCTATAGCCATACATGACTTTCATGTAGAGTATGTAGGACATACAGAGGGAGATGGCCTAGACCCTATTTCTATGTGTAGGCTTACCAAGATCGATCGCTGCATGATTAGGGCATGGAGATTGGTGCATGCTTAGTGCCAGGCTTCTTAGATCTTACTCTCCTGCCTACGTTAAGCGAAATGCAACTCTGTTACTTTTTTGCAATGATAAGACCTAGTCTAACGTTAATTGATAATATAGGCTAGGCCTATATATTTTTTCAACCTGAGTTAGGCCTATAAATGAATGTGATGTTTTGTGCTATAAGTATTTCCGGTTACACTTAGCGTGGTGATTTTTTTCCTGTTATTTCCTGTTGAACTTATTTTAAACCTAAGATATAGCTAAATAATTATACTTTAGGCTTACATTTACCAACGAAACTCGTTAACATAATAAAACGGCAAGCCGATTGTTGGAATTTCCGTCACAAATTAGGCCCTACGTTTTTTAATTAAGTGTAAAGATTACGTAGCCGGCAACTAAAAAAACCAAATGAATTGTCGGGAAACTACATTATCACGACATATTGTACCCAACCACATACAGATTAGATATAAGCCTCTAAGATTTTAAAGCTTTTTAAGGAATCGTGTTTGATAATAAATTCGTTTGTTTTAAACAATAAAAACTTGGCAAGGTCCGGCCCAGTAATTCCTGTGAGTTTGTCCATATCAGTCAACCATTCTTGTTTCTTTATTGTGTAAGGATCTAAACCAACAATGTATTTAATTCTATAGCGATACCGTCTTCTTTTTTTTTATTAGGATCCTTTAACAATTTGTAGTTTATTGTTTATAAATTGCCCTCCAACCGATGGTGGATTCGCGGTTGCTAGGAAAAGACGTCACGATTTAGAGTGCATCGCGCGTATTGCATAACCTCTATTGGAAAGGATCCAAATAGAGGGGTTAGTATAGGCCTGTATTTAGATATCAAATGAAAGGAAATTACAAGCACTTTTGAACGGTGGCTCAACGAATCATGTGTGATGTACAGTTTTGGTACACGATGTTTTGAAAAATACTGGTCAAAAATGGCAGAAATTTATGAAATTTTAAAGAAATTTCTCCAGTTCAAAAGATTTCAGGTAGGAATTATACAAATTAGACCAGAAATCAATAACATCATGTCTTAAAACTTGCGTGTTTGATTTTGAAGCAAAAATGTGATCTTAAACTTATTCAAGCTACTTTTTCTCAAAATACTGTAATATGACCCTTGTAAAAAAAAAGTTACATTTTGTGAAAGAAATATGCGAGCAGTTTAAAATGATACCAAGATTACCCCATAGGACTTTGGTAAGTCCCGATTTTATTTTGGGAAAAAGGTGGTTTGAAAACGGCGATAATATTGCTGCGTGGTAGAGTAAGGGTTAAAATTTGATAATATTATGATCAAATTTGGTAGTATTTTAACCATACTTATAGGTAGTTATAAAGGTGCATACATTTGACCATATTTTGTTCGTTCCTTAGATTTTAGAGTGTATAAATTAGGGAAATTAACTCCTTTTTAATGCCTGCATCAGCAGATTATATCTATCCACTTGTGTGCAAGCTATAGACTTTTTTAAATCGAGTTTAGCCGAACGTGATTTCTCCAGCACATCGACCAATCAACTGCTGGGGGAAATTTTTTCTGTACTTCCTAACCAATCAAGTGCAGTTTTGAGGAAAGATTGTAAGCAGTATTACGTGCGCGTATGACTTTGATGTATGACGCACATATGATACGTGCATTTGAAAACATTTTTGTATACGCCTTGTACCATACCGTGCGTAAATTATGCAGTTGTGCAAGATTCCTCCAGTATTTGATTTAGGGGATAAATGCGAGGGTGGCCCGTCTCAACTGCCATTTGAGACCAAGGATGACGTCATCGCAAGTTTGAGCGTCATCGCGGACAGAGGTGATAGCCTCGGTCAAAGATCTGACCGTACAGATTAAAGTTACTCGCCAAACCTAATGAAACAAAACACATGTTTGTTCTTAAACATCTTTTTCATATTACTTTCGTACGACCGCAAGGAGCTTGTTTGTTCTTTTCGAACAATAATATAGAAATACATTAAAATTTGCATGTCATAGGTTATTGAATTTTGACAGACAGTTAAAAGGTAGCACGGAACTAATTAGTTGCCCCATTGAAGTATATGATGAAAGAGTCAAGTTTGGGGTCCTTTTTTTTCAGGAATCTTATAGATTTTGAATCTTTTGTGATGTTTTCCAAAATGTACCATCTAATATCTCTCGGATGAGGGTACTTTCAATAGGGGGTTACCAGAGGTTTTGGCCCTTTTTTTGGCTGTAGTGAAGAGGTGTTCTACACCCTCACCAAAGCACTCAAATTTTGGGTATAGGTCTATTCTATAATAGTTCCGAATAAAACCTTTACTGAAACAAATCTCGTCAAGTTTGGATATGCATAGTCAAGACCTATCCTTTCTCTACCATTCCTAAAATTTTCAACTTCTCAGCTTTCTGTCCCATGACATGGGACCTCTCTAAAATATTTTTATTAGCCTTTTCTCTGAGGCTTCTCATTTTTCAATGGCGCAGTGATACCTTATTAGTTCCGTCCTACCTATAACTGAATCGCAAAACCGGCTAGTACTCTAAACATTGAGAACAAAGTTAAAAAACAAGGTCTTGGAAAAGTATAAACAGCCACAAGTGAAGTAGGGATCAAGGTAAGACTCGAATAATAAACGTAGGTTTATTTTTAGGCCTCTTTTGAAGAAAGTTAGCGAACGTCAAATTTAGGTTTAATTGGGCTAACGTTAGTTAGCTGCTTATTTGTTTTGTGACCAAAATAGGCCAGGCTAACATTCTGTTACGTTTACATGTACACAGACAAACGGCTGACTGCAGAGTCAGACTATCAAAATACAATGCATAGTGTACTGTTAGTTACATATCTACAATTTGAGGTATTTTGATAACAGTGTCAGTAAATGTTGCGGCATTTAATCACTTGGGGCCAAATCTTGACTTTGCTCGGCTTTCAGTTTCTTTTCTGGGAAGCTTGGTGACAAATAATCCTCATTTTAATTTCTATAGATTAATAAGGAACGGTTGCTATAAAAGATTGTTCTCGAATCAAAGCCAGAGCTGTTGATTGAGACTCATGAGAGTAGTGATTGTTGTGGCTAGAATTGTGTGTTTGGTTTATTTTTCTCATACATTTTCTTAAACTTCTCTGCATATCCTTGGATATACTTCATTATTTTGCCAATGTAGGCCAATATTTTTCCAAGGGGCACATACATGCACTGTCATACAGGTAAGTCTGGTTTTTAACGTATTCCAGACCATCGATTAGCCAAACAAGAGTAATTAGAAATCTGAAATTGTGCCATTTGAGACCTAGGATAATGTACATTTATTATGCTTAATAAGGGTGTTAATATATGGAAAGTGTTGATCATAATCATTCTCCTAACGTACATCTTGCTGGTCTCGAATGTATTCAAGATCACCTATTAGCCAATCAGAAAGCTAAAAACTTAATTTAATATTTATGAATGGTCAATAAGATTCCGGGTGCTCCAGGCTGCAAGGACGTATAATATGGTCAATACGATTCCGGGTGCTCCAGGTTGCAAGGTCGTATAATATTTATTCAGGCTAAAATTTTGATCATTTCGTTGATTTTAATATGTTTTTATACCATATTGCGAATTTTCTTGAGGTGTCAATTGCTTAATATAAATGCAGTAATATTGTATATTGATATGCCAGTAATTTGAAAGTTTCTGGGTTAAAAACAAATGTTATTGCGGACTTACCTGTTTTTAATGTGCTATGCATCACAACAAAAATGATAATGAACAGATAAAGCATGCAGTAAGAGGGATTTTGAAGAGATTTCAACAACATTTCCACCAAGTGAATAGATTGATAGATAATGAGATATGCGAGATTTGCCTACCAAAAGTAAGTGTATGTAGTAGTAAGGGGGAGTGGGACAAAACAACATCAAATTTGGCCTATCAATCACGAAATAACACAAATTCACCAAATGTTTTCGGGGAAAAATCATGTGTGTGTGTGTGGGGGGAGGGGATCCCCCTTACCACTCCATAATCCCGCTTATACTGATAGACACAAATATTGGCTTCTATAATTGTACAGATGTCTGAGTGAAATATTAAAGATACTTTGACAGGTATACTAGAAGCAAAGTTGAGTGAAAATAGGTTCAATTTGACTATTCACAGCTTTTGACAGTTTTGAGTTAATGCAATATTTGTAAAAAATATTTAATGATGTGGATAACACATTAATCACTTAATGTGTTTGCGTAACATTAATTAGTTAACCTGTTTGTGGGGTGACTATACGCACCCACCCAATCAACATAAGAGACCGTCAAAAACTTAAAATTTTGGGCTATTTTCCTTTCATAAATAACAAATTCTACATAATGTCAAAAAATCTCAAACTTTTTCAGCCATAACTCAAAAACTGAATATGCTATTTTCTCAATTAAAGGATGTTCATTTATAATTCAATGTTCCTTGTAACAGAAGCTAAAAGAGGTTAGTTGCTGCACTTCATAAACAGTAGAGGCAGGAAGTGGGTGGGGAGGAGTGGGGGAGGGGTACTCTTGAAAGGGTTTATATTACCATTCCGATTTGGGAAATAAAAAATGCGGAATTGAAATCGCCATCAGGCCCGTAGCCACGAATTTAAAAGGGGAATTCGTTTTTCGTATAAAAGAGCAGCAAACTTCGAAATTCCATGTACTTATTATTTTGTTAGATTTCAAAAGAGCACTTGTTTAACAAAAAGGGGTTCTTTCACTGAGAGGGGGCCTTGTTTTTCGTATAAAAGGGCAACGAACTTGAAAAATCCAGGTGCTTAAATTGTTAAAAATTTCAAAAGGGCACTTTCTCATCAAAAAGGGTTCCTTCGCTCAGATTAACCCCCTCTGGGTACGGGTTTGTCCAATGCTTTTACGGATATATGTTTTAGCACTCCCGTGACAGGGTTTAAGTCACTACAATTTCTGAAATATTAAAAAAAAAGACAATGAGTCAAGTTTTTTCAAGTTTTTTTGCAAAGTAATCAGTAAATAGTATTACCGCGCGTCGTTTAGAAATACGCACATTATACATAGTCTACTGTTATAAAATCGGCCCTAAATTTACTTTCTGTGTTGACACGACAAGTTTTTACCCAATGACTTAATATTACATAGAAAACTTAAAGTTACATAACATATTAAGGAAAAGAAAAAAAATCGAAGCGAGAGAATTTAAAATAAAGTGACTTAAAAAAATTGTTATCGTTACAGTCAATTCGCAACTCAAAATGGCGGACAAAACTGTGAACATGTGTGAGAGAGAGAGAGAGAGTTGAACACACACTTGCAATGACGGGGTCGTCGCCTGCGTATTCGGTTATGATAGTGCAAATGCTATAACGAAACGCTTAATACGACCCGGACGAGAACACAGGTACCACGTACGGACAGACATAACATGGACAACCAAGTCAATTTTCACGGCCTTTGATAACCAGTTGTGGTGCACTGGCGTGTCTACCCACCCCAGGATTGAACCCGGGGCCTCGTGGTTTGTAGACAGGTATGATAATCGCTACACCACAGTAGGTAGATGGGTATCGGATTTGTATGTATATGACTGCGGTAAAAATCAGGAACACCGAACAATATCACGTTTACATCGAAAACAACGATTGTCCACAGATAAGAATGTTTTGGTGTATTACAACCGATATACATAATGTCAGGACGCAAATAACGCCTTTTTAAAGAAAAACAAATCAGTTCTTGCTCATTTTAATGAATGCAATTTTCAAGACTTGCGAAAGTATAAGGTTTGTCTAAAAGAAAAATTCACCTGTATAAACTAGATATTCGTATAAATGTTGACACTATGAATTGGAGATTGTGGGTTATGAAATCAATATGCTAATAAAAGACATTTCATTGTTTTGGATAAGATGCCGAAAACAAGCGTATATGCTTATATCATAAGCTTTTCTCACACTACGGGAAATTGTGCACAAATTTTTCCAACATTACTCATATTCTTCTTTTGTACAGTAAACTATCATTTTCAGAAGCTTTAAGCTGGAAAATTTTAATAAGCATCTTTTAAACTGACATCTTTATCTGTCTTAGAAAAGAAGACTTCTTGTGAAACAACAATACAAGTTTAGCACTTTCAAATGTTCTTGGGTGGGAGAAAAGGGGAGACATGGGGGTACTGTTTTCTTGGTAATTCCTATTATCTCATCACTCACATATGCATATATAGGGGATGATATATTGTAGTCTCTTTTCTGTATAGGCAAATAAGTGCTTGTACCTCTTACACTACATGGGGTCTCATATGATGACCTCATATTAGAAGTTAGGGGTCATAAGTTTTGGAACGGGACAAAATATGGTGATGTTTGCGTCTGTCTGTGTGTTTGTGTGTGGTGTGTGTGTATGTGCGTGTGTGTGGGTGTGTGTGTGTGTGTGTGTGTGTGTGCATATGCAACAATTAATTTTGTGTCGCTTATAACTCAAAAAATGTAATACATACATGAACCAAAATTGGTGGACTGGTACCCCTGGCCCGGAACTGTAATCTTCAAGGTTTTGGGGTACAAAGGTCATAGGTCAAATGTGACAAGTTTTTGGTGATAACTGTTTCTTTTGAATGAATTAGTTGGTATCTTTACAAATTGCATAGGTGGGTAGGGTTTAACATTCTCACAAAACTTTAAAAAAATTGGAGATCAAAAGGTCAAATAAATGCTTTTTGATGCATAATTTTGCGGTTTCTTGAACTCAAGACCTATACCAACCCTCTGATGTACCATGACGCTTTGTTACATTAATTTGTGTCCCGCATAGACTAAGGTCAAAAGGTCAAAGAGCTATTGACCTTTTTCACCATTTTCCCCTATAGTTATGGAATAGTACGTGTGATGTGAGCATGAATGTTGTCATACAGTAGGCTACGATAAATGTATTTCATTGTGAAAAATTTATTTGGGGCAAAATACAGAAATATATTCGATTGGACCAAACAACACTAATGAAAAATAGTGGGAGAAATTTTCAGTTGGATAGAAAGGAATTCCAAAAATTCTGTGAAAAGGATTTTGAGGAAAGTTCTGTCAATTTTCGTGAAATTTCTTGACAAATATGACCAAAATTTGAAATAATTTTACTGAAGATTCCTCAATTTGACCAATTGTTTCAATTGTATGTTAATAATTTCAAAATTCTACCTCCCAATTTACCTCCGAAAACCAAGAGGGTGAAGTCTTTTATTGCATCCCTTATTTTATAGATTTTTGCACAGCAAAAAAGTGGGGGATAAAAGTCCCCCCTATCCTCCCCCTATTCTCCTTCCCCGCCGGTTTCCGTGGCCCCTGTATTTTATAGCTGGATTCCTGTTGAGCATTTCACTTTTGCACATGCTGGAAAAGTCAGAAAGTTTGATTTATCATAATTTAAAAATTATAAGTGCTATTTTAATCGTTTTTAAACGGTTCTGCTCAGAAAGCTCTTTCATGTTCTTTACAAGTCCATATTTCTTTAATAGTTTGTAAGAAATGACACCACAGACCTGAATTCTTCAGAAGTTTTGGCAACTTTTCGTTGTCGATTGTGTTGGACATGAATTACAATCTACATTATTTACAATAACAATCAACAACAAATTTAGGTTTCAGGATTTGCAGTACAAACTTGTAATACATTTTCATATTAATCCTTTTATGTTATTTTTACTCTATGTAACAACTAAGTGCGGGTCCAGACGTACAAGACAAATCTACAAATCACATTTTTGAAAATTTCCGCTGATTTTCATAACAATAAGATTGGTGAGATAATTGGCAATCTCTCACCCAGAAATTATTAATTTCTGTTGCACTTTTCGCCATTTTGGACAATTTTCCCAAATTTTGAGGCTGGGGGAGTGGAAGGATTTAAAAAAAAAGTTTAATATCTGGCCCAGATATAAATTTCAGATCTGGGCCAGATCTGGATTTGATATAATTTCCAGATTTGGGCAGATATCAATTTGGCCAGATCAAACTTGATCTGGAATTTCCAGATCAAACTTGATTTGGATCAGATCAAACTTTATTTGTATATCAAATTGACTTTAATCAAGGTTATACCTAGCTTGATCTGGCCAGATCAAACTTTATTTGTTGTCAAATGTAGCGTTACATCAAGGTTATATCTGGCTTGATCTGGCCAGATCGAATTTTATTTACCCGAGATATAATCTTTATTAAAGCCAGATTTGAACTTTTTGTAAGGGGGGTAACGACGTAAACACCCGTACCCTACTCAGTATGCTCAGTTTGATAATGGTATTTATTGCAGTTTTGTCTTTTTATGGCCGCTTTCTATGTACCCTGTAGGTAAAGATTTGCATTAGCACCATACCCTCCCATCCTGGATCCTGGTTGTTTAAGCTCGGGTCCGGATGTTGTCGTTGCGACGATTTCTTCACCAAAAGTACCACCGTTGTTAGTTTTCCAATTTTTATTTTTCCTGTTCTTGTTCTTCCTATTCCTTCGTTTTTCCTTATTTTCACCGGGTACTTCCTTCCCTGATTTCCAACCTCTCTTCTCTACCGTGCCAGAGACATCTTGTGTAATCTGTGCAAACGAAAAAAAAGTTTTAAATACTGCTACGAAATGCTTCATAATCCTCATCAGTGACGCAATTAAAGAGAACAGAGGACATCGTCCCACTGAGCTTCGGAAATTGAGGAATTCATCGCAAAAATTATCCTTTTTTTGGAAAATTTGATCGACTTTTGACACTACATTTTCCCGATTTTTCTGATCCTAAATATTCCTACTTTCGTGGCCGCAAACTTAAAAAAAAGCAGAAACGGTTCATCAAGAACCATTTTACTTTATGATATTACATACATTTTTCATTGTTTCTGTACCAGATATATTCATGGGATTGGGGGATTTGGTCTATAGGGGTTGACAATCCCCACCCACCCATTTCCGGGTTCTCTACTGTTGGTGGAGTCAGGGATTCCAAGAGACAATGATAGCTTTATTTCTAAAAATGGGTATGGAGTAAGCACATCTCCCACGATTTTGAAGTTACAAATTTGTCGGAAACGTGGTTAAATGTGCGATCCATTTATTTCGAGGGGGATGAGATTTATGCGGAACTTACCAACTTTGTCAGATTTTTTATATTATTTCACATAATTTTCTGCAAGGAAATATATAATTCTGATTCTGAAAAAAAAGTATTGCGAAAGTTTGGTAATTTGTTTCTTTACATTTTGGTGAGTAATTGATTATGATTACCTTTTCGTTGGACTGCGTGCCGTCACTGGATGTCAGAACTGCCTCTCTGGGAGTTCATTTTGGTTCACCACGGGTCTGACAAAAACACTCAGCCAAGTAAGAGATAGAGACTTTTTAATATAATAGTTAATGCACAGCTTTGAGCCTAGTTTGTTTACAGAACATATATACTGATATAAAGGAAGGAAACGGCCTATGGGGATCTCAATTACCAGTAAAGCTTAAACTTAAACTACTATACCCATGCTCATGAGACCTGACCTACCTGGACCTACCTGGTTAACCAATCAGATAATAATATAATTCCCAATCACTGAAAAGTATACTGCATGTGAAGATTAATTCTTTTGCTTTGAAGTTGAAGATAATGAATGGGAGAATGGTGTAATTAGGTATGCTAATTCCAGCGTCTCAATGTTAATGTTACATCTCAAAATTGTACTGAGCATTCCTTGTGGTTGCTATGCGATTGATAAAACTCCAAGTGGCGTTCCAGAACGTTGATTGTGCCGTACTTTAAAGCTTGCAGCTTATGCCGCGAACCATAAAAACAACAACAACAATTGAACCAATCTGGACTGTATTCCTCACCCAATAGTCTGATATAAAGAGTTGACTGAAATTCAACTTTCGAAGATAGAAATACGTCTCCTTAGATCAAGCGGGCCCTGCTTGTGCCAAAAATGTGTCAGCCAAGTTTCTTAGCGTGAAAACTCTTTTAAACCATTTAAAAAAAACTATGATTTTCTCGAAGATTTGCCTAATAATAAAGTAACTCTTACCTTAACTTAAGCTGCATGCTGTAAATACCGGAATGTATACATGCAGAGACAGACAGATGTACTTAATCAAAGCTGCATGCTTCTAAAATACATGCTTCAGCCCGATATGTAACGTTCCCTACGTTCAGACATCGCAACATCTGAACATACACATACTAAGCAGGCGGCTTAAAAGATATTTAGCAGCTCTGGTAAAAGTATGGATCAGCAGTAACACTGAATATGATATGTAGATGTTAACCGTAGAAAATGAGTTTTCAATACCATATGATGATACCATTTAGTCTGATTTTGTAAAGAAACTGAAATTGTTTCAGTCATTTAAAAAATTAAAATGAGGTACAGTCCGTTTTGCCATTGTATAGCTGAAAACGAGTCAGTAATTAACAATAACGTTGCTGTACTTTCTTTAAAACGAGATTCATGCATTATACATCGTGTATCAATTTTTGAACTAATATTACTTTCATTTGTGCGGAATTGTTGTTGTGATTCTTTTTCAAATCAATTTCTAGGTAGGGGAAATTGCCCTTTTGCCATTAATGTAGCATGAAGCTGTCTAGATAAGAGACTCCTGGTTATAAGCTACTGCTTATCCCATAACTAAACATAAAGAATCAGTTTTTTTACACCATCCATCATCTGTATTCCGCTGCTATGACATGTCCTCTTCAATACTTAATTTCTTCTTATAGATTTTCACTAAAAAGCGTATCATCTATATCTTAACTGCTGGAGAAAATGTTCTGATTAAAAAGCGTTCGTTGTAGAATTTTCAATTTTGTTTTATAAATAAAACTAAGTAAGTTCTTTACCATTTTGTTTCTTTTGAAGTCCTCTTTCATATAAGATGGACATGCTTGACCATTGGACTAATCCTTTAAATGTTACTTTCTACGCAAAGTATGTTTCTGTGCCTCTAGAGTTGGCACATTTTACTTTCATCCCTAAACACTCCGCCTTCCCCTCCTGTCAAAGAGAAGGAATCCACTCACTCTATCTACAGCACCCGCTCGTCGTGTGTCCACTACAGATAAAAGCAACACCGCCATCATCACAGAAACGATCAGAAAAAGCACAGTCAGCTTCATCGTTGTGAGGAATGTTTGTAGTCTCTCTAAAACAGTCACTTGTTGTGTTTGATATTGTCTGCAGCAAGAAACACATCAAAGGATATGTGAAGAGGTTGTATTATATATTACAGGTGAGATTATGTATTGACCAAAGAGAGCATTACATTCTGAATAAAACAGTGTTTATATTTCCGAAGGAGGGGGGGGAAGGTGGGGGCGGGGGGGGGGGGCACTTCATACTAAAAGTGGTATGGGTGTGTAGTTCACCAACCGAAAACTATACCCGCAGTATGACATATTTTTTGGTAACTGTATGAAATTATACAACTTTGATACCCGCAGTATGAAAGAAGTCAATTTTGACACCTGCAGTATGAGTAATCAACAAAAATATTGTAAAATGGACCAGCAGTACAAAATTAACACAGTAAAACTTCATTTTTTGGGACTTGTACTACGAAAATATTTTTTTTTTTAAACAATTTCTTATAATCAAAAAGATTAATAATTTTTGGTAATTTTTTTAAAGATATAATTAGTATATAAAATTGAGGTTCTGGCACACTTATTCTATTTAGTTGTCCACTTTTGCGTCGTTTTTGTTTTCACTGGTTCTGGCACACTTTTTATGGGCTGGGCGCACTTTTGCGTTGTTTCACTAAACCCCCTTTTGTGTACTACTACGGATAACTTTTTAGGTCGTTTCGGGCCACTTTTTATGTCGTCCACCCACCTATCTTAAACATTTATGACAGAAATATAATCATTTTTATTTTTATATTATTTTGTATGTTTAATCCCTGTAGCCAAAGGCCATAGTGGTGGGTGATCCACTCACAAGCCAGCGCTTGGTATCGAAAGGTAACAAGGGAATTTCATTCATTCGCTTGCTATATATAATGTGGTGTTCGCTTCTCAATAGATTCATACCATGACGAAATGTTTTGCTGTCATATAGTGCTTCTTTGTACTGCTGATGTCGTATATTTTTTCTCACAACATACTTTTTAACACCTTTTCCTTTTTGGATCTCGCCTCCATCTTCCTGCAGGATAGAATACATTTTGGGTCGAAGTCCTATATACTCGCTAATGAGTACTCCAGCATATTCATCTTGCATTTTGCCAAGCACTATTTTCCTCTCATAAATTTTTAAAATAGGTGGGTGGACGGCATAAAAAGCAGCCCGAAACGACATAAAAAGTCGGCCGTAGTAGTATACAAAAGGGGGTCCAGTGAAACGACGCAAAAGTGCGCCCAGCCCATAAAAAGTGTGTCAGAACCAGTGAAAACAAAAACGACGCGGGCCAGAACCAACCAGCCTAATTAGTGAAACAAAACGACGCAAAATTGTGCCAGAACCAGTGAAAACAAAAACGACGCAAAACGACGCAAAAGTGGACAACCAATTAGAATACGGTAAGCGTGCAGAACCCCATTTTACATACTACATATATAAATATATATATATATATATAATATATATATATATATATATATATATATATATATATATATATATATATATATATATATATATATATATATATATATATATATATATATATATATATATATATATATATATATATATATATATATATATATATATATATATATATATATATATATATATATATATATATATATATATATATATATATATATATATATATATATATATAATTAGATATATATATATATATATATATATATATATATATATATATATATATATATATATATACATATATATCTATATATATATATATATATATGTATTTTTATATATATATATATATATATATATATATATATATATATATATATATATATATATATATATATATATATATATATATATATATATATATATATATATATATATATATATATATATATATATATATATATATATATATATATATGTATAATTGCTCTGCTACTGCATCGAGCACTTTTACCAATGTTGAGAAACATCATATTTCTATTTCTATATATATATATACATATATACATATATATCTATATATATATATATATATATATATATATATATATATATATATATATATATATATATATATATATATATATATATATATATATATGTATATATATATATATATATATATAAATATGTAAATATGTATATGTATATATATAAACATATATATATATAATATATATATATATATATTTATATAAATATATATATATATATATATATATATTGATATATATTGATATATATTGATATATAAATATATATATATATATATAATATACCTCACATATGGAAGTGCCCCCATGGGTTAATATTAGGTCAAAGACAAGTGTAGTTTGAAGTGTCCTAGTTATGCCTTATCAAAGCTTGAAAAATTGTTAATGTCGAATATGTATGCAAAAGTTGTGACGTATAGAAGGATTGGCAGCTCAAAACCTGCAACTGTTTAAATGCCAGATATATTGTTAACGTAGATACCGTGAAGATCAGCAAGATAATTAAATCCAAGGTTACTGATTGCTCGAAATGTTTACACAATCAACCGACAAGCAAATTAATTACCGCTTATTTTCATAGCATATTTTTTTCAAATTAATCTCAATTCTTTTGCATATTCTAAAACGGCATGAAATATAACACAATGATCACAGATTTACATTTCAGATGATATAAAATTAATAAAATTACATAGTATTTCTGCACTAAATATTGTGTTAGTATTTACTTATCTGCAGTAATTACCAATATAATCTGATAATTACCTATCTGCAGTAATTACCAATATAAAGCCATACAAGTCGGCTGATAGAATACGAAACCTGCACATTTAATTCACGCATGACCAAGAGCTGAACGACATATTTCTCTAACATACCATCATTATCGACGAATTTTTCGTACTTTATTTCTGATCCAAATTACACTGTGAAGATAGTGACATTTCATAAGGTTAATTACTTGTATTTCTGTACAATTTGATACAAACTCGGAACAAAACGACTGCAAGATTTCTATGATATTACAGGTTCGTTTAAAGGGGACTTCTCCAGGACTGACTGACTGATGAACCAGACAGTAGGGAACTGGTTCCCTCGACTAGATAGAACGGGTCAAAGCAAGGTTTTTACTTTGGTGAAAGGAATTTGACTTTAAGGAATATGAGCAAATCTACAATCCCGGACAAAGTCCCTCCCACCCAATCTCAATGTTACAGATATATTATCAAACACTTTTCTTCCAATTCACAGATGATTAATAAGGGTGGAAAGAGGAAAAAAGTGCCCAGATTTTGCCACTCATGCAGTAATTGTCTGAGTTTTCCGAATTAGTTACATGAAAGGTTCGCAATATATGGATTCATAAAGTAATGAATATTTACGATATTCTTACGTACCAAAAATAGAAAAGTAACAGAAAGATGCCAAAAACCAAACACTTTTCTTCAAATTCACAAATCAACATTTAATAGGGGTGGAAGAGGAAAAAGTGCCCAGATTTTGCCACTCATGCAGTGATTGTCTGAGTTTTCCAAATGTAAAAAAGTTACATGAAAGGAAGAACTTTTGCAGTATGAATTCAAATTAATTAATGTTTATAATATTGTTACGGACCAAAAATAAGAAAATAACAGAAGAATGCCAAAAAATAAAATCAAGATCAGTGGCTTTGAAATTGAATTTGGTGTAATAATTTCAAGGTTTCTTGCTACAAACAATTCGAAACAATAATCTTAATCCTATACTAACCTACTTAAATAGACTAACCCGAATCTTCTTGACCTCTTTGAACGACGGTTGTTAGGCTATTTGTGTTATGGTTACAATTTGACTATTCCTTTTTTAAGAGTGGTATAAAAGTCTTCTTTCTTCGGCATGCTTTCGATGATAAATATCATGTATCGTATTAATATTACATGTTTTCTGAATTGAACCTATGATTTAAATTTTTTTTAGAAACTTTAGAGAGATATGAAATTGTTCATTCTCCTAATCTTTTTTTCTTCAAAATATTATTTTCGTTTATCATCAGATCTTTGAAGAATTCAAATTTTCCCCACAATGGCAATTTTATGTACATTTCAAAATTTCATTTTTACCTTCATTTTCTTCCGACATTCTACAGGACTATTTCTTAAATATTCCATATTCTGCAATAGCATTTATCCACTAATAGCTCAAAAAAATAAAAAAATAATTGGAAATGTGAAAAAGAAAATTCACAGGGATATTCCTTTCATTTCTTAATACTCTGTTATACATCAGTAGCGATGAAGGAGATCCCATTTCTTCGTCACATAGAGTAGGACTCACATGGGTCTACGTAGTTCATTTTCTAAGAACGAAAATTAAACAAAATGGTGATGGACTGTGGAGTAGCCCTTGCGGTGAGCATAAGCAGCATAATATCAGGCAATTTGACCATTTCCTTATCAAATTTTCTATTATCTTCTTTCATTTAGCTAATTAGGCTATCTATGGATAGCAGGTTTTGGTGGACCTTTTGATTTCAAATTACATTTGAAATATAAGTATGTAAGTTGAAGATCATATATGCCCTTGCCATTCAATCAGGCTGTCAGGGCTGTTTTGAAGGGGATTCGGGCTGTCCATGGCCCTAAAGGTGGCATTCACAACAGTCCGGAAGTGGCAAGAAAACCGCTATTCCCATGATCCTTTAAGTATATCCTAACGTTAAAGCATTAAATACATTTCAAATTTGATTTAAAATTCAGTGATGTAACTTCATTATTATCATGACTATATATTACCCACTCCATTTTATATGTTCACCAGCACAACGTTATTTTGTCATTGTAAAATCGTACAAGTCTGTTATGTCATTGCCATATATTTGGCCGGTAATCGGCTAAACTGGCAACCCTGGAACCTGTCTTAAACTGAGTGAGAGCTAAGACTACGTGCGCGCTTCGGTAAATTAATTTGTATGTCACAGCAGTTCCAGTATTTACAGCTTTATGGTTGATTAGAAAACAGGGATGCATGCCCAAAACATGGAAACGTTGTCAAAAGTAATTCCCGAATAAAACTTTTAAATTATTTTTTGTCTTCAAAAAATCTTAATAAAACGCGACTACTTAATGGTAACACCTAATAAGAAGTCACCCCTTTTCTTAAACTTTCTCAAAAAGTGCACGGCGAATTTTAAAAGCACACGGGGAACAGATAAGTCGTATGCCATTTTTTTCGAATCGTGAAGAAAATTTTGAACCATTCAAAATATGTCTGATTCTTATGTTATTCCTATACAAACTTTGAATTTGGATAGATGCATTGTGGGATAGTTTTCTAAAGGATTCCCCAATCGGGAGAACAAAACTGTTTTCCCACTCGTGGTACGAACCGGACCCTCTCTTATTTATTAAATTTAGTTAGATTAGCACTGAAAATAATGAGGGGAGCTTGTTTTTCCTGACTGCAAAAATTAAAGCCAGGCCTCTAGAAACTAAATTTTTTTGATTATATTTACAAATTGTTGAAGCTTATTATTTTCTGGGAAATAAGCTTTTCAACTTTTAGAGTAAGCTTTATTTTATCAAAGGAATGATTGACATTATCTATCTTATTGCTATTACTATCACTGAAAGATGAAATATTTTGCATGAAAGAGAATAAAATAAGCAAACAGACATTGGCGATCATGACCATTCAGTCATTTCTGTTTGGAGCTACGCGCATAAACTTATTGTTACTTAGGCTGTTGTTGGTTGCCCAGTTGTTTGGGCTTTGAACATATTTGACTCGCTGCCTTCATTTGCTTCTTTTGCCCTCAATTTTCCTACATACTGCAAGCTGTTCCAACCCACCCTCCCGATAAACATGCCCTAAAAATTCCATCTGTTTCCTTCTGATGGCATTGAGTAGGGACCTGTCCATGCCTAAAGCAATCAGGAAGGACATCATCATTTGTTTTCCTTTCTGTCCAAGAAATTTTCAACATTCTCCCGATGAACCACATTTTTGTTGCTTCTTGTCTTTGCTTAATGTCACTGTTAATTGTTTAGCATTTACAGCCATAGAGAAAAGTAGACCATACATATGCCTTCAAGGCACAGACTTTCGTGTCCATTCCAATATTTGTATTCTTTAAAATTGGATTCTTTTTTGTAAACACGTCTTTGGTAATTGCAATTCGTTTTCTAACTTCGTTAATGCACCGGCTACTTGATGTTAATGTGTAGCCAAGTACTTAAACTGTTGTACTTGTTTAATTATTTCTCCTTGGCTTCGTATAATACATAATGAGTTTCTGGCTTTTTCTTTAAAACCACCATACATTATGTTTTCTTTACATTTAGAGACAGCCCTCTTTTTTTACTTTCCTCTACAACTTTATCCAGAAGAGACTGTAGTTTTTCTTCTGACTCTGCTATAAGCACCGTATCATCTGCATAGCGTAGGTATACATTACAATAAGATAACTAAAAGGCGGTTGGGCCATATGGCGACATAGGGTCACTAAATGTCCCTTGGGACATTTAGTTACCCTGGGTCACCATATGGACTCTTAGTCCAGCGGATTTGGTAAAAAAATGTTCACCTTTTGATAAAAGCATGAAATTTGACACATTTGTTGATCATGCCATGGCATAGCCATGGCATCCATTTTTTCATAAATTCGGCCAATTTTCTCATATATAACCAGTGGCAGATCCAAGATTTTTCACAAGATAGACACTATTTGACCTCTCACACTGGACCAATGATTTTGCATTCATCTTAAGACAAAAGTTCTTAAATATAATCAAATAGAAGTTGTCATGGCAACCGTTGTAAGAGATCAACTTAGCTTGGCTAGTTTATGTGTTGAATACCAATATTTGAAAATTTGAGGTAATTCTAGCATACCACCGATAAATGCTAAAACAGGTTATGCTAATTTAGCTGCAGCATTAACAATATCAGTCTATGTTAGCTACGATTCAAAATCCCCGCCCTATGTCCTTGACATTATTAAGACACACTATAATAACCTCAACATATATGTTGAGGTACTACAACATTGATGTTTCAAGTTTTTTTATATTTTTTTATTATGTATGTGTGAGTTTCTTTGTGGTAAAAGTGCAAGGAATCTTTTGTATATATGCTGCGCTCTTTATAAGCACAGGTAAGTATTTAAGTAATTAATCATACCCACCAAGTATGCATGGCGTATAGAATCCACTTTGTGCAGTTGTAAACATCCTACATATGTTTTGAACGAGAAATTTGATATATCTGATATTCGTTCAGGCCGTTAATGTAAAACAGGGCTGTGGAATTTCACATCAAATTACCGGTAGTTGACGATAATTCCTGCTAATAGTTCAATTATCTCAGATGCATACAATACAAAACAAATCTTACAAAATGCTCAGGCAACTTCGTTCATATTTGGATAATCATTCGGATCATTAACTGATTTATATAAAACACCCTGTGGAGTTTCGACAACAGACATACAGACAGGTGATAATTCCCGTAAAATATTCAATTGTCTCAGACTGTCAGATGCATACATCCAATCTCAATATACCAAAATTATTTACCACATTGCTCAGGCAATTTTATTTAAACCAATATCGTACTTTACCGTTGCTTTTGGCTGTTTGGTATTAATTAAAAAAATAAATAATGTTGCATTGTGCAGTAATGCTCGGCACTGTGTACCATATCTTCTTAAGCGCACGGTTTTTGATAATTAATGTACTAGTTTAGTGGTAGAGAACTTCAAAATAACATAATGGTGAATTAAGCATGACAGATCTTATTTCGTTTAAAAGTTAATACATTTTAGGTAGAAATCTTATTTGTGTTGAAAAGACTGAAAGACTGGGGAATTTATTATTCGGGGCCCCATAACAAACATATTACTATGTCATTTCTTAGGGCCCCCAAAATGCTCGGGTGGAGTTTACCCACCCTTCCCATCCTATTGTTGCGCCACTGACGACCAGCATGCAACCCGTATTCTTTGGGCTGGCGGTGTTGATCGCGATATCGGTTGACTATTGTGGTGGTACGGTCGGTGAGCTGGTGGGTTCGATGTTGACTGCAATATCGGTTGATGGTTTTGTAGATTCATGGTAACCAGCGTGGCTTGTTTTAGGCTCTCTGAGTTGGCATGGTAGTAGGTGTGAAGTTGAAAATGCCGGCGTATATTTGAGTCTAAAGTTGCTTTATTTGAGTCAATCTCTTTGCAATATCTGAATATATAGCAATGGTAATATACCAAAGGAAAATGGTGGTAGGAAGACATTGTGGTCAATCCTGCCAGAAGCAAGTCCTTTCTGTCGTGAACTCCTAACCGCCTAACTTAGATGCATGTGGTTGCCACCAGGGATGCATATACTAGACGCAAATGTATCAAAACAATGATATAATGTACTGCAATAAGTAAGTGTTAGTGGTAAATGAGACCAAAAGTGATTTGTTTTTTCTAAAATAAGATTTTACCAAAATAATTGTCCCAACAACCATTCATTCTACCTTAATGATATGGAAGTTAGTATTTTTAGAGAACATAAGTTTAGTCAAAAAATTGATGTATTTTTCAAACATACTTTTTACTTACTCTGCTGCATACTGATTGGTCAATCATGAAATTTTGCATGTGTGCAACCTGATACATAGACTATTCAATAAATACATGTTTGGTTAGGTCAAATATTCAGTTTCATTTTCTCTCTTGAATAACTTACTGCATGGTTGTCATGACGATCTATACTATAGTACTACAGCTTAGGATTTTCATAATAATTTAAGGAATAAATACGAAAATGGCTGGTCTCAAATGCCATTTGAGATTAAGGACAATGTTATCGTACGGTTTTAGTTGACCAAGGTGATGAAATGTAAGACTGATACGATAACTTTTATCCCATTCCTAAATATTAAATTTTGTGGAGAAAAGTTTAGTAAAAATTGCAACATTAGTTGATCACTTTTCATATTCTCCTAATACCAGAATACTCATAAAACTTGCTTCTACTTTTGTTGCACAACCAATTGCATGGTGGTTGCTTAATATTCTCCTGATGCAGTAGACAGATGATACACTCCTAGCATAAGTGTTATTTTATTGCGATATTTAGAAAGCGTTGATGACCATCATTCTCCTTACATGTATCTTCCTGGTCTCAAAAGTATTTGAGACCATCCATTAACCAATGAAATTTCAGAAATCACACAAACCTATTAATGAATCAGGTTTTGATATGATTATCATTATCTTTTTCACCAAGAAAATCACAGTAACTATTGTATTTTGAAAGTTTTCGCAAAAATTCACCATACTGTACGTGGTTGTCATGACAACTTCAATTTCTGATGTCATAATCATAGATCTAGAGACTGATAGACAAAATATTTGTGTAAATTTTTCAGTTGAATGCAATACAAATAAAAACATTGTTTTCCAAAAAAAAATTGATAAGAAATTGAAATTTTCACACATTACAGTATTCAACACATATAACATTAATTTATTACAACGCTTGCCATGACCTCTATTTGATTAAATATTTGACTTTTTGTTATAAGATGCCATGCAAAACCATTGGGCAATTGTAAGAGGTCAAATGGTGTCTCTCCCGTTAAAAATCTTTGATCCACCAATAGTTACATAAGAGAAGATTGACCACAATTATTAAAAAACGGTTGCCATGGCAACCAAAAGTTCAATTTTTGATGACTCCACATCAAAAAAAAATTCTTAGGGCATGACTAATAACTGTGCTAAATTTCACCTTTTTATCAAAAACTGAACAATTTCATGAAGCTATGGCCGAAATCTGCTGGACTACCTGGGACATTTCGTGATCCGCGGTCACCACAGAAATGATTTTAACTTCAAATTCTAAAGCTGAAAGTAGGACGGTATCACTATCCCAGAATCTAATTATTGTTCGATTTTTTATACTATTTCAGCCCCACCCCCAATCCCCCTCCAAAAAACCACCAAAAAAAACAGAAATTTCCCACCAATTCTGGTCGCAAAATTCAATTTCCAATTTAAATGTGTTTGGAGGAAACTTACAAATCAGTGCTGGCATAGTTGAATGATTTAATTTTTTTTAAATTGACCCCCATATTTCATATTGGTTCAATCTAAATTTCAAATAGTCCATACCATACTCATTGAAATCATATTTATAGTGCACAATAAGTATTGACACATTTTGATACAATATTTTGAGGGTAGCTTCATTAAATTATGGGGTTGTCAGATTATATGATCTCAAACTTCGAATCGTGACCGTAACTTAAGATGATTTATGTGCAAAGTTCTTCAGACCTCTCAATGAAAATTACTTGAATTTGCAGTTGAAAATGAGATGAATTTTTACTTTTAATGTGTGTGTGGTGCATTAATAATCATACATCCCAATGAAAGCAATTTGCATAATAATTACGTTTTTGAGACACAATTTTGGATCAAACTCAATCAATGCCCTACACCTTTTCTGAACTTTTTCTATACCTTGACTTAGTAATGTGAATTCTATGCAAAGTACGTATTTTACGTTAAAAGAATCTTCTTTATCCCGAAATTTCACTCCAGATAATGAATGTAACAAAGCTACACATATACTGCGAGTAACACCTAACTTCTGCAGACCAAAAATGCATGCATTTGTAAGTACGCACAGTATACACACAGTAAATGCGCTAACAAGATTACTGCACGAGTTACTGGTGACCCAGGGTCACTAAATGGCCCAACTGGTGGCCCAGGGACATAAGGGCCACTTGGTGACCCAGGGTCATTAAATGGCCCTTGGGACATTTAGTGACCCAGGGTCATTAAATGGCCCTTGGGACATTTAGTGACCCTGGGTCACTAAATGGCCGACCGGTGGCCCAGGTACAATTAATGACTCTGCATGAGTTACTGGTTACCCAGGGTCACTAAATGTCCCAACCGAGTAAAAGGTCTTAATAGGCCTACTTGGCAGTACAAAAGCAATAATCAATTTTTCTACGCGGCACAGATTCTTAGTTACTGTCAAATTCACAAGAGTATGAAACAGCACATGTATATCTGACGCAGTTTGATTTCCAATCAAAGTGTTGAATTTGAGGTGTAAAAATACATAGATGTTATAAACATACATTAAACCTTCTTTCGTACATTTGCATATATTAAGAACTTCAATTGATCTGCGTTTAACAAAACTAATAATTTAAAGAATTTCTTTGGAGAATGTTATACTCTAAGCAAGAGTTAGTGCTTTAAAAGAATAGTGACACGTAACTGATGTATATTGTCTTTATATTCACTCCATCATGAAATTGAAAAGGTATCCATGAGTTTAAAAAAGTATCCATGAATTTGGAAAGGTATCTATGAATTTGATAAGGTTTCCATGAATTTAAAAAGGTATCCATTATTGTTGAATCTTTCTTTTTCTTAGTATCTTCTTTACCTTAATAAAGCTAGAACAAGTGATGTTAGCACCATGTCCATTTTGTTCTAAAATTACTTTTTCAGTTTGAATCTTTTACACAAATGTAAAACAATTAAAAACAATAGAATTATGATATAGCTTTTATTCTGAATTATACCTCACCAACAGGTTTTTCTTTGCAGTAATTACATATAAGCTATGTTATCGGCACCGTATGCTTTTCATACGTGCTTTTTAGAAGTGAATATGTGCGGAGTATGCAAATTGTCTGCACTCTCAATCCAAACTACAGCTATGTAAGGTGTCGCTCAAACACATGCAGGGAATTGTTATACCAACTTCATGCTTCGATTAAGGCTTGCTGGAATATCTATACCATGAGACCATATATAGATACATTGAAGTGCTCTTGGCGTATGAATATATATTCATATTCATCTATATAATTAACATATTGCATAATGCGGGCGCAATAAAGAAATGACTTTTATGGTACCGTCGTGCATGATGGAAAGAAAAATGTGCAAGGCTTTTTTAATGAATTTTCACTGACGGGCCAATTCATGGCAAAAAGAACATAGGTAGTCAATGGCAGTTAACCATATATATCGCTTTGTTGACTTCAAGAAGGCGTTTGACTCAGTGCACAGAGAAATCCTCTGGAAAATAATGGCAGCCTATGGTATTCCACAAAAGATAATATGTTTGATTAAAGCATTATATGAAGACAGTGAATGTGCAATTATAGATGGTGGTGTAAAAGTCAAAAGTAGTGTAAAGCAAAGTAATGTAATGTCAGGGTTCCTTTTTTTGATGGCGGTAGACTGAGTGATGAGGAAAACAACTGATGATAACAGGAATGGAATTAGATGGAAGCTCATGTCAACCCTTGAGGACTTAGATTTTGCTGATCTAGTTGTAAATGGAACATAAATTATAGAATCGGGAGGAATTTTGGGTAGTTGTGAAGTCAAATTTTAGTCGAGCGTTTTTCCCAAAACACACAGTGTCAACGTTACGGATTGGGACAACTGTAACGGAGAGAGAGTTGAACACACAGTTACAATGACGGGGTCGTCGCCTGCGTATTCGGTTATGATAGTACAAATGCTATCACGAAACGCTTAATACGACCCGGACGAGAACACAGGTACGACGTACGGACAGACATAACATCGACAACCAAGTCAATGTCCACGGCCTTTGATAACCAGTTGTGGTGCACTGGCGTGTCTACCCACCCCAGGATTGAACCCGGGGCCTCGTGGTCAGTAGACAGGTATGATAACTGCTACACCACAGTAGGTAGATCAACTGTAACGTAAGTGCAGGTGTTAGTTATAGTTATATGTTATTAGTTATATGTGTACATGTATGGATATTAAAGGTATATGGACGGGTAGCAACAACTTATGCTAAAATGGTTTAAAATCTATGAAAAGTAATGAGTAATGAAAATAGCAAAATATTATATATAACAAATTATATATATATATATATATATATATATATATATATATATATATATATATATATATATATATATATATATATATATATATATATACATATATATATATACATATAAATATATATATATATATATATATATATATATATATATATATATATATATGTATATATATATATATATATATATATATATATATATATATATATATATATATATATATATATATATATATATATATATGTATATATATATATATATATATATACATATATATATATATATATATATATATATATATATATATATATATATATATATATATATATATATATATATATATATATATATATATATATATATATATATATATATATATATATATATATATATATATATATATATATATATATATATATATATATATATATATATATATATATAATCTTCTTTAACTGTTTAAATTGCTTGTGTCCTTATGTAAACTTTATTGAAATTTTTGTAATATTTAATGCAATTTTGGGGAATTGAAATAACATAATTTTCAGAGCTTCACGGGCTTCCTTATCTGGACCCCTACCACTGCTTCGTCCGTGATTGGTTGTAACTTAGGTTACATAGTCAAAAACAAATTGTGGCTTAAAAACCATTAGAAATGTCAGGATAATAGTATAGCATAATCTAGTAAGGGTAATTATAATTATTCACCTAAAGAAAGTTTGAGGCAAAATAATTCAAATAGTAAAAAGTTAAATAAATTTTCTTTTGTATTTGGTGTAGCGGTTTAAAATCTTGTTATCTAAGTTTGAAATAATATAATGATTTTCATGGAACTGACGTCAATCGGCTTCGTTCATGATCATACATTGATGCCTATTACTGTATTAAAAAAATATGAATTGTTAACTCGCATCGAATATGCAATTCCGAAAAAGAATGCCAACGATGAATTTGTTTTTCTATGTGTTTTTAACACATGTGATTTACGACAAGTGTTCAATATAATCTCAGCTTATTCAACTTCATCTCTTTTAACTTTTTACTCAGGGGTTAATCAGAGCTTCCGAATTAATCAGGGCTTTAGAATAAAAAAGTTCTTTTTTTTATGCTTTTTGCCAACTGAATTGTTAAAACTGCATGATGGGTCCTTATGTAAACTTCATTGAATTTTTTGTATTATTTTAAGATATCGAAAAGAGCATCGAAATCTTGGACTCTTCAGAGCTTCCGGGAACTTCGGCCCCTGGTCCCCTCCTAGGGTTTTTACCCCTGATTTATCCATACCTTGAAAAGAAATCTTTTAATTGCTTATTCAATTAAACTGTTGAAAATTGTTTCAACAATATGTTTTTCCCAAATGATATATGTTAAGTCAGGGGTACAGCAACCAGTCTACTTGGTTCGAATATTGCCAAAAATGGACATAGGACAACTTTAATTTCCTGCGACTATGCTATGTGTATTCATCATGCAAACTTCATTGAAATTGTTGTATTATTTACAGCCATTTTGGGACATCGAAATAACATAATCTTCAGACCTTTCGGAACTTCGTCACCTGGATCCCTACCACGGCTTCGTAAATGGTTGATTTTTGCCTCAAAATATAATAAAATTCTTTTAACTTTTTAATAAATTGAATTGTTTAAAATACATGTGTCCTCGTCATGTAAACTTCATCAGTAGGGGAGAATGCTGGACTTTTGGTGTAATAATAAATACACCTAAAGTTGGAGCTTCGTGTTCATTAAGATCCATGGGGGCCGCCATTTTAACTATAGTGATAACGTTAAGTCATTGGAGATTTTTAAAGAGAACGCGTGGGATATTTTTAAAAGGAAAAACCGATAACAAATAAATATTTATTAGATTTGACCGCGGACTTTTTAATTTCATCGTGGACTTCGCGATTAGATAAGAAAAGACTTCCGTTGACAGGTCGTTGACCTTTTGAACAGCCCTCTCGACAGATGATTCTGCGTTGGCTTAGTTGTCACTGATACCGTGTACATGCATCATACGTTAGATTACACAAATACTACCGTTCTCTTAGTAAAAATCCCATTGATATAATGTTATCACAAGTTAAAATGGCGGCCTCCATTGATCTTAATGAATACGAAGCCCCAAGTTTGGTGTATTTTCTTATTACACCGAAAGTCCAGGATTCTCCCTGCCTGTTCATTGAACTTGAAAATTGTGTATTAATTTAAGCCATTTTATGGTAACGTAATCAAAGAACCTTCAGAGCTTCCGGGACTTCGTCCCATAGACCCCTACCAAGGCTTCGTCCCTGCTTGATTTTAATTTTAAAATAAAATAAAATCCTCTTTTAGCTCTTTAAATTACATGTGTTCTCTTGAAACTTCATTGAAATTTCTATAATATTTAAAGCAATTTTGAGGAATCGAATTCACATAATCTTGAGAGCTCAATTTTTCAGCTATAACTTTAAAATAAATATGAACTTTCACAATTCAAAGTAAAAGTTGGAGTGGTCAAGCAGGTCTATCTTATATGAAAGACGACTTTAAAATGAAAAAAAAAATCTAACTCCGCTAAGGAGATATTTGAGTTTAAAGCTCGGTCTTATTTTTTAGAAATGACTGGTGTAGTAAGTCTACCGTAGAATATTGGGGGCCTAAGCCTCACTTTCTTTACAATTGCTAATGTATTTTAAAAAAAAATCTATTAATTGTTTTGCTATTTGAAATATTTTCATCAAACTTTCTTCAGGCGGTTAATTAAAAGTACTCTTACTAGCTTCTGTTTTACTACTTTTCAGACATATGTAATGCGCAGGACAAAATATGATAGAATACATCAAGTCTTCAGCATATCTGACATATTATAATCTGAGGCTGTGACGTCACAACTTGTTTGCATGATTTTAGTCGTTTCTACACAAATGAGACAGAGATTTAAATCCCCTTATGGGATAAGATTTGTAAATGTTTATTTTGAAGTTTCAGGCTGAACCCAAAGATTTTGTCCCCGCAATGTTATTTGATGGTTTCCATATCTTTGAGATCCGCTGATTTAGAATCTGTGTGATGCCACCCTGGTGACCTTGAGCATTTTGAGATATCCTAGATATCTCCGACATGCAAAAAGTCATTGAAACGGTTGGAATAGAATCTATGACATGAACAACCTAGTCTTGGACACAAAAACCACTCTTATAGATGCTCTAAAAGCAAAGATATCACATGTTTTATAGGGCGGCGGCCATTCCGACGGCCATCTTGTATCTCTCACAACGCTCAAGGTCACCAGGGAAGCATTACGCAGATTCTGAATCAACGGGTCTCAAAGATATAGAAACTCATCAAAAAACATTGCGGGGACCAAACTTTTGGGTTATTGATATTGGGGCACTAGACTAAAATGCATTATTAGGAAATTAGGAACCTGCATACATTGCGTTAATTTATGGAAAATTCTCAATCACCGTTTCCAATATCATATAATAACCATTAGTGGTTAAATACGAAGATGAGATTTTGATATATTGCAAATTTTAAGACTTGCGAAAGTATAAGGTTAATTTAACTTGTATAAACTAGATATTCGTATAAATGTTGACACTGTGATTTGGAGATTGTGGCTTGTGAAATAAATATGCTAATATAAAGAATGGACATTTGATTGTTTCGAATAATTGCAAAAAAACAAGCGTATACAGGTATATGTACATGTTTGTATTATAAGTTCTTCCCACATTACAGGAAATTGTACATAATTTTTCCAACATTACTCATATTAAGTTCTTTTGTACAGAAAATAAGTTTTCAACTTTAGCTTGAAGTTGTGGAAGGTTTGATTAACATCTTTTAAACTGAAATCCTTATCTGTCCTAGAAAATAAGGACAGTTTCAAAAGGTCTTGGTCAGGGTATTGGGAGTGTACATTTTTCTTCGTTATTCTTATTAATATATTCCTTTGTATTGTTTTTCAAAAAGCTTTGTTTCTTCAGGACTCCATAGCGAATTTCATCGGTTTAACGACCGACAAGCCAAATTCTAATTGTGTTTTGAAATACATTTTTGTCTCATTTTGCTCATTTTACATGATGTAGATATTATTCTGATGATAATATTTAAAGTTATACTGGCACTGTATAGCAAGAGCATGAACTTACAGGGTTTAAAATATACTTAAAACCATGAAAACAGTAAAAGGTCTTACCTACATAGGTTAAAGATTGACCATTTTACAGCAGTGGCGTAACTAGACCTAGAAATTGGTGGGTGGTGGGGTGAGGGTTGCAAAATGTTAGTGGGGCCAAATTTGGCGAAAGGCTTTTTGTCTATTTAATCAGTGAACAATGTGAACTACAAATGCAGACATTCCTAACTCTTTATAAAGGTTGCCTGAAATAGCATACTCACGATTATTAGATAAATTAAAATAATAATTAAAAGACTTGTTGAACTAGCAGCCCCCACTCTTCCCAATTTGTGTTGTGCAAAAAAAAAAAAAAAGAAACTAATATGGCCTAGCGTTTAGCCTTATAGGATTTCACCTTCCCCGATTGGAAGTTAATATTGGGATATCAACAGAAAATTAAAACAATTTGTCAAATTGAATTAAAATCTAATAAGAATATTTAAGGAAATTTCGTTCATAATTGTCCTCAAAATTTTTCCTCATTTTGGACAATAATTTTCTCAAAATCAAATAAATTTGTCTTATATTAAGGAAATTTTCCAAAGTTTTAAAAAATGCCAAAAATAAACGAAATTTCCTTAAAATTGTTAGACAATTCATCGAAATTTTAAGAGGGGTGCCCGAAAATGATGGAAATTTAATGATTGAAAATCAAAGAACATTTCCCGAAAATGAAAATAAAATTGAAGGAAAATTTGGTGACATTTGTTTAAATTTTTGTCAAATTTGTAAACAAACTTTCCAAAAATTGAAAAGAATTGACACATATATCCTCCAAATTGAAGAAAATTGTATAAAACTGAAGGAAATTTTCCGAAAATTGCTCAAAAATTAAAAAAATTGTCAAATATTCCACAATATTTATCAGACAGTGCACGAATGAAATTTCACGAAAACCGGAGGACATTACACAAAAGTAAACGAAATATCCCTTAAGTTGACAAACAATTCACCAAAGCTTCAAAGAAAGTGCTCGGAAATGAAGAAAATTGTCTGAATATTGAAGAAGATTTTCAGATTAGCAGCAACGTCTGTGAATCATCAGTGCATGATTGTTTCACTTGTGACCGGGTAATTGTTTGCGAATCAGTTGTGAATTTCTTTTAATTTCTTTTCACAAATATTTATACATATATTTTGTCTGGGGCCAGAATTCTCTTTTTGGGGATTCTTTTTGTTGAGGGAGGGGTCATAATTTCATAAGGGGGATCTAGGCCAGGTCCATCTGTAGCTACGCCACTGTTTTACAGCATTTTAAGGGCTATTCTAATTCTAAGGGCTATTAATGACCGTTTAAACACGATTCTGCTTAGAATGCAATACTTTTTTCATCTGTTTCTTTACATGTAAATATCTTTAATAGTTTAAAGTACTGGTATATTAAAAATGACATCACAGGCCTGAATTCTTTAGAATTTTTGGCAATTGTTTGTTCTCGATTTGGCTGGACATGAGTTACTTAAACAAAGACCGTATAAAAAGTAACCGATATTGAAAGCTGTTGTTTTTTACCTTTTTTTTCAAATTATATCCTTTTTGGATACAAACTTGATTAACTCTTTAAATTGACAGCAAATATAGGTATCAAGACTCGGAGTACAAACGTGTGATGAAATTTCCTATTAATCCTTGACAATTGGCAATCTTTACCCCAGAGATTACTCATTTCTTTTGCTTTTAATGCCATTTTGGACAAGCACCTTTAATTATTATTCTATATACTAACTATCCAAATTGTGAGGCTGAGGGAGAAGAAAGGTAAGGGCAGAAACACCCGTACCCAACTCAGTATATGATGCATGTGATAATGATATACATTGCAGTTTTGTGTTTTTATAGCCGATTTGTATTTACCCTGTTGGCAATGATCTGGATTTTTACCAAATCCTCCATTCTGGTAGGCTACATGCACTAATCTTAATGGGGTCGTTGCGACGATTTCTTTACCACAATTACCGTCTTTGTCTGTTTTCCAGTTTTTAATTTCCCCGTTCTTGTTCTTCCTCTTCCTTTGTTTTTCCTCATTTTCACCGTTAATTCCCTTTCTTGTTTTCCAATCTCTCTTCTCTACCGTGCTTAGTGGCTTCTGGTGAAATCTGTGCAAAAGAGGAAAAACAGTTGTAAATACTGCCACAAAATATTTCATAATTCTTACAAGTGTCGTAATTAAAGAGAACAGGGTGCATAAAGCTTTGGAAAGGAATTTGTAGCAAAATTTGATCCGTTTTGGAAACATTTGAGATATTTTCACCCTAGATTTTCTTGAATTATGACCCTAAATTATCCTTCTATAATGCCCGAAAATTTCAAAATGCAGACACGGCTCAAGAAGTACCATTCTACTTTGCATTGCATATCTTTTTGTAGTTCTTCTGGGCGTTGTATACGTGAGATTGGGGGTGAGAGGGTGGGGTTTGCCGTTTGCTTACCGTTAATGGTGGAGTCAGGGATACCAAGGAATATTGATGGCGTTATTGCTAAAAATGGGTATGGAGTCCGCACATTTTCCCTGATTTTGAAGCTACTAATTTTCGGAAACGTGGTAAAATGTGCAATCCATTTATTTCGAGGGGGATGAGATTGATGCGAAACTTACCAACTTTGTTAGAATTTTAGTTTTTATATTATCATAGCGACAGCCTCCTATTTTAACTCAATTTTTAGTAGTCTCTGGTCAAATTGATATCAAGTGTTTCCCACAGTACAATAAAAATTGTCATCGATCGATTTTTCAAATTTGACTCTGTACTTTTTGCCTTTATGTGTTAACTTTATTTTGTAAATATGAAGACCCATCATTATGGAACATAATTTTCTGCGAGGAAATACAATTATGATTTTAAGAAATATATTTTTGCAAAAGCTTGGTAATTTGTTTTTCACACATTTTGGTAAGTTCTTGATTATAATGATTACCTTTTTATTTTTACAATTTTGTGGGAACCTGTACTAATCAATTAGTCAGTACCATATGATATTAACATCTAAATATGATTTTTAGGGAAAAACTTGATTCAGTCGTTTTAAAAGATGACGCAGATAATGTCCGTTGTGTCAGTTTTTAGCTTAAAAATGTGTCTTTTTTGTTTCAGATTTTCACTAAAAAGTGCATCATCCTGCCAGCTGCTGGAGAAAAAGCCCTGATTAATAAAGTTGGCTATGGAATTTTTAATTTTGTTTTATGAATAAGTTAACGTCCAACCTCACCAAGTGTGCAATTACCAGTTTTTCGCGAAATATGTTTCTGTGCCTATAGATTTGGCCTATTTTACATTACTCCACCACCACCCCTAAGCACTCCGCCTTCCCCTCCCGTCAAAGAGAAGAAATCCACTTACTCCATCTGCAGCACCCGCTCCTTGTGTGTCCACTACAAATAAAAGCAACATTGCCATCATCACATAATCGATCAGCAAAAGTACAGACACCTTCATCGTTGTGAGGAATGTTTGTAGTCTCTCTAAAACAGTCACTTGTTGTGTTTAATATTGTCTGCAACAAGAAACACACCAAAGGATATGTGAACAGGTATTATATATTACAAGTGAGATTATGTGTTGACCAGAGAGAGCATTAAATCATGAGAAAATTGGTGTTTATATTATGTCAAAGGCAACTGTAGTTTGAAGTTTCCTAGTTATTTATTCCTTATCAAAGCTTGAAAATTGTTAATGTCGTAAATGTATGCAAAAGTTGTGACGTATAGAAGAGAAGGCAGCTCAAAACCTGTAAGTGTTTAAAGGCCAAATATATTGTTAACGTGGATACCGTGAAGATCAAAAATATGATACAATCCAACGTTTCTGATTGGTCAAACTGTTCACACAATCAACCGACATGCAATTAATTACCGCTTATTTTCATAGCATATTTTCTTCAAATTGCCCTCAAAAACTTTTGCATATTCTAAAACGGCATGAAATATAACACCATGATCACAGATTTACATTTCAGATGACATGATAAATTACATAGTATTTATGCACGAAATATTGTGTCAGTAATGACCGTTTGACATTTTGATACAAAATTTTGGGGTAACTTCATTAAATTATAGGGTTGGCAGATTATATAATATCAAAACTTCGAATCGTGACCTTAACTTAATTGATTTATGTACAAAGTTCTTCAGATCTCCCAATGAAAATTACCTAAGTTTGCAGTTGAAAATGAGACAGATTATCACTTTTAATGTGTAGTGCATCAATAATCATACATCCCAATGAAAGCAATTTGCATAATAATTACGTTTTTGAGACACAATTTTGGATCAAACTCAATGAATTTCCTACACCTTTTCTGAACTTTGTTAACACTGCACAAAGGTCCCGTTTGTGCCGATTAAAGTTTCCTGAATTTGTGATTGTAAATAAATGGAACACGATATTTACTTTAATCAGCCCAATGAAAACAATTTACGTCATAATTACTTTTTAACATAAAATTTTTGGGAGAGATGTAGGCAATTTTCTGGAACTTTAGTTACGAGCCTACCGTCCCGTAAGTTGTCAAAACTTAGAAACGAAAATAGAAAGTGTGAAAATGTTCTATACCTTGACATAACAATGTGAAATTTAGGCAAAGTACGTATTTCATGTAAAAAGAATCTTCTTTATCCCGAAATTTCACTCCAGAAAATTAGTATAAGAAGGTTACACATATACTGCGAGTAACACCTAACTTCTGCAGACCAACAATGCGTGCATTCGTACGTACGCAAAGTATACACACACAGTAAATGCGTTAAGAAGATTACTGCACAAGTTACTGGTGACCCAGGGTCACTAAATGGCCCAACTGGTGGCCCAGGGATATTTAGTAACCCTGGGTCACTAAATGGCCAAGGGCCACTTGGTGAACCAGGGCCCTAATGACCCTGGGTCACTAAATGGCCCAATCGGTGGCCCAGGTACATTTAGTGACCCTGGGTCACCAGTGACCCAGGGCTACTAAATGGCTAAGGACCACTTGATGAGCAGGGTCATTAAATGGACCTTGGGATATTTAGTGACCCTGGGTCACTAAATGGCCCAACCGGTGGCTCAGGTACATTTAGTGATCCTGGGTCACTAACTGTTCCAACCGAGTAAAAGGTCTTAGTATGCCTACTTGGAAGTACAAAAGCAATTTCAATTTTTCTACGCGTTACAGATTCTTAGTTACTGTCAAATTCACAAGAGTATGAAAGAGTGCATGTATATCTGACGCACTTTGATTTCTAATCAACGTGTTGGATGAGAAAGATGTTTAAAAATTCAACAACGTCTGAATTTGAAGTGTAAAAAATACATAGACTTCATAGACCTACATTAAACATTCTTTCGTAAAATTGGCATACATTAGGAACTTCAGTTGATCTGCGATAAGAAACCAATAATCTAAAGGATTTCTTCGGAGAATTTTATACTCTAAACAACAGGGGGTTAGTACTTTAAAAGAATAGTGACACGTAATTTATGTATATTGTCTTTATATTCACTCAATCATGAAATTGAAAAGGTACCCGTGAATTTGAAAAGGTCACCGTGAATTTGAAAAAGTATCCATGAGTTTAAAAAGGTATCCATAAATTTGAAAAAGTATCCATGAATTTGATAAAGTACCTATGAATTTGAAAAGGTATCCAAGAGTTTGAAAAGTTATTCATGAATTTGAACAGGTATCCATGAATTTGGAAGGGTATCCATGAGTTTGAAAAAGTATCCATTTTTTTTTTGATCGTTTCTTTTTCTTAGTATCTTCCTTACCTTAATAAAGCTAGAACTAGTGATGTTAGCACCATGTCCATTTTGTTCTAAAATTACTTTTTCAGTTTGAGTCTTTTACACAAAAGTAAAACAATTAAAAACAATAGAATTGTGATATAGCTTTTATTCTAAATTGAAACTCACCAGCAGGTTTTATATTGCAGTAATTACATAAAAGCTACGTTATCGGCACCGTATGCTTTTCATACGTGCTTTTTAGAAGTGAATATGTGCGGAGTATGCAAATTGTCTGCACTCTCAATCCAAACTACAGCTATGTAAGGTGTCGCTCAAACACATGCAGGGAATTGTTATACCAACTTCATGCTTCGATTAAGGCTTGCTGGAATATCTATACCATGAGACCATATATAGATACATTGAAGTGCTCTTGGCGTATGAATATATATATATTCATATTCATCTATATAATTAACATATTGCACAATGCGGGCGCAATAAAGAAATGACTTTTATGGTACCGTCGTACATGATGGAAAGGAAAATGTGCAAGGCTTTTTTAATGAATTTCCACTGACGGGCCAATTAATGGCAAAAAGAACATAGACAATAAATCCCTAAAACCTAAGTTCTGGGAGATAAGGGGGAGTGGGGGAGAGGGGGGAGGAGTTCTGGGAGAGATATATCCTCCCTTTTTTTAAAGAAAATAATGCCAACAACTTCGATAAAAGTACCTCTTGAATGTATATTTTCCCTATAGGCTTAAAAATTAATTAAGCTTATCTACTTTTCATTTGGCTTGTCAAGCCCTAAAGTAAAACATACAGGTTATACTTGCCAATACAACACATTTTGAAAGAAGTGGTGGGCCAAATCAAGTGACTGGTTGGCCACTTGGCCTGGAAATATGACGAATCAAAACTAACGCTTTTACTTAAAGTTTGTGAATGTGAATTTCTTTCGCAATTTAAAAAAACAGCAATTATCAAAATAGGTCAAGTAATTAAATGCACAACGCACACAATTGCATATACCTGGTTTTAAGTCATAAAACCCAAACCTATAGGTTTTAGACACGATATGTCGACTTTAAAGAAAAGGTACTGTCCCATAAATAAATTCAGAAGCGAACGCTGGTAACGTCACTTTCGGTTTTCAATACCCCTATTTATTGCCAGAAATTTACGATGATATCGATCACACATCCGTAGGATCGAACATATAGGGGCCTACATTTGATAGGCCTATCAATATCATCACTGATTTCTCGCAATCAATAAGAACTAGAACAACAATGATGTAGTAGCTCAACATATTTTTGGGGTGCTTAAGCCTGTTTTTTTGTTGGTGGGTTGTTAATTCGAGTAGGCTGGGGTTGCTAGGAGAGAAATACATGTTGGATGTTTATTTTGGGGGAAATGCAAGCAGGAGCTTTAATATTTTTGTGATGTAAGAACATAAATGATGTAGTGGCTCAATATATGTTTTGGGTAGGTATTAGACTGTTTTTGTTGGTGGGGAGTTACATTTGGTAGGCTTGGGTTGTTAGGAAAGGAATACAAGTTTGATTAGCAGTGACGCAACAAAAGGTTTTGGAATGTTTAGAAGGGTAGGTAAACCTTACAGGCCTTGGAAAGAATTGATTTGGGACTAGCCTCTAACAATGACACTGCAATATCTTTGATATATTTTGATTTAAATTTTCCAAAAATGAGCAAAATGTTCCGAAAATGAGCAAAAATTTCCAAAAATGAGCACATTTTCCAAAAATTAAAGAATAATTTCTTGAAATTAAAAAATAGTACCCGAAATTAAAAGAAATTTTCACAAAAATGTTCTGAAAATTGAAGAAAATTGTCCGGAACTAAAGGGAATTACCCCCAAATTGGCCAAAAAGTTCCCGAAATTAAACAATATTTTCCGAAAATGAGCAACATTTCTACCAAAAATGAAAGAAAATTTCACGAAAATGTTCTGAAAATCGAAGAGAATTGTCAAAACTTCTAAAAAGATAGCAAAAGTCACCCAGAGGTGCAGGAGGGGGGCATATAACAAGTGAAAATTTATCGAAAATGTCCCATTTTGTGTATTGGCACCCCCATTTCCACCCCACCGACTAAGAATTTCTTTAAATAGGCACTGGATGTATGCGTAAGTTACAGTAATACAGTCTGTTTCTTTACAAAATTACTGTGTATTAGCCAGGTCATGCGTCTAATGTGATCTACAGAATACTTATGCAAGGCGTTTGTTCGATCTATTATAACTTGGTGATTTTATTCGCGTTATATTATTGAAATACAATTTAAACTATTTAGCCATTCTTGGCTTTTAATAGGTCTTTAAACCCAATTCAGCTATCAACTACAACAATTATACGCTAATTGGACTACTAATTGGGAGAAATCCCAAATGGAATAGCACGCTCAATTAGCATATGCAAGATATTATTTTAACGCTCCAGCCAATGAAAACAAAGTTTTCTTTCAATCGGAGATGATCGATGGTATTTCCCCGAGCCAATGTTATTATATATGCTAAATTCCTTCGGATTGCTCCGAGTGAAATCCAAGTATTTGAAAGATTGTAAGTGAATTTTGGAATGCAGAATTCGTTAAAACTACGCAACAAAATGAATTGTTATTGCATCAACATATCGATCTATTTAAGCCAAACATAGCAACAAGACAGCAAAATATCCAAAAGACGCATAGGATAGGATAAGCGCTGCAAAACTCCAAACGTATCCGGGCGAGAACCTGGCTCTTAAGTTAGTCATCGCATAAGCTCAAATCCCTTAAAAAGATGTTGAGCTAAAAAAATGAAAACTGAAAATGACGTTACCAGCGCGGCGGCGTGCACTTTTTAATTTATTTATGGGACGATACCTTTCCTTTAAATAACTCGTCCTCACCCACGGGAGGTTGAAACAAAGAGTTGGTATAGTAGGGTTACTCTTATCCGAATATAGATACTCATCAGCAGAATGATAATAATGACTCTTATCCGAATATAGATACTCATTAGCTGATTGATAATAATGACTCTTATCCGAATATAGATACTCATCAGCTGAATAATAATAATGACTCTTATCCGAATATAGATACTCATCAGCTGAATAATAATAATGACTCTTATGCGAATATAGATAGTACTCATTAGCGGAATGATAATAATGTATATTTTTCGGTGAGAGAATTAGCCGATGTTAACCAAATAGATAGCGATCATTATGGGTGTGTAATTAATATAATCATTAAATATAATATAATCATTAAATTGAAGCGAGTTGTCATGAGGTACTCTTGTAATTTTATTTGAAAATTTGATTAGTAATTTTCCATGGGTGTTCACATCAGTGTTCATTCATCAGGTTTGCAATTGTAATACATTTTTATATATACTCTAATGCTATGATTCAATTCGTTTCAAAAATTAATATAATCAATTTTGTTAATATCACTAGCAATTCTAGGAACTTCACGATAATGTTTGTTTTATATTTCATTGATTTGAGAATACCGAAGGTTGTCTATGCATGGACGATGTTTTTGGTCAATATTGTAATGCACTTAAGTAAAGCATTTATTGTAATAAGAGTATTTGAAAAAAGATCATAAGCAAAGACATCAGTTTGATTTACACCGTTCGAGAGGGTGAATAGGCTGAAGAAAACATTCTTTGCAATATATTCCTACTGAAGAGGAGATCTCAGTAAAATTCGTAAAAATTGAGATGTTCATACCTCACGTCACATCCGGTTGTAGATCATTTCTAATTAAGTACGTATAGTACTCATTGTGTGTGTATGTACAGTGTGCTTGTCACTTCCGCGGCGGCTATTGATTGGTTGTCGGTATTTGTGTATGACCATTCAGAAACGTATACTTTTATCGTATATTACCATGAGTACTGTTTATGTTGAAATAATATCTGGCCCGAGACAGCGAAAAGAGTCCCTTCTTCCGAAGCTAATTAAAAGTAACATTACTGTAATAATTGCATATTAAACCGTTACAAAAACCACTTTAAACTATTATCATTTGAGATGTTATTTACATCTATGCCAGGGGACTCCAAATGATATATCAAGAATTCGTTGTTGCTTATCACCATTTATAGTACAGTTTAAAGGAAAGGTATCCTCCATAAATATATTCAGAAGTGAATTTAAAGTGCTGATAACGTCACTTCCGGTTTTCAATTTTCCTTATTGATTGCGAGAAATCTGTGACGTTATCGATAACACATCTTCGGCCTGGCGGATGTGTGATCGATAACATCGACGATTTCTCGCGATCAATAGGGAATATTAAAAACCGGAAGTGACGTTACCAGCACGGCGGCGTTTACTTCTAAATGTATTTATGGGACGATGCATTTCCTTGTTATCATCTATGACGTATTGGAATGGATGTATATTTTGGGAGAACATGGTGTACATATATGATATTTCACATGACGTCACACACGCTTTCACGCATGCACGCTAACTTTAACTTATCTTGCAGACCGTTTTTCGCGAGTCACTGTTGCTTCTATATGTTCATCGTGTATTTTGAAAAACTAACCTTGTTTTCTTTACAATCAGTCGAGTAAGTATACGTTTGGTTATTTTAAACAAAACTCACAGTTATCCTGTATTTTGGTGTGATGAAATGAAAATATGTTTTCCTGTTATTTTTATGATGGAATTTTAGTATTTTTTCTAAACATATGCGAGTTAATTTGCCATGATCCCCCACCCCCCATTTCCCCCCTCCCCCCAAAAAGTCACTTGATTCGCGAAATACTTCTATGGTCATGTAAGGAGCCTTTCAATGCAAATGTTACCATTGTTCGTATCTTGCACAGTGTATAGAATCATATAATTTACAAATAACCCGAATAAGATCAGAACAAAGATGTGTGGACAGAGAGATGAAACATACAAAAAGGAAAAGACATAATTTACATATCAAAACATTTTCCATCTTTTGTACAAGCGATGTCAACACATCATCTTGATTTGTTTTCGAAGAAGTTTGTGCATTTTTATAAAGGCCTATGATTCTTGATCCTTTCAGCTTCCTTCTACTTTGTATTTTTCCTCTCGTTGTGTAGGTCATGAGGGTGATGATGATTCCCCATTGTTACTTCTGTTTTTAGTTCCATTCAATAAATTCAATCTATGTTGTCACCAGAAAAGTTGATTCTAAGCTTTCCGATGGCAAGGTTGGTCATTACATCTGTCGAATTCTCATTTTCTCATCTTTTACAGTTTACACCAAATCTATAGGGATAAACTTATGACTAACTTATGTAAACTGAATATCGCTCCTGTGTTGTATTTATCTTTTGAATAGAGTGCTTCATCACATTTTCTCCATATGCACGGGTTTAATTCCATGATGATTAAGTATGAGTCCCGTGGTTTTGGTGTTCAGCTAGAGTTTTACACCATGACATATTCACATTCACTTCATGAAGCTTATTATAGGATTTTTTGTTCAAAATCACTGTTTTATTCATAATGAAATGATCAATTCTGACAAATTTTCTTTTACCTGTGTAATGTATGGCTCAAAAGCTTAGAAATTGTTATCGTGTATGCTGTGACAGTATGATATCCATGTTAAATGCAGAACAAGTTTTATTATGCATGGGTTGTCACACACAGTAACAAAATACAAATATTAGGTGGGTGTGTGACTTCCTATTGACGCACAGCTTATTATGGTCGCACTGCTTCTTAATGTCGCACAGCTTCTTATTGTCGCACTGCTTCTTATTGTCGCACTGCCTCTTATTGTCACACTGCTTCTTATTGTCACACACTAGGTGCTTCCTATTGTCACACTGTTTCCTATTGTCACACACTAGGTGCTTCCTATTGTCACACTGCTTCTTATTGTCACACACTAGGTGCTACTTATTATCATACTGCTCCTTATTGTCACACACAAGGTGCTTCTTATTGTCGCACTGCTTCTTATTGTCGCACTGCCTCTTATTGTCACACTGCTTCTTATTGTCACACACTAGGTGCTTCCTATTGTCACACTGTTTCCTATTGTCACACACTAGGTACTTCCTATTGTCACACTGTTTCTTATTGTCACACACTAGGTGCTACTTATTATCATACTGCTTCTTATTGTCACACTGCTTCTTATTGTCACACGCTAGGTGCTTCCTATTGTCACACTGCTTCTTATTGTCACACACTAGGTGCTACTTATTATCATACTGCTCCTTATTGTCACACACAAGGTGCTTCTTATTGTCGCACTGCTTCTTATTGTCGCACTGCTCCTTATTGTCACACACTAGGTGCTTCCTATTGTCGCACTGCTTCTCATTGTCACACACTAGGTGCTTCCTATTGTCACACTGCTTCTTAATGTCACACACAAGGTGCTTTGTATTGCCACACATGTGCGACAATAGGAAACAGAGAGCGACGACAATAGGAAGCAGCCCAATCAGTCCGGGAGCATGCCTATTAATAGGAACATTTTCAACACACGAGAATATTGAAGTCATGCAGCCATATTGATCAGATGTTGCTATAGAATGTCATAGTTTTTAATTTATGTACTTAAAATATTAAAAAAACATTAAGTTGAAAAACATTTGAATTTTCAAACTGGCCGTTTCGCGCCTAAAAGCCTATCGTTATTGTCTATTTTATCTAATATTTCGAAAACGGCGTAGTGAACATATCACATGGGAGTGGAAAAGTTGTAGCCATGACAGTAATGAAGGTATTTTCATGAGTTTTAAGTTTCCCCTAGCAAAGATATTTCTCCCATTTTTCACATTTTTAGGATGATTTCTCTGTCGGAAATTTTATCAAACTGTCCTGTCCCAGCCTCTCTGTGTCGGAATATTTTTGAAAAGCAAAAAAAAAAAAAGAAAGAAACAGGTCATCAGCAATTTTTGACGTAATCTAACATTAATTTAATACAAATGTTCTATATTTGCCAGACTTTGGGATACGAAATCACTTTCCAACCAAATGCTTTCCTGAAGCTAAAACTAAGCCTTTAGTTACGCCACTGGGAGGCACCAAATTTGTTCACCCCCACATGAAAAAATTACAAATAAATTTGTTAACGACAGGGCCCCTCTCTAAATGTTAGTGCTCTTTCTGCAGATTCAATAATCCCTTCTGAATATAATTAACTTCCACGTGGAAAAGTCTTATCTGCTTACTGGACTGCTTCCAATTGTCGCACACTATGTGTTTCCTATTGTCGCACATGTGTGACAATAAGAAGCACCTCAGTGTGCGACAATAAGAAGAAATGTGACAATAAGAAGCACCTTGTGTGTGGCAATAAAAAGAATTATGACAATAGGAAGCACCTAGTGTGTGACAATAAGAAGCAGTGCGACAATAAGAAGCTGTGCGTCAATAGGAAGCCGCACAGGTGAGCCATTGTTACTTGCTAAAGCTAAAACTATAATTAATACCCAAACCTGTGTGATATTTCATATATTTTGGGCATTTGAGCCTCAAACAGATTCGTGTTGGTGTCCCTGTTTCACCTGTACTGACATGGAACATTTTTCATAAAACAAAATGGTGCAAGAAAGTTTTAAGCTGCTTAACTACCATGATCATTCGAAAAAGTGAATACAAAAGGAAGCACAATCAATAAAGTAAGATAAATATACATATTTTTTTGAAAATATAATAGATATGCCATAAAGCGATACTGTTTTTACCATTAATTAATGGAGGTACCCTTGTACGTATCTAGCGTTTCCCCCTTCTCTTTGGTTTCTTCTGTTTTTAATACTGTATTCTTATTATTTATTTGTTAAAAGGTAACACGGAATTATAATTGTTTGAAAATACTTATAGTGCTTGTCAATCTCATTATTTTCGCTCCTGTTTTGCTTCAAGATACACTAGGTTATCCGAAATTATTTTCCATGGCTCACTGATCTCCCACTGAACTACCCAGAACTGCCTAAAACACTTTCATCGCAATCGCTTGTGAAAATGATTTTTGGAGGAAGTGATTGCAAGCCTAAACAAACACACCAAGGTGTCCGTTACAATCTCATAAGCATATAGTTAATTGCTCATATTAATGTCATCAAACTATAGCATTCAACGTATTCCTCATCTCAGTCAGATTTTCAATGTCTAATCCGAATATCTGGAATGATTTTTCTTATGTCAAAAATATAACTCAGACACCTTGTTTCAAAAGAAACTAACAAGGTCACCACTGTTCGAATATAACTTATGTAGCTTTACGTTTTTTCTGATGCATGTAATTATAAATAAGTTCAATATCTTATTTTATTCCTGCTGCCGTGTGTGATAAATTTTCCTTTTTTAGTACTTTATTTGTATTGCTTTTATTTGTTAAAAGATAACAAAGCATCATAATTGTTTCAAGCATACTTTCAATCTGAATGTGTTTGCTGTGATTTTGCTTCAATATACGTTGAGTTTGCCTGAATAATTTTGCAGGCAAAAGTGGACTCTCTGAAAATAGCGGCCCCTGACCTCCACCCTTGGCGCAACTGAACAGCTGAAAAGTAAGTCTCTATATTTAAGTGAACCTCTATTGAACTTTTTTTGCATGTACATGCTTAGTGACGACGACGAGTGAATACACAATTACAATGACGGGGTCGTCGCCTGCGTAATCGGTTATTATAGTAACAATGCTATCACGAAACGCTTAAAACGACCCGGACGAGAACACAGGTACGACGTACGGACAGAAATAACATCGACAATAAAGTCAATGTCCACGGCCTTTGATAACCAGTTGTGGTGCACTGGCTTGTCTACCCAACCCAGGCTTGAACCCAGGGCCTCGTGGTCTGCAGACATATATTATAACCGCTACACCACAGTAGGCAGACACATGCTTAGTGACGACGACGAGCCTGAATACACAATTACAATGACGGGGTCGTCGCCTGCGTATTCGGTTATGATAGTAACAATGCTATATCGAAACGCTTAAAACGACCCGGACGAGAACACAGGTACGACGTACGGACAGACATAACATCGACAACCAAGTCAATGTCCACGGCCTTTGATAACCAGTTGTGGTGCACTGGCGACATGCTTAGTGAGAGAGAGAGAGTTGAACACACAATTACAATGACGGGGTCGTCGCCTGCGTATTCAGTTATGATAGTACAAATGCTATCACGACACGCTTAATACGACCCGGACGAGAACACAGGTACGACGTACGGACAGACATAACATCGACAACCAAGTCAATGTCCACGGCCTTTGATAACCAGTTGTGGTGCACTGGCGTGTCTACCCACCCCAGGATTAAACCTGGGGCCTCGTGGTCTGTAGACAGGTATGATAACCGCTACACCACAGTAGGTAGATAAGTGCTCTGTGCGTACCTTTTTATATCAGGAAGGTGTGAAACAGCTGTTTGCTTATAGAGTATGTACATGTGACATCACACATACTCAGCTGGGCACCGGAAGTAAGTTTTTATTTAATGTCTACTGTACATGAATTACGCTTGTTGAAAATGTGAAAAGCAGACAGTTTCGGTAATCGAAAGCAAAATACAAAATTCAAAAAACATTCTTTAAACTCAAAATCACTCAGAAATGAATGTTTTTCATTTTAGCAATGGTCAGTTTTGATATGAAAGATACTAACACATGGAAACAAACCAAGAGCGTATTTTTCTGTGCTCTCTTTGTTTGTATACTAAGTTATTTGACCTGTGACTCGATGATTTCCTGCACCGAGAGCAGATGAAGTTGGTGCAAATACTTTATAGCCATATAGTTATATGTGGGGATGAGATATTGTAGTCACTTTGCTGTATAGGCAAATAACTGCCTATACCTCTTACACTACATAACCCCCCCCCCCCCCTCCCCCTTCCCCACCTTCTTGATATAAGGGGCTGGTGGGACCACCACCAACCCCTAATATCTCATATGATGACCTCATATTAGGTGTTAGGAGTCATAAGTTTTTAGAACGGGACAAAATTTGGTTATTTTTGCGTCTGTCCGTGGATTTGTGTATGTGTGTGTGTTTATACACCTTTAAAGCGATGACACGCACACAACCGATGACGTCCTCGTTTGTTTTTAGTTCTAAAAATGGCTGTTTTTAAAACTTTTATGACTAAAACACTACCTAGTTCAGTATTTTTGCATTTCGGTACATGTCACCTGTTAGATAGGATAAGTTAAAGATAGGAGTGTAACCTAATTTCCTAATACCGCTATCCCATATGTGTGTTGTATATTGATTGGTCACCAGTTATATAGGATTACGCCCACGTCATCAGTTGTAGGGTCTACACATGTATGGGTGAGTGGTCACCAGTTATATAGGATTATGGATACGTCACCAGTTGTAGGGTCTACACACGTACGCGCGCGTGTGTGTGTGTGTGCGTCATGTGTGCGTATATAACAATTAATTTTGTGTCACTTATAACGCAAATGAAAAAATAGTGTTTTGTGGTTTTGTGGTACAAAGTTCAAAGGTCACAGGTCAAATGAAACAAGTTTTTGGTGATGGCTGTTTCTTTTGAAGGAATTACTTGGTATCTTCACTTATTGCATAGGTAGGTAGGGTTTGGCATTCTTACACAAATTGAAAATAATTGGAGGTTAAAGGTCATGGGTGAAAGGTCAAATCAGTGTTTTTATGCGACATTTTGCGCCATTTTAAACTAAAAAAGTACAAGACTTATACCAACCCTATGTTGTACCATGATACCTTGGTACATGAATTTATGTCCAGTAGACTCTGGGGTCAAAAGGTCAAAGGTCACAGAGCAGTTTACCACTTTTCACCATTTCCCCATACATTTAGGGAATGGTAAGTGTGACGTAAGCATGAACGGTGCCATACAGTAGGGTACGATAAATGTGAAAAATTTCAGAAGTTATTTTAGTGATTAGGGTCAAGGGTCAGAGGTCAAATATGTAATTTTATGCGTAATTATGTATTAATTTAGACAATTTTGTGCCACTCTAAATTCTGAAAGTGCAAGACCTATACCAATCCTATGTTTGTATCACATGGTACATGAACTTGTGTTCCGTAAACTCTGAGGTCAAAAGGTCAAAGGTCACAATACTAGTGACCCCTTTTAAGCATTTTCCCCATAGTTGCTTGCTATTTTCACCACTATGCTGTATGCTTAATGTGATGAGATCAGCAGCTCCATGGATTGCTTTTTTGTTATATTTTTACAGCTACAGTAATTGATATCACGTTATATGTGTATAAAATACACTTATTGTATTATTAATTCAATTTACATGTTTCTGAAAGTTGATGTTGTTGAGAAAAGTTAACGTTGTTCCTGTGCTAAGAAGGGAGGGGTGCGCATGGGTGGGAATTTATTCCTCTATCCAATATCCATAAAACGTCCTTATCAAAATAGAAAATGTCGAGGTTAGGGAGGGGTTACTTTTTGATTAGGCCCTTCATTGTGTGTAATACCTTTTCAAGAGTTTTGTTTCACAATTGTTTCACGTGGTGCCTGTTGCCACCACAGTTCTTTAATGTAAATAAGGGAGTTGGAATAGATGTAAGGGACCATTTTGGTACAGACAATCTCCCACACTCGATGATTTTTGACTTGCAATTTAGTAAGAACAATGATTAAGATATCTGGTTAAGTGTACTTTACCCAAGGACGCGTGTTTGTACATACTTGATTTAAATATGACAACCCAATCGCCAAACTTTTTCAAAATAACCAAATGAATCACGTTTCTGAATCCCTTTATGTACGCTCAATAGCTCAAACAGCGATCTATATCTTTAAACAAATCAGAGGGAAAATAAAATGACCGGATGTAAATTTTCACGCCTTTTAGTTTCTTTGTAAAATAATTTACATTCAGTATAGCGTATATCATTTCTATCAGGTACATAGACGTGTATACTTTCTCTGAAATAAAGTATCGTGTTTTTTGTTTAAAACACTTACAATATACGTTAAAGGATAAGTTCAGTGGTCAAACATGTCCATTTTATATAAAAGAGGACTTCAATAGAAACAAAATGGTGAATAAAGCATTCAAATATCTTATTACGTTAAGGAGATATTCAACTTTCAAGTTGTCTTATCTGTGTAGAAATGACTGGTGTAGTAAATCCACTATGGAAAGTTGTGTCCTCATCATCACATTCTTAGCAATTCTTAATATATTTCAAAGAAAGTTTATTTAATTTTTGTACTTTTTAAAATATTTTTCCTCAAACTTTCTTCAGGTGGTATATATGAATACCCTTCCTAGATTCTGTTTTACTACTTTTCTGACATATCCCATGGTCTTCAAGCCTCAAAATCGCAGAACAAAATATGATGGAATACATAAAGACGTTTAAGGAATCTGAGGTTATGACATCACAACTAGTCTGATTTCAGTCGTTTCTTTACAAATGATACCAAACTTTAAGCGTCGATATCTCCTTAACGGAATACGATTTTTGAATGGTATCTGCATTATTTTGTTTCTTTTGAAGTCCTTGTTTATATAAGATAGATTTGCTTGTCCACTGAACTTATCCTTTAATGGTCTCTGGACATGTAGTGATTGATATTTTGGTTACAATTTTAGTATATCAGTTTTTTTTCAGTTTGAAAAAAAAATATATATATATGACTAATCACATTTTGATCGATCTTTAAAGGCCATCTATCGTGATTAAAATGTGGCGGCGTACATTTTATTCCAAAACGATACTGATTGGCATATCAATGTAAGTGCACATTGTACAATTGCGTTTCGACCAATCAAAACACACAAATTTAAACCTATTTATCTCCACGTTATAGAGACGATAGCTGGCCTTTAATTTATACGAAATTTTTGATGTATGAACTGATTAAATGGGTTGACAGCTCAAAATCTTGACGTAGTTCTTTTAATTTCTTTCCTAAATCCCAGTAACGTAACTGAAAATGATGGAAAAGCCGATTCATGCTAAGAAATGATGAGAACTTAGAAATATCCATAAAGACTCGAAAACGAGTCGGTCAGTGGTTGCTGCATCGTTTCATAGATTTATTACAGACGTTTAAAAAACAAGAGATTTAGAAAAGAAAATGCCACGGTCATCTGGTCATAAATACATCACACATTTGCATCTAAATATGAATTTTGATGCACGAGATTAGAAAACGCTTTAAAATGCTCAATTTTCAGTGATTCTGATCATTTTTTGCCTTTTATACGGTTCTTAATCAATTATTTTAAAGCATTTTAGTTAGTGTTGCCTTTACACGTCCATATACTTTTCGTAAGATTGTTTGCGGTTTATCTGTTTTTATATTGATTTGGATGGACGCATGGTAGAACTCCTTAAAAGAATATTCCAATGAATTTAAATTTTCATTGATATGGTAGAAGACTAGGACAGAGGTAGACTGGTAACAGAGCATGCTGATATCTTATTCCGTCTGGGAGTTATTGTATTCGAAACAATTGAAACGTGTGTTAAAGTGTAATCTTGCAATGTAAAGTGTGATGTCACAATTGCATATCCAAGGTAATTAACTCATTTTGGACGTTAAGACGGTACCATTGATTAAGCAATGTCTGTATGTAGGGGTCGTAGTGGACTTAGTCCTCAAAAGTATTTTTTTTTTTTTTTAGGTGAGTGGGAGGGAGCATCGACCAAGATGTGTTAGCAAATCACTTTTTATATGAAAAGGGACAATTTTACGTGGAAAATATTGCATGATATTCTAATGTATCATTTAATACCTTTAAATCTCCTCGGAATTTTGTTCCAATGATTTTTTTGGGTGGATGGGGGTGGGGGGGGGGGGAGGGTGACAATACACTATGGTCATTTCATGAAATTCATGACGGTTTGTAAGGATAATGTTTTCGTGAACTGACACAGACTGACAGAGTTTAATACAGTTTTAATACAGTAATATATGCATAATCTATGGATCGGATTGTATTTTGTGGACAGAAATTTAAACGAATTGTTCATTTGGACTGAAATATAGCTTCAAAATATTGACATTATTTTTCTGGATTGGGAAGAGGCGGGTGAGGTTGTACAGTTGTATACAGAAAAATAGTTTAATTCCTTGCCCGGTAAGTGATTAACTTTTTAGAGGGACGTACGCGAGGCTCATATCCTCATGATGACTTTATATGCCTAGGCCGCACGCACGTCGTTGTGCGCTCGAGAGAGCATATGATCTATTCGACTGATTGATCCAGGATAATCTGCTGAAATCTCTGTGTGCTGAGAATGGACTCTTAAAACTTGTCCCTTGTTATCACATTTAGCGCGCCGTCATTAGCTCTTGTGGATTACATACCTGCCTTTGCACACTCGCCCGCCATCCATTGAATGCTTGAGTAATACCATCAGATCTATCGCCTTGAAACGGTTCCGCGGCGGGACGAGAAGACGACCAAACTTGATCATAAAGACAGTAAGAAATGTAACAAGAATCATTATCGTCTGCTAAAATGTCAGAGAAGACATGTTGCACTTGTATACAAACAGTTCAATTTTGACCAAAGTTGGTTCGGTGCAGAGTTGACCATGTTATGGTCCAATTTGATCATTCTTTTTTTAGAGTATGCCTGCGTATACCGATGGTTGAGGTGGATGGCTGGTACGCCCAGCGATTTGCTGAGGGCCTTAAGTCGGAAGCAGTAACTGAGCTGAACTGAGCTATCTGCATGTCAGCATACCGGAGGATCCGTTCGTGAGGCAACCCTCTAGGCTGAGCTCCCGTATTTATTTTCAGAGCGTTGTTATATTACAAACATGAAAGGTGTCACTGGCGTATAGCCCGGTTGCGATTGTTTTTTTGTTAGGGGCAACTAACAATGGCGGGTGCCAAACGCCAACTCAGGTATCTCACCTCTCTTTTCCTATTGGAAAGACTATTGAGAAAATTTATTCAGACTCTATTTTCAATTTTTTTCAGCAAAATGTTTTGTATCTTCAGTTTGTTAATGTACACATGTAATGTGTACGTCAAGTTGTTATCATTACTTATGTATAATATTTTGTTTTACCCTCTTGTCATAGTGGGAACCAAATTCAATGCGGGTGGCAGGCCCCTACATTGTCTACTTCACGTGCGTTGATGAAAGACGCAGTAAACTGCAAGAAGAAAATGCAAAACCCACTAGCAATCAAACACAAGCAGCGGTCGGGGATCACCTTTGGCTATTAATATTTTACACAGCGTATCATGTTAAAATGTATTTAAAGGACTGGTGACATATAGCAATTTTGGTATCAACTGATGTATTTTTTTAATTTGGAATAACTTTCTGTTCCATATGTAGTTCGAAAAATGTCTGTCTTTTACAATCTTAGAAAAACCCTTTTTGCCTATCATTTAAACGACTTAACTTTCTATTCTAATTTCTGTTATTAAAATTTTGTGACGTATCAAGTTGGATAGTGTTGTCATTTATCTGCGACTAAACGTATTTTTGGACCAACACATACAATGTGTAAAAGTGTGTATTTATCGGCTCCTACAAGATCAAGACCACTTATAGGCCTAAACTTTTAGTTTTGTATGCTTGATTTCTAAGAAATAGATCGCACGATGGTATAGCTTAGACGAAAAGGAAAGAATTGTATGAATCAGTGCATGCACAAGATGAGACTGAGAGGCATTTCCAAAGTGTATTCGTAAGTTACCTAAAATCTGCGATGTTGTGAAAGCGTTCGCGAAGGGTTTGTTGTGATACATGAACGTAGGCAGGTGTGGAACTTTGCGTTTAGCCTGCTCAGAGTGGCTAACTTTACCGGTAATTTCTCGAACATTCATGGTTGGGTTGCATATTCAGGTATACTATGGGGTCTCTCAAAAGAAATCTTCTGTATCTAAGGTATTACAGGATGAAATTTCCCAACTTTTTGCTAACGACATTTAAGGTTTATCTGTAATTACTTTCTACACGTTTATACTGGCAGTTCTTCGGGGGTCTACAATTTGCACCGTCACATATCTAAATAAATTTGCGGACGTCACAGAATGTGGTTATTCTGAACTTCAAACTAACGCAATTTTCAAACTTTTCCAATTATCATTTTAGAGAATAGGGGTTATTAAGTATTTAGTTAGTGTCAAAGATCAGTTTAAAGCAAACTTGCTTCTACATGTCACCAGTTCTTTAACTAAGCATTCACAAAAAAGATTCAAAGATTATCCGATATATAGCTTTTATTCATTAACATTGAAACATCGAAACATACAGGGGTGGAATTTACATTAAAATATATTTAAAAAAACTCTGAAATAAGATAAACAGGTTAATTACATCTTTCCTTCCATGTCCTCTGTTTTCAATATAATTATAAATCGATGTTCACCCTGTATTTAATTATGAATCAAAGATTTATGTCACGAAACAAACTATAAACATGTTTTTGAATTTCCGTTCAGGCCGGGCCTAACACATGACCTCCTGGTGCCTGGTATGCGGAAAGTAGTTTTTTTTTAAGTATACAAGCGTCGAATGACCTTAATGGCCACACCCCAAATAGAAGGTATGCTTTTATGGGCAATGTACTTAATAGCCTTTGAAGTTCCATCAGGCTTCGAGTTCTGCAGATTCTTACAAAGAAAAAAATTACTTTACATCAAAGTTCGCCGCAAATTGTCTGAATCGGCCTGGCGGCCGAAACTAGTAATGGCGTATTTGTATTGAGTTTCAAGAATATTCGAACACTCTTTTCGTGCACATTGTGGTTCTGACAATATTGGTACGAATTTTTATATTAACTATTGTTATTTCATATGAAAACTTCAGTAATTTTTCAACGACACTAGCATCAAAAATTGTTATTTCAAAATTCCCTTGACAAAAAAGACGCCTTAACTTTTCGACCGAGACTGAACTCTTTCAAACGACTCATTTTCGTTTCTTTATATTTTTTTGCCGATTCCTAAAAAGAAACTTATGACCACTTATTTTGGGATTGTTCTTTGCTTGCTGATTTCTGGAAGTGTATTTAATTTAGTCTCAGACTCGAATTTTTATTTCTCCTAAGACATCATATTTTTTGGATATCTATACAAAACATATATCATCCGATTGATTGTTTCATTTTCTATGCCAAGAGATATATTTTACAAAATTTTACTTCTTATAAGTTCCATTTTTGTATAGTTTTCTATTGACGTTAAAGCTAAAATATCTGTAATTAATAGATTAAGAAAAGGAGAAATTACAATGGTGAATTCGAGGCCTGTTTTGGGCGATGCATTGCATGAGAGGGATTGTTAGTGCGCCCTAACTCATCAATTCTATTACGAACTTCAATTTAAGTAAATGCACTAGCGACTTCATCTTAATTTATAAATTTTCTGCAGTTTGTGCAAACTTGTTTCATACTTTCATCATAGCAATGTTATGCATCTATTTATTTGTGTTAAATTGAAAATCGAGAACGACAAAAGTAAAGGAAAAAAAAAGATTTCTAAAAAGAATAAGTAATTCCAAATGACCTTGTAGATATATTGCTAATCAAATATTTTCGGAAAATTTCCATCATTTCCGGAAATTTTTCTTCAATTTTGGCTAATTTTTGGAAAATTTCGGCCAGTTTTAGGAAAATTTAAGTCAGTTTCAGAAAACTTTTAGCCAATTTTCGGGAAATGTTACCAAAATATCCGATAATTTCCCAATTTCACCTCCCAACCGGAAAGAAAGCATGCAACCTGGCAGGTGAAATTCTCCCGGGGAGGAAGGAAGGACGGGGAAATGGATGGGAGGGGAGGGGGGGGGGGAACTCTCATCAGTGTTTTTAACACTTACTAAGATATATGTCACGCTCACATTCCATAAGTGTTAAGAGCTTTTTCTAACTGCCATCAAGTCCCATTCGAATTTCAAGTATTAATTTAAATAGATTTGTATAATATTCGTTTTCATAAAATATAAACATAAAACAATATTCCTCGCAATTTAGGCAATGTATTGGTCTCTTATAACGCGCAATTCAGCCTGAGTCTCATTGCGCGCCAGTCAAATCCTTTAGGCTGTAACTTGACTCGACTGTATGGAAGGCCGTTTGATCATTTAACCTGGAATTACAGATATTTGAAATTAATTTTGGATATCCAAAATTGAATTTCAGAAATCAAGAATTGTATTTTGGATATTAAGAATTGTATTTTGATATCCAAAATGGAATTTCCAAAATCCCAAAATTGAGTATCAGATATCCAGAATTCTATTTTTGATATAAAAATTCCTGACTAAAACTTGAATTTTGGATATCCAAAATACAATTCTTGATATCTGAAATTCAATTGTGGTTATCTAAAATACATTTTTGATATCAAAAATTGAATTTTACTTATCAAAAATTAAATTTTTGATATCAACAATTATATTTTGGATATCCAAAATTCAAGTTTTAATCAGGAAATTTTGATAACAAAAATATAATATGGATATCTGAAATTCAATTTCAGATTTTCAGCATAGAATTCTGGATATCTAAAAAATAAATTTTGGATATCGGAAATTTCATTTTGGTTATCAAAAATATAGTTCTTGATATCCAAAATTTATATTCATTACTCTGATAATAACATGTGACCTGTAGCGGAAGTGTGATGATTAACATAAATGCTGTGGAGAACAAATGAATTATGGTCGTATACAACATGCCATGTTGTAATGTCAGACTGTACAAGTACTGTACATGTACTTCAGCTGTAGCCATGGCTTCGCGACAGGTGGAGAATGTTCAAGACACCCTCGATTCCATATTCAAAAATCAGGTGAAGGATATGATTAACGTCCATTGACTGCATGCAAATTAATCCAGGCTGGCCCAATCCCTATCCCTTCATGACATGTACTGTATGAAGTTCCTGCAACTTGCATACTTTTAATTGCCGCGCATATGACTTACCATGAATATTCATATTGCACATGGAATTTCAGATATCCAAAATTTAATTTTTAATATCAAAATTGCATTTTTGATATCCAAAGTTCAAGTTTTAATAAAAAAATTGAAATCAAAATTCAATTTTGGATATCGGAAATTCCATTTTGAATGTCAAAAATATAATTTTTGATAACAAAAGATACATTTTTGATATTGAAAATCAATTTCAGATATTCAAAATTTTATTCTAAATTATCTGAAATTGAATTTTGGATATCCAAAATACAATTCTTGATATCAAAAATTTTTGATATCCAAAATTCAATTCTTGATATCTGAAATTTAATTTTGAATATATGGAATTTTGGATATCTGAAATTAAATTTCAGATTTCCAAAATAGTTCCAGATGTCCGAATTCAATTTCAGATATTCAGAATTTAATTCAAGAAATCTAAAATTAATTTAAGATATCAAAAATTGTTTTCTGGATATCAAAAATTCAATTCTAGATATCCGAAATTCTGGATTAAATGATAAAATGGCGTTCCATACACATTTTTTTTGGACATATATTGGTTAAACAATCTGCCTCGCTTTGAATTAAAAATTGTATAACAATGAACTTATGTAAAAACAACAATTCAGAGGTGAAAGCAGAGGATCATCAAAATTTACCTGGGGAATGGGAGGGAGGGGCATCAATTAAAAAATTACGGTGACAAGTGAAGAAATTATACTGGTAAATTCAGTTTCCATAAAAATATTTTTCTGGAAAATTTCTTGATTTAAGAAAAAATTTCTTCAATTTCGGAAAACTTCGGCCAGTTTGCGCGGAATTTTTCGCCAACATGATGGGAAATTTTGGCCAGTTTTCGGTAAATTTTTGCTAAAATTTCTCAAAAATTAAGCCAAAATATTAAATAATTTTACAGTTATATGTGAATAATTTTTCAATTGTACCTCCTAACCATTAAAAAAAGCATGCTGTCCCTCCCACATCCTACGCCTCTGGGTGAAAGAGAAGGTTATTCAAGTTATGAAAATATGCAGACCATGAAAGCTTTTCAAAGTTACATCTATACACAGTCTCGGGATAAGTTGCTGAAGGACAAAAGTAAACATTGATAAATTGCTGTTTTTGCTTTTTGCAGTCCGATTCGTATCCCCGATCTGGAGAACAGTTTTGTTTTCCCGATCGCGGGATCATTTACAGAAGTATCCCACAATGCATCTATCCAAATTCAAAGTTTGTATATGAATAACATAAGAATCAGACACATTTCTAGCGCGGGGAACTCAATCACAGCGGAAGGGTTGGTATTTTTCTTCACGATTTGACATAATGGCAAATGAATCTCCTTTTTACTGTGCGCTTTTAAAATTTACGACGGAATTTTCGAGAAATGTTAAGAAAAGTGGAAACTTACGTATTATGTGTTACCGTTACCGTTATACATAACATAACATAACAAGATTACGGGTTAAGAAGGGTTCGTTACCCCATAAAAGCCCAAACTAACACCACCAACACCACACAAAAAAATCAAAGACGCCCAGACTTAGTAAAGAACTTATCAATGTTGACCTTGAAATTTAGAACAGAATTGGAGCTAACTACCCACTCAGGCAAACCATTCCAGTCACTAACAACTCTTCGCGAAAAGCTAAAACGCCGAATATCTATCCGTGAGAACTCTTTGGTCAACTTTAAACTGTTACCACAAGTCACATGAGGATTAGCTGAAATATGCAAGAAATAACAGGAAGTCAAAGCATCACTACCAGATAGGAACCTAAAAACCTGAATCATATCGCCACGTACTCTTCTCAACTCAAGCGTGGTCAAACCAAGAATTCGCAACATAAGAGAAATTCCTTGCTTCGGGAATAAGTCTAGTGGCTCCTTGCTGAACCTGCTCCAAAATGAACTTATCCTTCCCATAAAAGGGACTCCAAGCCTAAATAGCATACTCACTCATAGTGAGGTCTGACTAACTGCTTATACAAATTAAGAATAACCTCTCTACCAATAATAATCGTAATAATCGTATTGCTTATATAGCGCTTTAGACTGTCATAGACTGTATCAAAGCGCTTTACAATTATTACCCTGGTCACTGGGCCTTAACTCTCCTGAAAACTTTCTCACTCCCTGGGGAGTCACAAGCCCGTTTTATCAGCAGCCATATACAGGCGCCGGGCTCCAAACACATAGAACTGTCACTGCCCTCACAGGTACCCATTACAGCTGGGTGAACTGAAGCAATGAAGATAAAGTGTCTTGCTCAAGGACACAACACACTGGCCTGGCCGGGAATCGAACCCAGTACCTTCCACACCAGAGCCCGACGCCTTAACCACTAGGCCACTGTGCTCCACCAATAAAATAAAAAAAATCCTCTAATCAAACCAAGCATCCTATTTGCCCTTGCAGCTGCTAAGGCACACTGTTTAGAAGCTTTCATATTGCTAGTAATGACAACACCTAGATCCTTTTCTTGGTCAACACAACGAAGATTTGAACCATTCATGCAGTAATCAAAAGCCAAATTGTTCTGAACAAAATGAATAACTTTGCATTTATTTACATTGAATGACATCTGCCGTGTTTAGAACCAAGAAACTAACTTATCCAGATCAGTTTGCAAAAGTGAAGAATCCCTAGCATCATCAACAATCCTGCACAGCTTAGTGTCATCAGCAAATTTACAAATCCTGGAGCCAAGGGAAACATCGATATCATTAACAAAGATTAAGAAAAGAAGCGGACCCAATACAGAACCCTGAGGAACACCACTTGTAACCTTCTTCCATGAAGATACTTCACCATTAACAACAACTCTTTGTGACCTGTCAACTAACCAAGAATATATCCAACTAGCACAATTTCCCTCCACACCAAGTGCTCTTGTTTTCATCATGAACCTGCCTAATGGAGCCTTATCAAATGCGTTTTGGAAATCTAAATAGATAACATCTACATTATGACCGGAATCAACTTGTTTAGTAACATCATCAAGAAACTCCAATAAATTAGAAACACAAGCCCGTTTAAGTAAGAACTCATGCTGGGACAAATTCAACAAATCATTGACCAGTAAATGATCTAGTACAACATCCTTAACAATGGACTCCATGACCTTGCACACAACACTATTAAGACTTACTGGCCTATAGTTACAAGGCAAACTGTGGTCACCCAGACAGATACGTTTTAACAAGATTTTCTGAAGAAAAAAACATTTTAAAGTTTTGTTCGGAAAATTATTTTGACTTACATGGTAACGTTGTCATGTTATTCCTTTTAAAACTTTGAATTTGAATAGATGCATTGTGGGTTACTTCTGTAAAGAACCCCTCAATGGGGAGAACAAAATATTCTCCCGATCGGGGACTGTGTTATAAATTCACCTAATCTTATTTATGTCAAAAAGCACATGAAACCTAAATAACGAGAAAGAAAAAATGAAAATGAAGTTATTGCTTTTTAAATCATCGCACTTTGTACAGATTTTCATATTTGATATCTGCATCGTTGATAATATAATAATGAACACCATAATCTAAAATTCTTCCTATTCTTCATCATATTTCAACGCTTCTTAACTCATCAAACTATGTTCAGATGTTTGTGTCTGTTTTACAATCACTCACTTCACTTTATAATATGGCACGCAATGACAATGCGTCTTCTTATTTAGATCAATCATTTAAAGTTTCTTTTCATACCTGTCATGGTTTATTTTTGTCTATAGATCATCTTTAAGTTTCTTTGAATTTGTGTATTTTGGTTTACTTATTTTCTTTTACTCTGACGTTTTATTGTGTGTACACTTTAGGGCGTAAATACAACTCAATCGATCATTCACGATGTTTGAAAAAACGCAAAGCTTTACAAATATATCTATATTTCTCTTCGCTATTCATCACTTTGCTCTACATGTCGTGTAAAAATGCTTTGGCACTCACGCGATGACGGAAAATAATGATAAAATATTCAAACTGTAATTATGAATATATCTGAATTCACTAATCGGTAGTTTCTGTCATTCTCAAGTAACGTGAATCTACGTAACTTGTTGATTTTGGGGCGTTTCCGGCGTTAAAGGAATATTCCCGTGAAAGCTCATTTTCATATGTGTGTTAGAGGACTTTTAAAGAAACAAATAGGTAAAAAACATATTGATATCTTACTCCGTGTAGGAGTTATTGCATTTCAAACATTTCACAAAGTGTGTTGAAAAGTGACTCTGAAGTGTACAGTGTGATGTTATAAAGGCAGATCCAAAACAATGTTTGTGTGTTTCTTTTCTAAATAATTGGAAACATGTTTTGTTTAATTATTTAGATGGGGCATAACATGCAATGCTTTGCCCATCTACTCATCAATCTTATACTCTAAATGAGAATAATATAAAGAATGATCTTGGATCTGCAATTATGACATCACATTTTACAATAGAATAATCACTGTTCAACGTACTGGTGAAATCTTTCAAATTAAGTAACTCCTAAACGGAAAAATATATCCCCAATTTGTTTCTTTAATAGTTCTCTATATGAAAATACTCGGGATATTTGTTTAAGGGTTTTGACGGCTAATGTAAAAGCATTTTTTCGCTGGTTACAAATTAGTGCAGTTGCACTAGGTGTTTGATTTATTTTCGTCTCATAACACATGAACTAAGATAAAGTTTTAGTTAACTTTTTTGGGGTCATTCTTCCTTGGTAATATGCCGATGGCAATCTACCGGGCTCTGCTCTCCTAGATGAAATTATGAATTTGTCACTATTCGCTGTATCTTCTTCGTTCCCATCAGCCCATCGTCACTAGCGGCTTCTGGTTGTTGGCTGCTTGTAAAATTCCCATCGCGATTTACCGCGGGGTCCAGTCCTAGATGAAATTATGAATTTGTCACTATTCGCTGTATCCTCTTCGCTCCCATCGTCAATAGCTTCCTCGTTGTTTTGCCAACCATTCTTTTTCTTGCTAGCTTTCCATTTTCTGCCGCCATTTTTTGTTACCCTTTTCCCTGACTTCCATGCTCTCCTTTGGAGATTCTTTGTGAAAAAAAGGAAGAAAGAAAAAACGTGAAAACTAATTGTTATGATATTCCAAAAAGCTAGCTGTCCGTTTGTACTTGCACACATTTATATTGTTGTTGCATATCCGATGAGAGTATACAACCACAGAATCCTGAAAGCCAGTTATTGTTTTTAGCATGAGGGTGAATACATTTTAATTCGTGAGCTTTGATTGGTCGAAATACAATGTTCCACTGTGTACTTATACTGATAGGCTAATCAAAGTAATTTAAAATTAGTTGTGAAATACTTTTTTAGGATTTTTTTTTCTTTTCAAATTGTCCTCTATTTTCTGTCGAGGCCCTCAGACTGAGCGCGACAGGACTACATGCTCAAAATCCACCATCTTTTAATTGAGAATTATATTTAATATTTTAAACTTTACGGCGTTGATTTTATTCGCAAAACTCATGTAAATCGGCAATGTTGAGGAATGTAGACGAAAACTTCCAGTACCAATCCAATATTTTAATAGCGAGGTCTAAAACGTGATTTGAAGAATGGTATTATTTAGACATTTTTACTGCTTCAGAAACATAATAGAAAATACTTATTACACCAAAATATTTTTTGAAGAGTCTCAAAGAGATAGTGAAGGAGAATAATATTATTTTGAATTTGAAATGAACGAGGTTATTCTCACCGGATGCGGTTCTGAACTTAACACAGCTAAGTAAAGAAAGTGTTAGCGTGGGGACACCATCACTTTCCATCAGCTCAAGATCACGTACACACTGTAATCTTGCAACCTGTCAAATTCGGCGTGGGTAGAATTTACCTCAATAGAACCAACTTGCTGATCGTCTTTATTTATTGTATCTTTTCTATTTCATAATGAATAAATAAAGACCTACATCACTTTGTTGTCTTTCTTTTAGAGGCGTGTCTAGCTTTTCGTTTTTGAGGGGCTTAAGCCCCCAACAGAAACTGAGGGCCGGCTTTAGATAGGAATGACAGTGGTGTAGGAAGTTAGGAACCACCCCGGAAAAGATTTTTATTTCCTGGTTGCATGCATGCTTCATTTTGATGACAAATTGTGAAATCATTAACAGAAAATTGAAGGAAAATGCGTAAAATTGTTGGGAATTTTGTAAAATTGACAGTGCTTTCCTGGAAAGTGGATAATTTTTCCGGAAATTGGAGTGAATTTCCCAGAAATTGAAGAAGATTTCACGAAAATGAAGGAAAATTCCTGAAAAGTGAAGGAGATTTCCAGCAAATTGACGAAGCTCTTCTTAGAATTCATAAAAATTTCGCAGAGGTTCAAGAAAATTATCTGAATTAAAGAAAATTTCCTGAAAATGAAGAAAACTTTCTGAAAATTCAAGGAGAATTACCGAAAATTTCATAATTAGCGCGGGCGAAAAGGTAAAGGCCTATTTTAAAATTGTTAAAATTATTGTGGGATGGGCACCATGCGCTTATGGTATAAGAACTTCACCTCCCGCATCTAAAGGCTTTTGTCATGTTTGGTATTATGTTGTAGATTGTGGTCCAAACTTAAAAGTTTTTGTCAAAGCTTGAAGATTCTTTAAAATGGCTGAAGATTTTTTTATTATCTAAAAGTGAAGATTTTTGGGTCAAAATTGAAGATTTGGGGCCAAAATTAAATATTTTTGGTCAAACATGGAGGAATTTTGGTGCAAACTATAAAAGGTTTGGTCCAAAATGAACGAACGATAACTCAGTCGATAGATTACAAAAAATGTCATCTTCTAATTGAGAGAGAGAGTTGAACACACAATTACAATGACGGGGTCGTCGCCTGCGTATTCGGTTATGATAGTACAAATGCTATCACGAAACGCTTAATACGACCCGGACGAGAACACAGGTACGACGTACGGACAGACATAACATCGACAACCAAGTCAATGTCCACGGCCTTTGAGAACCAGTTGTGGTGCACTGGCGTGTCTACCCACCCCAGGATTGAACCCGGGGCCTCGTGGTCTGTAGACAGGTATGATAACCGCTACACCACAGTAGGTAGATTTTGTACACATGGCTCATTTTACTTTTCAGCTTCATTTTTTTAAAGGGGGAGGGGATTTGTTATGGTTTTGGCTCCCATTAGACGCGCCACTTTTTTCTTTACTGCTATCCATTCCAAAAAATGAAATGTCACGACAGCCCTTGTGTTATTGTATGGAATGCACACGTTTGATCACATGTTTCGGTAACTGAGTAAAGGAGTTTTATAATTAGTCGCAGTAGGGGCCCACAACTTCGGGGGGAAGTCAAGATGTACATACAACTAAGCTCTTATGCCAGAAAGCAAACAAATATTTCATTCAATGTTATTCGATTGAACGCACATTTTATTCAAAAGGGAAAATAGTAAACAATTGGTCTAATATTCGAAATTATCTATGTGTTTTGTTTTGCATTTCATATAACGTTGCTCAAAAATTGAAACCCGGAGGACTTTGCCCTTGTCCTTTTCTCAAGAGCTTTCCTACCCTACGCAGCCTGACCCTACGACTTATAGAGGTCCGCTTGGTAAGCTCGAAAGTAAGAGACAGTTGAATTCTACCATGAAATATGAAATTATTCTTATACACTCTTAGAAGAAAACAATTGTTCTGTGACGTGCAGGTTACAAATACGTGACAAGCTGGAACCTTTTGTTTTGTTCAGGCAAATGAAAGGTTTAGCAGTTCCAATCTTCCCGGTTCCCAAACATATATTTTGACTTGTACCAAAACCCAACTCTTTGTTGAGACTTTTCAACCTCAACTTGAACCAATTCCTATTAACTTCTTAAAATATGGTTGTTTTCTTTTAAAATATGGTTCCTACCTCTTAAAATATTGTTCTTTCCTCTTAAAATATGGTTTTTTCCTCTTAAAATAGGGTTCTTGAAAATAATTTACGTAGTAGGCGGGGCTTAATATGATTTTACTGAAAAAGAGCTTGTAAAGAGTATTTCAAGAATGGTAATCTTGATTCATGTCATATTTGGTACACAGAAAGCCCATGGTCTGTAAATTTGCCCCCTATTGTTTTTTGGTGGTGATATCATACATACTAATAAGTGCTTACAGTGAATCTTTTTGAAAAAATGAAAAATGAGCAACTATTTATCTGTTTTGCATCATATTGGGAATGGTAATTTTGCTGGTTATTGTGTACATGCCTAGGTTATCAGCAGATGCCATTAATATGCATGGTGGGCGTGGCTTAATGTGAAAGTGCTAAATGGTGTAAACACCATAAACGATATATCAGATTTATGCTAAATGTAGTACACAGATGGGTCATGGTCTGTACGTATGATTCTTAGAAATATTTGTTGAAGAACCCAAAAAGGTTCTAAATACGAGACAAACTAGAACCTTTTTGTATCTAGCTAGAGTCAGATATTTGCTCGTCATTCCAAAATGAAGTGAACATTTTTGTTTAAAATTTGTATTTCCTTTCTGTAGAAATTCTTAGAATCATTCATTTATACGAAGATATTAGTTTTCCACATTCGTATCAATGTAAAACAAAGATTTGCGCAGCCTCTCAAAGTATTTAAATGAGAGAGACATGCAAGACATACACTATTAACCACCCCGCCCTCCCCCTCTCCCCAAAGAAGAAGAAATAGTTATTTCTTTATCTCTTTATACAGTTATATTACAAAATATTCTCCTTAAAAATGACGAACCCGGTACAAACTTGATAAAAGCTTGCAATTTGCATACATGAATATTCATTTATGCTAAAGTCTATAAAAGAGACAACTTGGTGGGAGAAAAAACAAAACGTGTTCATATCTTATTCCGTTAATTAGCATTTAAAAGATTTGACCAGTGTGTTAAAAAGGGACCTTGCAGTGTAAAGTATGAGCATAATTGCAGATTCAAGAAAAATATTATTCATGTATCTCCATAAAATAGAAATTAACTTTTTCTTTTATTTAGAGTGTAAAGTACATAGATTGAACAAACAAAAAAATCAATAATTTAGGAAAGGCAATTAGTTTCAAAGAAATACTATGTGTATTGTCATGGTTCTGCAGTTACGACATCACACTTTACACTGCAAGTTCCCTTTTCAACACACTGATGAAATTCTGAAATGCAATAATAACATGGTTTTTGCACCAATTTGTTTCTTTCTTAGTCCTCTACCATATATCAAAATGAAAATCCAGGGAAATATTCCTTTCACATGGGAAACTTTAACTTTCCATTGACGTCCATATAAATATGCGTGTGCACAGAACATATAATAAGGTTGCTGTTTCCAGGTTACCATAGCTTATCGAATGCTTTTCGCGCTCAGATTTTAAGAATATTCCCGTGAAATTTCATATATCAGTACATGTGATAGATGACTATTAAAGAAACACTTTGGTGTCAAAATTAGGTTTATATCTTTTTCCGTTTAGGAATTTTGCATTTCAAAGAATGTGCAAGTGTGTTGAAAAGTGACCTCGCAGTGTAAAATGTGATGTCACAAAAGTAGAATCGAAGACAATTCTTATGTATTTCTATCCCCCCCAAAACCCCACACAAATTAATTGCTTTAACTACTTAGTTGCTTAGCGTTTAGAGTGTCAGCCTGTAAGGTTATTCATGAGCAGATGGGCAAAGCAGGTTCTTATAAAGTGTATGTTATACCACAATATATACATATTTTATATATATATATATATAAATATGTATATATATATATATATATATATATATATATATATATATATATATATATATATATATATATATATATATATATATATATATATATATATATATATATATATATATATATATATATATATATATATATATATATATATATATATATATATATATATATATATATATTAATAAATGAACACAAAATGCTTCCAGTGATTTAGGAAGAGGCAATTAAGTTTTCAAAGAAATACACAAACTTTCTCTTGGATCACACTGTACACTATGAGGTCACTTTTCAACACTCGCGTAAACTTTGAAATGCAATCACTCAACGGATTAAGATATCAGCATGGTGTTTTACTCCAAATTGTTTCTCTAATACTGTCTCCTATCACATATATGGAGAAAAAAAAATCAATGTTTCAGAATTGACAACATAAAGGTTTTACCTCAAAAGCAAAAGTCCGCGTTTCTGCCAAAGTTAAAAGCACCATCATCATCAGCGAGACAATTAGAACAAGCAACGACAGTTTCATCTTTGCTTTTTGTAGGGAAACTAGACTAGTTATAGTTACTGGCTACAGTCGCTTCCTCGTGAGACTTACAATGTTGCCACGGTTGTTTCTGCAGACAAAAATAGAACATCGTGATTATGTGTTACGTTGTTGGTATCAGCGACGTTGGTAGAAGATATTTGATATGGGGGGCAGATTTACTTTTGTCCCAATCTCTTGTGTCCCCAAAATATTTGTTAATGGGAGGGGGAGGGCAATTGTAAACTTATTAGAAATTTTGGTTAAATTTGGCAACATTTCCCGAAAATTGAAAAACGTTTTCCGAAAATGAAGGAAACTTCCTCCAAGTTTGGGCAAATTTCAAGAAAATGAAGAAACTTCCCCAAAATTGAAAAAACATTTCCCAAAGAAAAGATGTGAAGGGAGAACAAATACGTTAGACCTTCATTTTCATCTTATTGTGGGTGCCAAAATGGTACTTATTCCCACCCCTCCCCGTTCTTACGACACTGGGTATATAATATCAAAGATGGTGAATCAACTAAAACCCCTAACACATCGTATATGCATGTCCTCACTGACTAAAGTGATGTACTTTTGAAAGTCATATGTACGTCTCTCCTCGAACTATGAAGTTGAATTTTACATCAATTTTTCGATGAAAAATATTCTATAAAGAGCATGCACATGTATAATTTTTGGTTAATATGATTTGAGCAAGACCGGTACTTCAATGGTAAAGTTCGTTCACACCAGGATGTATACAGTTTAATATTATGCTTCATTAATGATACAAGGACAACAAACAATATTTTTCACAAACAAGTCATAATTTTCTCGTCTGCGTGGAAATTCGATGATCTTGAATTTCTGTCTACTTGGATTGTTTTTGAATATTTGTTCAAATTTAAGTGGATTCACTATAATGGTGAGATGATGGCACATGTCAGTCCGACCAATTAAAGGAGAAATAAAGTCTGACATAATCCTTATTTCATATGATAGAATTAAAAATAAGAATTTTTTCTGACCAAGTTTCATACCCCCTTAAGCAATCTTACACAATTTTTATAATTATTCAATACTTCTACTAATTCTACTACTAAATAGTACTATGGGAGCCACCATTTTGATTTCAAAACATGCAGAATATAATGCCATCAGCCCAGCAGGATGTGGGAATGCTTTGTATTTCTTTATAATCTTTCTCAAGATTTCTAGGTTATGATAAAAAAAAAATCTTATTCAAGGGTCAAGGAATTTTTTGTGCACATGAAATTAACGAAACATTCTGTTAAAACTTTGTATCACATCATTTTGGAATAAAAACTTTAATCACATTTATAAAAAATACATTAAATTTCTGATGTCCCTATTGGGGTAATTATGTCATAATGCACGATATTTGAATACAGAATTAAACAAAACGGCAGCCTACATGTGTCAACTTCAAACATGAATAACTTGAGATAAAAATAAGATTTTGACTTGCTGTTTCTGGTAGTTGGATAAGGTTTGTATCTTCTATCATATGAAATAATGATTATATCAGAATAAATGTCTCCTTTAAATGCGTCACGTGCCAAAGATGGCAATGAACTGACATTACCTTTCAAGCTGTCATTGCTCAAGTCTTGAAGGTGCAACGTCATTATTGAAAGGATTACTTCAGTGGTCAAACAAGTTTCTTTTACATGAAAGACAAATTTAATAGAAACAAAATGGTGAAGAAACGGCTTATATATCGTATTCCGTCTTATCTGTGTAGAAATAACTGGTGTAGTAAGTTTACTTTTGGATGTTAGCGCCCCCATATTTACTTTTCTAACAAATATTATTGTATTTGAAAGACAAGTAATTCAGTTTTTTTGCTATCTGAAGGATATTTCCTCAAACTTTCCTCAAGTGGTAAATTATAATAGTATAATACAAATACTAACAGAATATCAATAGATTCTGTTTTACTATACCTACCTGACATATCCAACCTTTTTAAGCCACAAAATATAATCGCAGAGAAAATATTATATAATACTTGAAGACTTTGAGGAGTCTAAGGGAGTGACGTCACAACTGATTTCAGTCGTTTCTGCACAAGCCATACAGAATTTGAACTTAAATATCTCCTAATCGGAATAAGATGTTTGAATAGTTTCTTTGCCATTTTGTTTCTTTTGAAGTCCTCTTTCATATAGGAGGAACTAATCCTTCAAGGTTTGCTACAACAGTACTGTATCCCGAATTATCACACCTTGGCATCTGGATGGAGAATATGTCTTAGACGATATATTCCAGTTTCTCACGAAAACTTTCATCTTTTAACATGCTCGAGGTCGGAGTCGACGTAATCGTGTACGAGCTCAGTGCAGTTTTGCCAAGTTGGAGGGGAAACGTTATCATTACAGTCAATAGGATATTTTTTATGAATACTTTGTGTCACCTCAGCCAGTCAGCGAAATTTAATGGTACTCATATATGTTGGAAACTATTATCTAATACACAACATTTGTCAAGAAAAATAAATTTTGTCCACTATTTGTTGAAAAATGACAAAAAACAGGGTTTTCTCCCATTGATTGCAATGATAACTGACTGTTTGTTTTCTCCTTTGACTGAAGTTTGAGATCGTCAAAAAAAGCGTTGTTACGTCGCCATGCACCACAACATTCCCGGATGTCCTACCTCGAGAATGCCAAACATACCAACCAAACATACTAGTATCTAAGACGACTACAATTTATAATGAATTTCTAAGAATAATCTGGTTCTCAAAGTTGCTAGATACTGTATACATTAAAAACTTCACATCTTTAACAAGTATTTCATATTTCATTCAGTAGATCATTATGTATGTCTTTCACTAAGGATGTTCGTATATCCCTACTTTCACGTATGATCAGGTCGTCGTAGTGGGAAGTTGTCAGATATATGACCAATTTCTAATTTGTAACAAGTAAATCAATTATTATACATTCATGCATATTTACAAAGCAATAATAAACTGGTTCTCAATGTTGCCAGATGCTATTCTTGAAAGACCTAAATTTTCAAAAGTATGTCAAATATTGTTCAATTTTCTCACGTGTGAGTTATTTATAATTTATTTGTATTGCTTTTGACGATATATACATACTAAAATGATCAATCTTGTACAATAGTTATAAACAAATATGTTGCAGTACACGAATATCGATTTTGTAGAACAAACTGAAAAAATGTGGAAAACGAATAGAGTTGACAATAAAGATACAAGTGTCTTACATGCAAAGTTAAAACACAGACGTAATCTACAAGTGGGACCACCGAAGCTGGTTGATTTTTTAATGCCATGAAATAGAAGGGAAATAAATATCATCAGCTATTACTGCAAGCAATATGTTCGTCAACATCAAATAAAAAGGCCACGTTGACCTTAAGCAGTCAAAAGTTGGCATTTTCCCTTGCATTGTCTCTAAAGGTGAGACTGACATCAGGTGGTAAGTAACAGGTGCACGTTTCAAAAATGTTTTACAATGTGACACGACCAGAAAAGATGCTCATATCATTCTTCACAGCCCTTACAAAACGTTAAAAGCGGACTTGAAATTGAACTTAACTTAGTAAGAAGTTAATTTGTGCCTAGAATATAGTGTATATACCGAAATTAAAAGGAAATGACATTCGTATCCCTAACCGTATTATGACAATTCGCAAAAATAATGGGCCAGTCGCAATCGACAATATGATTTATGTAAATATACATAAATCATAGGTGTAAGATATATAATAATCTACTGCGTGCTATTGGACATAACTGTTTCAAATTTGAATTTTGTCATATATGTGTTTATACAACTATGTGTATACTCTAAGTAAATTGAGTCATATTATCTCATTACTTTGAAGGAGTGCCCTACTCGTTAAACCATTCCATGCTGGTTTTTTCAGGCACTTCCTTTCACAACTTTCTGTTTTTTTCTTCTTATATGTACAGTATATCGTGGTTATTATCATCATTTTTATTATTATTATTTGTATTATTATTAGTATTATTATTATTATTATTATTATTATTGTTATTATTATTATTATTATTATTATTATTATTATTAGTAGTAGTAGTAGTAGTAGTAGTAGTAGTAGTAGTAGTAGTAGTAGTAGTAGTAGTAGTAGTAGTAGTAGTAGTAGTGGTAGTATTGTTATTGTTTGTTTTGAATGTTGTAAAGAAACAAATAAATGAAATGAAATGAATTACATATATATATATATACCTATATATATATATATATATATATATATATATATATATATATATATATATATATATATATATATATATATATATATATATATATATATATGTGTGTGTATATATTTATATATATATATATATATATATATATATATATATATATATATATATATATATATATATATATATATATATGTATATATATATATATATATATATATATATATATATATATATATATATATATATATATGACAAAATTCAAATTTTGTTACTGATATCAAATAGTATGCAGTAGATTATTATGTATCTTTCACATATGATTTATGTATATTTACATCAAATATAAAAGAAATAATGATGGATATCTAAAAAGATATCTAATAAAATCATCCAATGAAACAGCAATTTGCGCATACACTTTTACGAGAATGTATTCATCGATATTAATCGGATTTCAAGGTTTTTGCGTGGTAAACGCCTTTTCCCCGTACGTCACTCCGTAAGCTTTTCGATTAATAATCAAAGTAACGGTAAAGTTAATCACATTTTACATTAAACCTTGTATCAATTCCGTTATTTATTACACGTTAAAATCTTTACCTTATCAGGTTACGATTGCATGTAGAAAAATACAAACTATTGCTTAAATGTTTGCTAAACACTTTGGAGGGTTGGTTGAGCGAAAATTGAGCATTTCCAAAAGTGAAGGTTGATTAACCAATCAGAAATAGTTCACAAATAGTACATACATGTAGAACATTTTAGGTGGTGTGATTTATAATTATTAAAAAAATCAATCATGTCTGTATAATGAGTGAAAAAAGTTTCAAGGAATATTCCCGTAAATTCATATATATGAACATGAAAATTCACAGAAATATTCCTTTCAAGAGTTCAACAGCTTCTATTTCCAAAATGGACTTCTATATTAAAAATGGACTGGAATAAAGCCTTCACATTACCATTTTACTCCTGGTTTGGTGCGTAATAAACTATGTACCAGAAAAGCAAACCAAAATTTTGTGAGCTGTTCTGGTACAGATATTTTTAAGTACCAAAAAAGGAGTATTATGGTAATGTGAAGTCTTTATTCCAGTCCATTTTGACAATAAAATCCATTTTGAAAATAGAAGCTGTTGTTTGTTTAATTAATGAAAGGTTGAACTATCACATTTATAAGTTTTTATATTTGAAAGAAGATTAAAAAAATTCTATGGAGAATTTGCATTGTTATGACCTTGCATTGATAAAAGATTAGTGTTGAGGCGGAGTGCTTATAAGCGTACTTAATGCACGGGGCAAAGGACTTTGGCACGAGTTGAATTGCCTTATTTTGAAGCGTCATTCGCGAGTGCAACGTTTTTTACATAAGTTGTTCTGCTCCTTAAAGTTTTAAACAGTCAGACCCAACCTGATACATAACCAGGTTGGGTCAGATTTTTCCTTTTTATTTTCTTTATTCTGAAAACCTTAGTTGTTGTGGAAGTTGGTGCTGAGTATCATATTAGCAATGGATGAAGTCCTTATTGTGTGGTTATTTAAATTAAGATAAAGTGGTCTCACTATTTGCTACAGTAAGTTTGTGGTTATGATTTGCTGGAACAAATTTTTAAGGAGAAGGACAAGTCATGAAACCGTGCAATAGATACGCATATAAACACGATGGGAAAACATAATTCTTTTTACAAAAGTTTATTGTTAGATTGAAAGCGACCTTGATGATGGGTATTTGAAATTCTAACAAAACGCTTTTGAAAAAGAGATATTCTTTCAAGGGTAAATATAAACAGAATTCCCCAATACCAATATATCATAATCAGAGTTGTTGACTCTAGTAACTGACTTGGACTCGAGTCGGACTCGAGTCACCTTTTTTGACTTGTGACTTGACTTGACTTGCAACCAAATGACTTGTGACTTGACTTGACTTGCAAACAAATGACTTGTGACTTGACTTGAAGAAAATTGACTTGTCGACATTAACCATTTAAAAAAATAAGATAACCTGAACTGCTGAAAAAATGAATGAGTCACATACTAGTTACTCGATCCAATATAACTTTCATTGGAAGATTCTTTATACAATTTTTATACATAACTCACACTGCCTTCCTGTTTTTCAAGGTATTAAAAGATGCAAAGGGAACTTAATGAATGAAATAAAACGAGTGGATGAAAGGTTAGAGAATTTATATATTGATACTTTTGTGAGCGTGCAAGAGCTACCTACAATATTGGACAATCTTGTTGGAACTATTCTGCGTTGTAAGAGGTATTTAATGTGTATCTCTTGATTAATTTTGACTATTTCAATTATTTTTCCTCAAACTTTCTTCAGATGGTAAATTATAATTACACGATAATGTTTTACTACTTTCTTGACATGCTCAAAGGTTTTTGGGCCACAAAATCGCCTGACAAAATATGATAAAATACATAAAGACTTTGAGGGATCTGAGGATGTGATGTCACAACTAGTCTGATTTCAGTTGCTTCTACATAAACTAAATCAAACATTAAAGCTAAACAATTCCTTAACTGAATACGATTTTTGAATGCTTTCTTCACCATTTTGTTTCTTTTGTAAAAGATAGACTTACTTGACCACTGAACTAATCCTTTAAAGAGATTAAACGTTTTAAATTGAAATAGGTCGAGGTAAGCTATGACTTGTATTTTATATTCATATTTTGCAGCATGTAACTTAGTAGTTAACAAGACAATTAACAATACAATTCTTGTTTTGGGCTTTCTTAATGACTGGCTGTACAAGAGCATATACACAAGTGATGCAAGCTTCATCTCACTTGATCGTGCACGTCGTGTATACACGGCGACAGAAACAATACACCGCTTGCAAGGCCCTGGCATTTGTTTTTGATGGATTATTTTATAAAATGTTACGTTATAAATTACTTGTTTTTTTGTGTGTAATTGTTTAGCATATCTAAAAGAAAGTGTTCTGAATCTTGGTAGCAAACGAAACCCCGTATACAGGTATATCGGCAACATTATAGCTAAATTGCTTTAAAATCTATTAAAAACCACAATAGCAAAGAAATTAATCAAAATTGGACAAACGTTTACCATTTTACAGCATTTTTAAACCTCAGGCATAAATTTGCATATTTCATGATGCACTATGGGCAACCTCGGTTTTTCTTTTGTGAATCCTTTGTTCTAAATGTCAATCATAATCTGATAATTTTTCTAAGTGGTGTAGCAAATTCTGACTAAACGTTTTAAAGTGTTTCCAATGCATGCCCCCAATAGAATTATAGCAGACCTTCCCATTATTTCAGTGATTGATCTTTATCTGTTTATGGAGGAAATGTAAAGAATTACATAAAGAATTCAAGCTGTTTGCCACACATCACACATTTTGCATGAGTGAAAAACTTTTTTTTTAAATTTTAAAAACTGATCAGCTCAGAGTTTATACTTTTTCACCCAATGTATTAATTGCTGCAGGCATCCATAGACCTTTTAATGCAATTTAATTTGTTCTCCAGATATTTTTTTAATGACTTTCATGACTTGACTTGCAAAAATACGTTTGGTTACACTTCTGATTATAATAAAAATCAGAAGAATACGGCATTATTTAATAAGTGTCGAGAAAATGCCTAAAATGACTGATATTACCCACTTTTATGTCACTTTTTTAGTATTGATTAAAACATGCTCTTTCAATCTTATATTCAATTTATTGTGAATATGAATCGCTTAAAATTGTACGCTTTTGGAATAAGATTCTTGATATCAAACGTAAGAAATTCTATATTTCTATTGGTGAAAATAATGTTTTCTTCGCAGTTAAGGATAATTTGTTTGCATTGAGCCAAGAACATATTTTAGAGAATCGTGACGAGCCGATATTTAAAAATTATCAATACTAGGATTCTGAAGATAAATAATAAATGTGTCATCAGCAAAAACAATGCAATTGTATTTGCTAGAAAATCGACAAAAATGAAGAAGAAAAAATAACTGGAGCAGTGATTTTGTCTTTCACTGTGAGCCAGTACATCATTTTGTATACGCCGCGTCAGTGAGTCGCCGGTAGCGCTTTCTCCTCCCTCTGTCTGTATGTACATCACGCCTAATGGTGATAGCTTCCATATCATTTATACGAATCATGCACTGACATTAAAATTAAGGTTTTGTCATGTTTAATTAGTAATGTTTTAATTTCTAATGGAGGTTATCATTATCCGTAATGTACTATCATTGCATATGCTTTCACTGTCAGTCCGGAAGCATGCCTATTAATAGGAACATTTATAAGACACGAGAATATTGAAATCATGCAGCCATATTGTTCAGATGTTCTAATTTATGTACTTGAAATATTAAAAATCATTGTGTTGAA